>CM034472.1:18827006-19226833 GCA_019925255.1 Litchi chinensis
TGCGCAATAAAATACAAATTGTGAATAACCTTTCGCTTAATGAGGAAATGACAAGGATTTCAAGAATCTGATTATCCAATTTTAAATAGCGTCCGACTAGTACTCATTAATCAGTGTAGAATATTTAATGGCAACAACTTGAACATCGACTAACATTTATCACATGCAATGAAATCTTATTCGCTGATCAGTCTTAATTAACTTTTTATTGCTAGACAGTTGTTTACATTGTTTGACCTAAAAGACAGATAAATCAGCATGATCCTATCACATGACATCGGTTGGCACAATCTTTTGACACGATTCCATTTTATTTACATCTAATTCTGATTTGTTTTAAGAATCATATTATATATATGTTGATTCTGTCAAATGTTATCATGATATTATACAACGTAAGATGCATGTATGGTATGATCTATCGAATATACAGATTGTGGAGGTAGAAAGGAGCAATGAATGATATTATTTTAGCTCTTATTATCATCATTATATATTTGTGTTCTAAAAGATTGTCTCGAGTGAAAAGAAATCCATGTTCAGATGTTCTTTCTAGTGGAAAATATAAGAATTAACAATCGTATGTGTGTGTGTATATATATATATTAACGTATATATATGTCTGGCTATGATTCTACATAGAATTTTGAAGGGGCCACATGACCATGAAAAACGTTGTTAGGAAAACGTATTACTTAAGTTAACCCTGATATAAGTAATATGAAAGATGATTTTACATGAAAAGATAGCCAGATCCGATCAATTAAGGAAATTAGGAAAACGTGTTATAACTTTGTGAGACACGCCCTTTCATTATATAATATATGTTATTAATGTTAAATATTAAATTGGAGTGAATAGAAGCAATCACTAACATGTATTATTTAAAGTGAAGTAAGATTCAAATTTTCAACTATCCATAATTTATTTTAAAACCCAATCATTCTTAGAGTTGTTGAAATGAATCTTCCTCAGGATATTTTTCTAATTAAACTACCAGTGTCTCCTGAGCCACAAATATAGAATTATTAATTTTTTCAAACTGAACTATTGTAAGATCCTGACCCCTTGTGACTTGAAAATGATTTCTAGCCTTAATAAAATTTCCGAAGGGATAGATTTGTTGGAATCTTGTCTTCAAATTAAAACTTGTATATCAATAATTTAATTGATTCACTAAAATTTATTGACCATGTTAATTGTATGTCCTTCCAGGAACCTTTACACCAAGCTTAATGCTACAATATGCTGAAAAAATAATTCTTGCTAAACCAGTTACTCAATAACGTGTCATCAAATTAAATGTACCGACCAGCCTTAAAAAAGACTGGGAATCATCACTACTTTTTTCAATATAACTTACCACTTAAAAAGGCATGAATACATATCCACATATTATATACTAATAACAGCCCAATAACCTACATAGGATGCCCTTTCTTCTTCAGTTTTTTCCTCAAATGTTCACATCTTATTTCAATTTCGATAGGTATAGAAAGCTAACTCTTCTCATAAATAGTTTATTAAAAGATAACAATTTTGTATAATATCTGCATTAATTTAAGCATTTTTATGTGCAAAAATAAAAAGTGATCTTTAATTCAATTAGTAACGTTATTATTTACCCATTCTCAATAATTTTTCAATTTTTATTATTTCTAAAACAAAACCATCTTTAATCTACTTGAAAATTACCTACACATCATTAAAAAAGTAGTTTTTTCTTTTCTTTTTTGAAAAAAAAATAAAAGAAAAAGAAAATTAGACTGATAGTTAGTGGTGAACCTAAAAACTTTGTTAAAGAAGCATATGAATAAAGTAATAAAAATATCAAAAATTAAGAACATATTAACTATGTAATATTATTTTATGTAATACAAAGTTTAATAATACTATATAATTCAAATAAAATAAAATATTTAATATTTAAGCAAGATAAATAGTATTATACTTAAAAATTCTAACGAAATCATTAAAATAAATAAAACAAGAAAAATAACATGAATTACATAAAGTTATAAATATTTTTTTAAACACGTTAAATTAATGCATTTAGAATTCAATTTTCATTTTTCAATTATTATTCCTATTTTTGATTTTATGAAGGATATTTTCTTATTAATTTAAATTTAAAAATAAAATAATATAAATGCCATCTCAAATTAATATTTACAATTTCGATTTTGAAACCGAATGCATAAATATGTCTATTAAATACCGGGTCAATTTTTTGTATACCACTCCGTTAGTAAAAATAGTTGAATATTTTTCTTGTCAATAATTGAAATCTCATTCTTATACTAAAACATAAGGTATTGGTAGTTTTCTCCAAATTTAATCTTCTCCTCCACCATTTAAAAACAAAAAATGTCTATTAAATTTTGAAATAAATAGTGAGTGAGTTTACTTATTAAAAAGTGAAAAATACCAAAAATAACCAAATCAAAAACATAAAATACGTTTTTGCCCCCTAAATTTTGAAAAACTCCATTTTAACCTCTCAAAAAAATCATTTGCACCCTATGCTCAAGATATCTAAATTACCCTTAACTAAAAATTACGAAACTATCGTTATATTTCAAAATTCAAAAAAAAAAAGGAAAATGTAATTACGAAACTACCATCGCTGTATAAAATGAAAAATTGGGCCGAAAAGGAGATTAGTCACCCTTTATCAAACCACGCAACCCAACAACCCATTCGCATAATTGTCGGCCTTCTTACACCATCTCTGTTGTTATGAAACCATTGTAGATTGCCAATCGGCTCGTCATCCTTCTTCATTAGTGAATGTACACTAATATGCTCTGAGTTTATTTTGTGACTTTTGGATTCTTTTGTGATTTGTAGATGTGATTTGTATAAACGTAATTACGAAACTGCCCTCACTGTATAAAATGGAAAATTGGGCCGAAAAGGAGATTAGTCACCCTCTGTCAAACCACACAACTCGACAACCCATTTGCATAATCGTCGGCCTTCGTACATTGTCATTGTCGTTCTGAAACCATTGTAAACTGCTAGCCAGCTCGTCATCCTTCTTCATTAGTGAATGTACACTAATATACTCTGAGTTTATTTCGTGACTTTTGGATTTTTTTGTGATTTGTAGATGTGATTTGTGTTTTATATGTTGGATATTGATGATTAGAGTGAGATTATGTTATATTTAGTTAGGGTGTGGTCGTATTTGGATTGAAAATACAAGTTCGGTTGAGATCGTAATGTGCGACAACAATCGACTTATGTTTGGACATATAGCTCAACATCGGTTCAAGTAGACCTATAAATACTGATTTGGTTTATGCTGGTCAATTTATATTGACATCGACGTATGTTGACAAACAAAAGCCGAACGTCTTTAGCGATTTATAAAATTGATTTGTGCTTGTTGGTTATTAATGATTAGGGTGAGATTATATTATATTTGGTTAAGATATGATCGGAATTGAACTAAAAATATAGGTTTAGTTGAGTTCATAATGTACGATGGCAATCGGCCTATGTTTGGGCATATAGCCAACGTCGGTTCTAGTATATCAACAAATGCCGATTCGACTTATGTTGGTCAATTTACCTCCATATTGGCTTATGTTGACAAACAAAAGCCGATCGGCTTTAGCAATTTATAGAGTTGATTTGTGTTTGTTAGGTATTGATGATTAGGGTGAGATTATATTATATTTGTTAGGATATAGTCGGAATTGAATTGAAAATGCAGATTTGGTTGAGTTTATAGTGTGGAACGATCAGCTTTTGTTTGGAAACATAGACCGATATCAGTTTAACTCTACCAACCAAGGTTGATTTTGTCAACATAGTCCATATATGTGGATCACAAAGCGAATCGGCTTTTGTTGATACACATAAACCAATGTCGAGTTATGTCGAAAAACAAAGGCCAATTTTTTAACTATTTAAATGAAAATAATTTAATTAATTAGTATTTAGAAAATAAGTTAATTTAAAATTTAATTAATTTCAATAAAATGTAAAGGAAATTTAATTAATGAAAATTTGTATTCAATAAATTATTTAATTAATAAAAATTAAATTAGAAATAAATTTAGCATAAATGTATTGAAAGTAATTAAATTATAAATTAATGTCAATAAAAAAATTAATTATTGAATTTATCATTCAATTAAATTAATGTTATTATTTTTATTTTAATTATTTTAATTTGTTTTAGTTATTAACATTAAAATTATAAAAGTTTAATGAACCGTTTGTTGCTTTTCTTTCTATAGATGCAATTCAATTATAGGTACATTGTACGAAATGTTCCGGACGGAATGTCGAGGAGTACACACAATAGTTTGAAACATATTAGTTATCTAAATGTATTTCTTTAGCAAAGACAACTTCTCTAAAGGTTTGAGAGGGAGAGCTCAATCGCACATTTTATAAAAATGACCGGTCAACAATTGTTTGTTACTCCCCCCTGATGCTAGTCATTCTTGTTAAAGAGTTGGTATATCCTCATTCATGCCTTGATGAGATGTGATTTGAAATTGGGGAAAGAATATATATATTTGGAAAGTAAAAGTTCTTATTAGTGTCAGGACTTCAGTTCGGGCATATAGACCTACGTGTCTCTAAGGCGAAACAACAAAGCGAGAAACATCTTCTATGGTGATGTTTCGAAGGAAATTTGTCGAGATTGGGTGAAATTATACACATATTAAAGGTACAACAAAAAGATATAATTGATGAAGATATCTTGAAGTTGGTTAATATAGTCATCACCTTCAGTCCATTCTATGGCTATAATGATCGGTCTAGGGTGGACATATCTGTAGGTCTTAATAGAGGATGCTGATGTGTGGAATACATTCCCCTGGGCTATAGTCAACTACAGTAGACTTCTAGAGTCCTTTCATCAGACACTTGATGAGAATTGGCTTATGACTGGATGTAACATTAATTTGTATGATTTTATTTGGACATTTCAGGTACGACACTTGATATACTCTTTTTATAAGTAATGAAATCTATTTAGTGTTTATATATATATTAACTAAATGTGTATCAAATTTTTGTTTAGTGGTGGGTGATGAAAATGTTTCCGTGGTTGGAAAATAGGGTAGGGAAGAGAGCCAAAGGATGCGATATGTTGCTATCAAAGTGTGTGAATTGGGTTTGTAATAGCATAAAACAAATAAGTTGGTTTAATGAGTTCCTCGTGTAAGTGTCTAAACTAACCTATATTTATTTCCATTTGTTGACTATTATTGTTTGTAATAATAATATTAAGTATATTATATATATTGCATAGTTATATAGGAGGAAGTTGTACCCTTGAGTCCATTACCGCAGAAAGAGAACAAGATTATTGGAAGTTCTTCAACTCTACACATTTGGGTAGCGAAAATACGTATAAAGTAAGCGGTGAAAGACGTGTTGATGAAGTTGAAGATGATCATTCGAAAAAAAAGGAGGGTGAAAGGGAGTTGACTAGGGCAGAAAAGGGTGAGAAGGAATCGATAAAGAGAAGGGGAGGGGGAAGGGGGAAAGGGAGTTGACTAGGGAGGAAGAGGATGAGCAATAACATGATGACATCTTAAGGCCACGAGTCGACTCAAAAGCTACATATCCAAAGGCAAGGACAAAAAGAGTGAACGAGTTTAGGCAAGACAAGGATCAGCATGATAACACCGCAGTCCTATGAGGTCCCAGTATGGACCCTGGACCCTCTCAGCATCAGGTGCAAATTTTGTACGATTATATTATCGAATTTCATTCTTATGTGACTATCCATTTAATTTATATTGTTATTTAATTATTTTTGCAAGAGCCTCAGACGAAGGTAAGCAAGATTATGATATTGTTGGAGTTTATTTTGAAGACACAACAGGAGCAAAACGAGAGATTCGGTAGGATTGAGAGGATACTGAAAATCCATGAGCCTCCGAATGGTTGGGATGACTTGGATAATGATGGTGATGATGATGATGATGATGATACTGAGAGCTTTATTGGGGATGAGAGCATCCATTGCTTTTTACCACTAAAAAGACAACCACCACCGAAAATACCACCATCACCAAAAAGATAATGATCAGTAAACGCTTCACCACCCCATCAGGACTTACCGCAGTAGCATAATATTGATTAGATAAATTTTGTATTTATTTTGTGTTTTACTTTAATTTTTCGAATCATTGTAAATGTGTAATTTAACATTTTCTACAAATTGTGGATGTCCAAGACATGGTATCGTAGCTACTGTGGGAGGTTGAGGTCCCACTACCCCATAAGAACCCACAACTCCATCATGACCCACCATCCCAACATGATATTGATCAAGTAAATTTTGTATTTATTTTGTGTTTTAGTTCAGTTGTTCATATCATTATAAATGTGTAATTACAAATTTTAATTTTCTGCATATTGTGTAGGTCTAGGACATAATATCACAGTCCTTGGAGGAGGTTGAGGTCCCACTACCCCATGAGGAATTACAACTCACATCATGCCTCACCATCTCAGCATAATGTTGATCAAGTAAATTTCATGTTTCTTTTGTGTTTTAGGTTAGTTTTTTATATCATTATAAATGCATAATTACAAATTTTGATTTCTTTAATATTACAAGGGAAAGTCAAACTACAACGGGTTAAACGGAAAATTAAACCGTCGACATCTCTATTGTCACCATACACAAATCCTAAATGCATGAAAAAGAAAAAAAAAAAAAAAAGGTGTCAAAGAGCATATGGCGGAGACTGTGCCAGTATTGGAGGATATAGTTAAGAATGTATGCAAATAATACAAATCTTCTTATTTAGACCCCAGGTATGGATACAAATCTTTATTATATTTTTTAAATATGATTACTGATATAATATTAATACCTTTTACTTTCACTTCATATTTTAGGTGCTATATTGATAGTTATCTGATGTCATTCACCCCCGATATGTTTTTTACGATCGAGAATGAGGATTGTTGATTGACTTTACAGCATATCAACGGTTATTTGTAGTGCTTATCGGACCAAAGAAAATGGGTAGTAAGATGAGACTCATGATGAGAGACATATAGTGCATAGATCGGCCTTGTTTGTGAGTGTTTACATTTCAGTTACTCATTTTTTATGCATCTTTGCTAAATAGCAAATAATTTAACAACTTTCTTTTCTTGTAGATGGATATGACCGTAGTTATCAATAAGGATTATATCAATAAAGGAAAGACGTTTGATCCCGTTACGACAAAGATCCTCTCACATTGGATAAGGACCGTTAGTGGTTAGAAAGATGCTAAAATCTCTTGATGGTTTGCTCACAATGTAAGTGTCGTTCCATGATTAATAGTTGTTATTTGATCATTTGAATTATAACTATACCATTGACATCTTCAAAATGTAGTTGTTGCTCCCATATAGTCTATATCAGACACATTGGATAGTCTGTAAAGTGTGCTTGAGAGAGCAGAAGATTGTCATATATGATTCAGAGGGAAGGACGGAATTTGTACACTAAAGAAATGGCATTAATCCTATGGTCTGCTTCATATCATTAATATTGTGATCGATTAGTTACTATGAAAAGACCAATGCAAAAATGTAACCCATTAAAAATGCATAAAATGCGGAGCGTGTCGATATACAGGATGTGTCTTAGCAACCTGATAAGTAAATGTCACTAAATTTTCATATATTTAGGCCAAATTTAATTGCAAAGGTTATTAATGAATTAACTAACTTGTTCTGTTTGTAATACAAGACTAGTTGCATAGCATATTATGCAATATATATCTATGATCTTTTATACTCTTTAAAGGGTGAAGGGAAGTCTAAATAGGATAAGGAAAATGCAAGTCAAATAAGGGCACAAATTGTGTACGACCTATATATATATATATATTTCACCCCAAGATACAAGGTACATGAATGAGAACGATGGACATTAGATGAAGATGACAAAGTTGTATATGATTTATGTTAATATTTGTTTATGTTTTAATCATTCATTCATTAATTTTATATTTTTGAAAATGTTGTGTGGTAGTATGAAAATGGATAGAGAGACTGAGTCTTTAGATGAAATAAACGAATTGTTGTTTTTTTATGTAAGTTGAACAACCCAGTTCAAGAAAAAGTAAGGGAGACTCTGTCAAATTTATCACGAAATTAACCAAAGGAAAATGATTTTTTGAATTAAGTCAAATACACCTTGTAAATACGGACACCAAATTAAACTTCAATTTTTTGAGACACATTCATAAAATTAACAAGTGTATTATTTATAATTGGATTTTTTGAGACAAATGCAACCATAAATAGTGTTACGCATATAAAAGAGTAAGTAAAACTATCACACACAATTAGCTTAGTGATTAAAAAAGGTAAATAATTTTAAATAAAAAAGATAAAAATAAAGCAAAGGATAAGTCGGTTTTAGTTTTCCATCAAAAGCCGATGTTGGGTTATCCATATAAACAAAAATTGACATCGGTTTTCCAATTCTATCAAAACTCGATTTAAAATTGGAAAATAGTCAGTGTTAGTGAGCCTATATGAACCGACATAAGGTTTTAAAACTTAACCAAACTCAATGTCAAGTCATATACAAACACACTACCCGACATTTTGATTTATTTCCCATAACCAATAAATGTTATCCACTTTTTCTTGTTTCCAATAGCCTAAAAGATGCAAAAACTAAAATGTCATTTTATATATAAACATGATCAATTGAGTATATACATAATCACCTTATGTCATCTCTAAATCTAATGTAATCAACAAATCAGATGTAATTTTTTTCTTTATTAAATTAATGAAACAAAGCAATCATATCGATTTGTGATAAGTCAAATGGAAAAAACAATAACAATAAGTAAAACAAAGGAAAAAAAAAATCCGACAAACTGCAAAGTCAGCTCCTAAAAAATCGATGTCGGGTTTTATTACCTTTGTAAAACCAACGTCGGTATGTGATGAGTCACTAAAGTCGACATTGGGCTCTTACACTTCATGTTTCTTGCAACAGATTCAACCCGACGTCAATCTTTGTTTACTAACGTAACCCGAAATCGGTCTTAATTTACTAGCATAACCCAATGTCGAGTTTTTTTTTTTTTTTATTATTATAGAAAACTCGACATTGGTTTCCAATTACTTGATTTTTTTTTTTCAAATGACCAACATGACCCATGCACTAAAAATTTCATGATTATATATATATATAAATTTTGATAGAGCCACTTCTGTTTTTTTATTATCACGGTATAACCTAACATGCGATATATATTAATGAATATGAATATACCACTACGACTACCACAAAAACAGAAAGAGACTTCGTCTCTATGTCAATCCAATCTCACAAAAGTGCTAATAAGGTGCTATATTCTACGATTTTATGTAAATTATTCTTATAACAAGTGCTTGTCAATTATAACAAGGATAAACCATAAAATACAGTTATATTAAACAATATCATGACTATTCATAAAAAATTTTCATGATTACCACCATTTTCATCATCTTTTGAGAGTGGAATAGGAAATTATTGATCACATCAACATCGTATATGTCCAATCACACCACAAAGACAATATTTTTGGGAGGTCTTGGCTCATCCAGCAGGGGCAATGCTTGTTCGAGCCTCTGGAGCAACTTTTGTCATGCTTCCAACATCTCCAACAATGGCGACGAAACTAGTCCCAGCCTTTTCAGTAGCTTCTACGCTGGTTCGAGCATCTTTAGCCACTTTTGCGCTTGTGCCAGCACATCCAGCAAGAGCTATGCTCGTTCCTTTGATGGCGATATAGGGGGTTAGGACAACGAAGATGATTGTGTCTTATTTTACCACAATTTCTACACTTTTTCTTTCAATAACATTTTTTAGTTGAAGGAATCCGTGTCTTTCTCGGTCTACCTATTTGTCATCTTTCTTTGGTTGGTAGTACAATCATACATTTTATTTTTGTGGAAACATACCAATCTTTTAGGTCAGGGATGATTGATCGGATGTACATATGCAGCTTCTAGTCATTCTTTGTTATAATAATCATGATAAAATATATAATGATGAACATCATTGATCTTGATATATATGACAAAGACAGAAGGTTACTGTATGACATTAAATAACAAAAAATAATAAAGTATAATTACAATACTTAGCAACAACAATTGCATGACAACATAGCACCTGATCTAGGTCCCAATAACAACAACTGCATGACCGCATAAAAGGCTGAACGAACCCACAGCCTAGTTCATGTATGACTTAAACTTGATCGGTTGTTGAATGACAGATACCGTGGCACTCTTCAATTCATTATCCATTGAGTTCACATGATCCTTCATAGTTTTGATGACCAAAGATCTGAGTTTCTCAACATAACACGTCTATCATTATACCATTTCTCCAACATATGTCTCAGATATTAATGTGCGATTGTTATTAGGAGCCGACGTGCTTTCATCATGCATTTGTTCAGCGACTCTGCAATGTTAGTGGTCATCATGTCATATCTTCTTTTTGGAGAATATGTACGTGATCACTTTGTCACTTCAATATTAATCAATTTTCATACATTTGTGGATATACCCCTCGAATTTATTCCAAATATCTATCACAATCTGGTGTTATATAACAATATGCTGCAAGGTAAAATATATGTTCCACATCTTTTTGTTTTCTATAGTATTGCTTCAGGTTTTGCTTCAAATGAAAGAAACAAAACATGTGTAGAACTTCAAGAAAAACATTTCTCATCACATTTGTAGTGTTTTTATAACAATCAGATACAATAATCAAATCTGTTGGCAAATGCTCTGTCCCACCGATAATCTCTTACAATCTATTTAAGTACCAAGTCCATGAATTGTCCGACTTTCCATCACTAAATCCAAAAGCAATAAGATAAATCATCTCATCTCCATCTTTACATGCAGCAATAAAAATCATCATTTTATATTCACCTTTCAAATGAGTGGTATCAACAATAATAACTGATCTGATGTAAGACTGAAAACTCTTAATTAAGGCTTCAAGTGCAACGAACAAATATAAGAACCATTTGTTTTCATCTATCTCAATTGTAGTCACTATATTAGGGTTTTTTTTTTTTTTTTAAACACGTAAAAGTACCAAGGAAACTGCTAAAATAACTCATTTGTTTTTTCATATGCTAGTTTCTTTACATATTATAAAGACATCCAAACTTTAGTGTACATGATTTGCACACCATACTACTTCAACATTTCTATAATCAAAAGCTAAGGTGTAATACTATCAAGTCCCACATTTTTTTATACAATGTTGCTATGACAACACTCTTTACAATCTGTCTATGTGGCTGATAGGCATATTAACAAAATGTGTGTTTTGACATATACTTATACACATACCACATCGAACCATCCTTTCTACATCTTGTGCGAACCTCAAAGCTGCAGGTCAAATACTTGCAACCGACCTCATATCGAATTGTGCACAAACGTCTAACTTTATGTTGATACATGAAATTAATAACACATTTTTCAACGATTACATTCAGTTCATATTTACTATAAAAAATAGATCTCTATACAATATATGACGTCGAATAAAGATCCATATGGTGGTTGATATAGCCTTAATTTTGCACTAATCTACACAAGGAAACAATCTAATATGGTTGTGAAGGGTTGGTTTCAAATTGTGAACCTAAAAATCTAACTTTTGGATACTCCACATTCTCTACATCAACTCCAGTTTTAATGTCATCAGCTATAGTTTCCTCATCATCATCTCCAATATTCGATGTCTCATCACCATCACTATCTGTGTCCTAATCTTCATCATCACGATCATTTCTGCCACAATCAATGCACACATTGGACCTTCTAAATATGTAAATGCAGCGACAGAAGTTGAAACTTGATTACTACCACTATAAGAAATAAAGCAATTTTGACCTTCAACCATAATCAGACTTACAATTCTATTCGTAGATGTCTCCACATACACTCAGTCTGACATTGAGTTGGTGGCAAATGACAGAATGATAGGACTAATACCTCCAGAATCTTTCACATTCTTGTTAACATAAATCTATCTATAATCAGCTTATTTGTTTGACATCACACCTTAGATATTGAGATCAATGATGATAGGTATCTTAACTGTAGGTGTTCCCCTAGCTCGGAGTAAATAATGCAAATGGATGTCTCGCATTCTTTTATTAATGTCAGTCACTATATAAACAAAGTCCACTAATCGAGAAAAATTGACATTCTTGGGGACCTCCATCATGAACGTCTCACCCCCAATATAGTTATTCTCATTCCACTCTTTGTTGTATTTGATTATTATTGTCACTTTACTCATTCCTATAAAAAAATTTAAAGTATAAAATAAATTAGTTTCACACATACTCTCATCATATTTAATATCCAATTTCATATTGTCAAATTCATAAAAATCTAACCAAATATAATCACATATGATCAATACCAAACTTACACAACAAAAGGAATTAAAAAAAAAAACAATAAAACCCATTTTTGGGTTTTATGAGTCCACATAACCCAAATCGCATTACGTGAACTCACATAATCCGATTCACGTTCTGTGAGCCAACATAACCTAATTCGTGTTTTGTGAGCCCATATAACCCAATTTGCATTTTATAAGTGCACATAACCCAAATCGGGTTATATGTACTAAAAACCCGACAAAATGCAGAAAACCGTAATTCCTTTTTTTTTTTCGTTTTCTACAGATCTTACTCATATAAGATTAAATTAGAACCAAAAGTCACTCTTATGGTCTTTAACTAAGCAATGTGAATAAAAAAAAAAAATCAAAACCAACTAACAATAATCATATACCTTCAAACTTGAAGAAAAACTTGAATGTGAAACTTGTTGGAGACAAAGAACCTTGAATGTACGTTTTTTGGAACCAAAGAACGTTTAATGGGTGCACAAACAATCTTGAATGGATAAGAAAAAATTGTAGAGAATGGAAGAGGTGAAAATCTTATGGAAGAGACAAGGGAAGAAGAAAAGGGGTAGTTTGGTAAATTCGGGCAAGGTTAAAAAGAGAATTTTAAAGTGAAAAATACTTAGGGTCAATTTGGGTAATGTGAGTATGGATAACAATTAGTTTGTTTGAGAGGTGAAAATTTTTTTTTATAACAAATGGATTAAAAACGTATTTTTTCTTTTGTGGTGGACTTAGTTTGAAAAGTATTCAAAATAAAAATAAATAAAATAAAAATTAATTTGTGTAAAGTGTAAAGGTTGGGATATATAATATTACTCAAAATAATAAAAGGGAACACAACAACATGATGCTATCATAGAATTAAAATATAAAAATTTAGTATGCAATTTAAAGTAGAATGATTTTCAATAAAATTCGAAATATTAAATTGATTGATTTATTTAATTAGTTAAAACGTATAAATATTAATAAATGCTCTTGTATGTTCTTTGTTTTTTCGTTTATCCCACTGCTAGTAATCAGATAAATATTTTCAAGAAGAAAAAGCTGGATATTTTAATGACATACAAATTTATTAGAAAGAACGCAAGTCACACAAGAACAGAAAAATAAAACGGCCTAAGAAATTTTGATTACTTAAATAGTCTGGAGGAGGAGTTTTTCCAGTGCAGTACAGCGGAGGGACTAGGAGCAGCAGTTTTTTTCAGTGCTTTTTGTCACACGTACACTTTTTGTCAGGTGCACTGCTAATCATTATTAATTGAATACCTAAAAGTCACACATTTCTTTATTTATTTATTTTTTTTTTTGAAATGAAAGTCACACATTTATTAATTTTCCCATTTTCGTTAAAATCTCGATAGGGACACCGAATCCATCTGGCTGGCTGGCCCTGTGGTGGGCTCGCCCCCGTTGACAGTGGACTGCTTTTCGCTGGAGGAGTGCTAGCGTGATTTGTGCTCCTCGCTGGTCCATGGAGCAAATTCTGTGACGAAAAGGTTGGAGGGATGAAGAGAGAGAGAAAGAATAGGAGCTCTGGGAGGAGATCTAATATAATCAAGTTAGAGACGGTGCTCGGAAATGGAGATGAAGATGGTGACTAAAGAAGGGGAACAGGAAGAGAGAATGTGTTTTTTTTTTTTTTTTTTAAATAATAATAATAAAAGATGTTTTAGTTAGGATTTAAGGTTTAAGGATTTACTTTATTTCAACGTGCGTCACGTGTTTCTTCATCTATTATCTATTATATTAAGTAGATCCAATTTTAATCTTTATAAAAATATGATTAGTAATTAAAAAAATAAACGTGAAAAACAATCATATCTCAATCGTAATACTTATGTATCAACAAAAAGATAAGATAAGATTAGGAGGGGATTGAAATTCATACTATATAACAACCAACAATTCATCAAGTTCATACCAGTAAAGAAAGAAATCTAGCTAGATTCATATAGCCTAAGAAGATGGATACCTTAGGGAATGGAGACCATGATATTGAGCTACTTCAAGCTCAAGCCCATGCATGGAACCACATTTTGAATTTCATCAACTCAGGTTCACTAAAATGCGCAGTCCAATTAGGCATCCCAGATATCATCCACAAACACTCTAACCCCATGACTCTGACAAAACTAGTCTCCGCTCTCCCAATCCATCCTTCCAAAACCCATTGCGTCTACCGTCTGATGCGCATTCTGGTTCACTCAGGCTTCTTCGCTATGGAAAAGGTCGCCGAAAGTGACCAAGAAAAAGAAGAAGAAGGATATATTCTCACCAACGCTTCAAAGATCCTACTCAAGGACAACCCTTTAAGTGTAACACCTTTTTTACTAGCCATGCTCGATCCTATATTGATAAAACCGTGGCACCTTTTTAGTACCTGGTTCCAAGACGACAATCCAACGCCGTTTGAGACGGCTCATGGGATGACGCTTTGGGAGCACGCAGGGCATGAGCCAAAGCTGAACCATGTCTTCAATGAAGCTATGGCCAGTGATGCCCGTTTAGTGGCAAGCGTGGTGGTTAATAAGTGTAAAGATGTGTTTGAGGGGTTGACATCGTTGGTGGACGTTGGAGGTGGGACTGGAACTGTGGCCAAGGCGATTGCGAAAGCGTATACTGACTTGGAGTGCACCGTTTTTGATCTTCCACATGTGGTTGCGGATCTCAAAGACGAGGGCAATCTCAAGTACGTTGGAGGAGACTTGTTCGAGGCTATTCCTCCTGCAGATGCAATTTTACTAAAGGTATACTAATTTCCAAGTACTGTTGCTCCTAAAGAATATCTCAAACTCAAACCCTAAGTCCGTAGAAGAATTGAAAATTGAGTAATACTGGATATTCCTTTCCCAGCTTCTATTTCAATTCATGATCTAATAAATAGACACACATAACATGTGGTAAGTGAATTATGTTGTTATTAATGTATACATATTAATTCTCGGTTATAAGTTATAACATAATAAGTAATAATATAAATTGGGTTACAAATATGAAATATCTATTTTACTCATTAAATTAATGTTCATTAATATAATCGACATTATAGTTACGACATATTTTCATTAAATATTTGTTTTTAAATTCAATTTAAAATTATCATTCATTTGATCGTAAACATTACTTTTTTTAATTAAAAGGATTGAGACTGACTATACTAGGTGATTCTCTAAAATGATAGTTGATTTGTTTAAGTGGATATAAATTGACAAAATGAATGAGATGTTTATATATAAATCAATTCTCATATTAAAATTTATTTATTAAATAATGTAAGAATAATTTTTATTGGACTGAGAAAGGAAATAATGATCATGATTCAGCATTAGTTTATTATGAGCTCAGT
Source organism: Litchi chinensis (assembly GCA_019925255.1). Taxonomy (NCBI): domain Eukaryota; kingdom Viridiplantae; phylum Streptophyta; class Magnoliopsida; order Sapindales; family Sapindaceae; genus Litchi; species Litchi chinensis. Next base: position 18,842,807 of record CM034472.1, read on the forward strand.
AAAACAACATGCCAGAAAATTCTTAATCCCAAAAGCTTTCAGTTTTTAGCGGTATTTTCAAAGTTACCTGCCATATTAATAAATTGTATTTCTCAAAAATATAAACAAATATCTTCTTTTTGTTTTTTAATCACTTGCTCATACATTATCTACAGTAAAAAAAAATTTAATTTAGTCTGTTGTCAAATTGAATGAGCTATTTGTTATCGAATCATGTTAAATTCAAGTCTTATATTAACACTATCTTTTATATTTTAAAAATAAATATTTTAATTTTTTTTGTAAGCTTTACCTAGAATTTTGTGGTTAAAGGGCCCAGGTCCCGATTAGTTCCACTAATGAATGTCGCTTTGTCATGATGATAACCATTGAACTCAATAATTATACAGCAAAGGCTATTAATTTTCCTAAACATAAAGTCAACACTAAAACCTTGATGTCATTTTACATATTTACTTCAATAAATTTCCAATTTTACGAAATCTTCATCTAATCATATTGGTGGCCAAAATAAACAGTGGATTTTGCATGATTGGAACGACGAAGAATGCCTGAAGATTCTAAAGAAATGTAAGGAAGCAATCACGAGCAACGGCAAGACTGGGAAAGTGATTATAATAGACATGATAATGGAGAACAAAAATGGAAATCGTGAGGAGACCATTGAAACACAACTCTTCTTTGACATGCTGATGATGGTGTTGGTCACAGGCAAAGAGCGCGACAAGAAAGAATGGTCTCAGCTTTTTCTTGAGGCTGGTTTCAGTAACTATAAAATAACACCCATTTTAGGCTTAAGGTCTCTCATTGAAGTTTATCCTTAACTAGTAAGCGTCTGGTTGCTGTAATTTCTAGTTTCCGTTGTGTCTGCTGGTGTGGTGAAAGAAAATAATGGTGTGGGCGTGCGGCTTTGTCTTATATGTACGTCTGTCTAGTCTCTATATATTAAGGGGTTTTTTAATATATGGGAATGGGAAATTTAATGAAATAAAATTAAAAGACGTTAATTCTGTAAAATTTTACGTTAATTACCACTGATTTCATATGGTATATATTTATTAATGATTAAATATATATGTCGAAATTAATTACAATTCACAACCAACCATATTACCGAATACGCTTATTATTGCATAGTTACTATTGACCAAACAATAATGCTACTGATTGTACTTATATATATGTATATATAAATATATATATATATTAATTACAATTCACAACCAGCCATATTATCGAATGTGCTTATTATTGCATAGTTACGATTGACCAAACAATAATGCTACTAATTGCACGGTGGTTAAATTAGAGAGCTCGTAGAGCAGTTCAGGGTTTTTTAAGTAGTTATGTACCATAATCACCTATTCCTATTGCATCATTATATATTGCAAGCAGTTTAATTTATTTAATCATAGGAAGATTCACACGACATCCTTGAATCTAAATTGTTTTTGTGTATGCAATCCAATACAAAACGTCGGCCGACAAAGATGAGACTATTATATCAGTCATATACTTTACAAATAAGAATAATAAAAATATTGAAAGTCGACAAATTTAGGCATTTACTCTATTGTGACGTGCGTCACGTGTTTATTCATCTATTGTATTATATTAATCCAGATCCAATCTTAACTTTATCCTAATCTTTACAAAAATATGATTGGTGATTAAAAAAATAAACGTGAAAACTAATCGTATCTCAATTGTAACACTTATTTATCAAAAAAAAAAAAAAAAGATTAGGAGGGTATCGAAATTCATACTATATAACAACCAACAATTCATCAAGTTCATACTGTATAACAACCAACATTTCATCAAGTTCATACCAGTAAAGGAAGAAATCTAGATTCATATAGCCTAAGAAGATGGATACCTTAGGGTATGGAGACCATGATATTGAGCTACTTCAAGCTCAAGCCCAAGCATGGAACCACATTTTGAATTTCATCAACTCAGGTTCACTAAAATGCGCAGTCCAATTAGGCATCCCAGATATCATCCACAAACACTCTAACCCCATGACTCTGACAAAACTAGTCTCCGCTCTCCCAATCCATCCTTCCAAAACCCATTGCATCTACCGTCTGATGCGCATTCTGGTTCACTCAGGCTTCTTCGCTATGGAAAAGGTCGCCGAAAGTGACCAAGAAAAAGAAGAAGAAGGATATATTCTCACCAACGCTTCAAAGATCCTACTCAAGGACAACCCTTTAAGTGTAACACCTTTTTTACTAGCCATGCTCGATCCTATATTGATAAAACCGTGGCACCTTTTTAGTACCTGGTTCCAAAACGACAATCCAACGCCGTTTGAGACGGCTCATGGGATGACGTTTTGGGAGTACGCAGGGCATGAGCCAAAGCTGAACCATGTCTTCAATGAAGCTATGGCCAGTGATGCCCGTTTAGTGGCAAGCGTGGTGGTTAACAAGTGTAAGGATGCGTTTGAGGGGTTGACATCGTTGGTGGACGTTGGAGGTGGGACTGGAACTGTGGCCAAGGCGATTGCGACAGCGTATACTGACTTGGAGTGCACCGTTTTTGATCTTCCACATGTGGTTGCGGATCTCAAAGACGAGGGCAATCTCAAGTACGTTGGAGGAGACTTGTTCGAGGCTATTCCTCCTGCAGATGCAATTTTATTAAAGGTATATTAATTTCCAAGTACTGTTGCTCCTAAAGAATATCTCAAACTCAAACCCTAAGTCCGTAGAAGAATTGAAAATTGATTAATACTGGATATACCTTTCCCAGCTTCTATTTCAATTCATGATCTAATAAATAGACACACATAACATGTGGTAAGTGAATTATATTGTTATTAATGTATACATATTAATTCTCGGTTATAAGTTATAACATAATAAGTAATAATATAAATTGGGTTACAAATATGAAATATCTATTTTACTCATTAAATTAATGTTCATTAATATAATCGAGATTATAGTTACAACATATTTTTATTAAATATTTGTTTTTAAATTCAATTTAAAATTATCATTCATTTGATCGTAAACATTACTTTTTTTAATTAAAAGGATTGAGACTGATTATACCAGGTGATTCTCTAAAATGATAGTTGATTTGTTTAAGTGGATATAAATTGACAAAATGAATGAGATGTTTATATATAAATCAATTCTCATATTAAAATTTATTTATTAAATAATGTTAGAATAATTTTTATTGGACTGAGAAAGGAAATAATGATCATGATTCAGCATTAGTTTATTATGAGCTCAGTAAAACAACATGCCAGAAAATTCTTAATCCCAAAAGCTTTCAGTTTTTAGCGGTATTTTCAAAGTTACCTGCCATATTAATAAATTGTATTTCCCAAAAATATAAACAAGTATTTTCTTTTTGTTTGTTAATCACTTGCTCATACATTATTTACACTTTACAGTCAAAAAAAATTTAAACTTAGTTTGTTGTCAAATTGAATGAGCTATTTGTTATCCAATCATGTTAAATTAAGTCTTTTATTAACACTATCTTTTATATTTTAAAAATAAATATTTTAATTTTTTTTGTAAGCTTTACCTAGAATTTTGTGGTTAAAGGGCCCAGGTCCCGATTAGTTCCACTAATGAGTGTCGCTTTGTCATGATGATAACCATTGAACTCAATAATTATACAGCAAAGGCTATTAATTTTCCTAAACATAAAGTCAACACTAAAACCTTGATGTCATTTTACATATTTACTTCAATAAATTTCCAATTTTACGAAATCTTCATCTAATCATATCGGTGGCCAAAATAAACAGTGGATTTTGCATGATTGGAACGACGAAGAATGCCTGAAGATTCTAAAGAAATGTAAGGAAGCAATCACGAGCAACGGCAAGACTGGGAAAGTGATTATAATAGACATGATAATGGAGAACAAAAATGGAAATCGTGAAGAGACCATTGAAACACAGCTCCTCTTTGACATGCTGATGATGGTGTTGGTCACAGGCAAAGAGCGCGACAAGAAAGAATGGTCTCAGCTTTTTCTTGAGGCTGGTTTCAGTAACTATAAAATAACACCCATTTTAGGCTTAAGGTCTCTCATTGAAGTTTATCCTTAACTAGTAAGCGTCTGGTTGCTGTAATTTCTAGTTTCCGTTGTGTCTGCTGGTGTGGTGAAAGAAAATAATGGTGTGGGCGTGCGGCTTTGTCTTATATGTACGTCTGTCTAGTCTCTATATATTAAGGGGTTTTTTAATATATGGGAATGGGAAATTTAATGAAATAAAAAGACGTTAATTCTGTTAATTTTACGTTAATTACCGCTGATTTCATATAGTATATATATATTAATGATTATATATAGATGTATAAATTAATTACAATTCACAACCAGCCATATTACTGAATGCGTTTATGATTGTATATATAGTTACGATTGACCAAGCAATAATGCTACTAATTGCACGGTGGTTAAATTAGAGAGCTCGTAGAGCAGTTCAGGGTTTTTTAAGTAGTTATGTACCATAATCACCTATTCCTATTGCATCATTATATATTGCAAGCGCTTTATTAACACAGTTCTATACAGCTTAATTTATTTAATCATAGGAAGATTCACACGACATCCTTGAATCTAAATAGTTTTTATGTATCCAATCCAATACAAAACGTCGGCCGACAAGGATGAGATTATTATATCAGTCATTTATTGTTTTCATCTTTTTTTTTTTCGCATTAAGGAAGAGTAATGATAATGGCGTGGCAACCACATTTGATCTTATTATAATTACAGAATTCCTGGGGAGCAAACAAGTGGGCAAGGAGTTTTTTAAAAGTAAGCCATATCAAAAGCAAGTTACTATAATTATCAAAGGGATCTTCAGACGATCTAGGAAACTGTAATATTCTTAGGAAAATTTTCATCATCTACATCAAAAAAGTGGAAACATGATCTTTTCTCTTCTAATTATAATTAGTCTTATTGAGTTCTTACGCCGACACCCTATACGGGTTATGATTTCTGTTAAGATAGATTTGAACTGCGTGCTATAATTGTCATTCACTTCGTATCGATAAATAAATAAGTGTAATTAATCTCATATTCTTCGGTAATTAACAAAATAACTATTAGATGAAATTGTAATTAACAGCACGTGAAAGACGAGAAAAATGATTTAAACAATCTCCTTTTCACCCGAGATATATCATTAGTTCCAGGACATATCAAGTTTCAAAATCATCTAAAAATGAATATGATTAATGGAGCGAGCGCAAGCAGCTGTGAGCTACTTCAAGCTCAAGCCCAATTGTATAATTACACATTCAACTTCATGAACTCCATGGCACTGAATGTGCAGTTCAACTAGGCATGCCAGATGTCATCCACAACCATGGCCAACCCATGACGCTTTCCCAGCTAGTCACCGCCCTCAATATCCTCCCACACAAAGCTGATTCCTTTCAACGCCTTATGCGAATTCTAGTTCACTCTGGCTTCTTTGCTCGACAGAAAACTAACAAAAATGAGCAAGACGAAGAGTATATTCTTACGCCTGCTTGCAAACTTCTCCTTAAAGATAAGCCTTTGACGGCAGCTCCATTTGTGCATCTCATTCTTGACCCTCTTATAAGTGCTCCTTTTCATTTCATGAGCACTTGGTTCCAAAATGATGATCCCACAGTTTGCGAGACTACAAATGGGAAAACCATTTGGGATTGTATAGCTCAACAACCTGAGCTCAAGAATGTATTTTATGATGCAATGAGCACTGACTCTGAGTTGATAGCAAGTGTTGTGATGGAAGACTGTAAACATGTGTTCAAGGGGTTGAAGTCCCTTGTTGATGTGGGTGGTGGCACAGGAGCTATGACCAAGGCCATTCTCTCAGCTTTTCTGCGCATAAAATGCACTGTCTTTGATCTCCCACATGTGGTTGATAAGTTGCAAGGAACTGAAAACTTGGAGTTTCTTGGAGGGGATATGTTCGAGGCTATTCCTTCTGCTGATGCACTCTGACTCAAGGTCTAAGAAATTTCATCCCATTTTCATTCTTATAAAATATTACTATTAGTTACCATTTCAACACCAAATCCAACTACAACATCTAGTAAAGCACGAATTCTCATGCCTTTATATGTTATATGTATATCCTTCTACATTTAGGTTACAAATTTTTGTCTCGGCGTATTTAACATTTATTAAAGAGTTTATATCAATTTTTAGGTTATTTTTAACAATTTAAAATTTTGGTCTAACGATCGCAGTGGATTATACATGATTGGGGAGATGAGGAGAGTGTGAAGATATTAAAGAGGTGCAAAGAAGCAATACCAAGCAGAGAGAAGGGAGGGAAATTGATAATCATAGACATGGCAACTGAGAACCAGGAAGAAGAAAAAGAGACAATGGAGACAGAGCTGTGTTGTGATATGCTGATGATGGGGAGGTTAAACACCGCCTAAGAGAGAAGCGTCATACAATGGGAAAAACTCTTCTTAGAGGCTGGATTTACCCACTTTAAGATAAATCATGTACCAGGTCTAAGGTCTCTCATTGAGGTCTACCCTTGATTTCTTCAAGTGCTGGTTTGGACAAGTTCATTTTCTCGTCTGTGGTATTATTGTGGAATTTGCGTGTGTAAATATTCTGTTTGTATCCAGTCAATCTGCTTCCATTTTATGTGCGGTTTTTACGGTTTCCATCCGTAAATAGGCAGATGGAAATGTACATTTACGTTAGTGTGTCACAACCTGAGTTTTGCTCTGTTCTTTTATGATAGTATAATATTGTTTTCAATTTTCACAAGATTTTTGTTATTTATTTATTTTAATACTTTCCCAATACTTTATCGGAAACTTAATCTTCTCTTATAATTTATAAAAAATTCTTACGATAACATTTGTTTTTTATTGCTATTTATACAATTTCATATTGTCTAAACTGTGACATTATGACATAAATTATTTATTAATGTTATTCAAATACACTACATAAAAAATTAACTGGCAATTATCTGAATCTAGAACAAAGTAGATAACAAATTTTAACTACATATTCCTATTATATAAAATTTAATATATACTACATGTTTACTCATTATTTAAGAGGTCACTGCATTTCATCTTCACATTTATGATAGAGATTCAAGTTCTATCATACACATTTATCAACATATGTATAGAATTTTCTTTCCATATTATGAGAGTTCTAACCTATAAATTTCTACTCACACAGTGTTTAATCTTCACATATCCCTAATTACAAATTTGAGTAGATTTATATTACCATGTAATTTAATAGATAAATAAAGAAATAAACATATACTCAATATAAATTTTTAAAAATAACACTATCCATTCCAATCTATAATACAACTTTTAATGTGATAACTCAATGAATATGAGAAAAAAGGAATAGTTTGATTGTAAAGTCATTTTCATCCGCCGTATCTCTCAAAAGTGCAGGTTCTACTCATAACTCCCACCACTTACATGAACAAATTATAAAAATACTTATGCGAACAAATTTTCTATCATATAAGTGGATAGTTTTTTTTCGTTTTCTAAAAATAAAGATCTTAATCAAATTTTAAAATTATATCTCAATTGATCTCAACAGTGATCTAACCCAATATTAGATTTCCAAAAAAAAAAAAAAAACCTCAATGAATATAACATATGTTAAATGAAAAAAATCATCATTAATCCACATTCATTTGTTAACTGACGTGTTACTAAGTGCAAAAACAAATGTCTTCTGGTTACTGGCGCAGTTGGTGGCGTCAGCAACCAACACATGCCTCCTTTGCAGGAGGCATGGGTTCGACACCCGTCAGTCTAACAATGCCTGTGTATTATATAATATTAATATAATACTATAATAATAATAATAATAATATTGATAATTAATTTTTCACCAATTGTGTGGGTTGCTCTCTCACCCCAGTGTGAGTCTCTCCCCCACCTCCGTATGGGTGGTTCCTTTCTCAATGAGAGTAGTCCTCCGAACTGTGTCATCAGTGTTATATCTCCGTTAAAGGTCCCGAGTACCCCCTGAGTTTATCTCAAATACAGTTATTGTACTAAAAATTAAAAAAAAAAGTGCAAAAACAAATTGCTATGTTTGATTTTATTGTACAAACTAACTAATAAAGCACATGCCCAGATCTTTGTAAAACTTTAGAAAATTTATTTTATTGTTGTACCAAAGAATATAGTTAAAGAGAAGTAAAGAGTTACAAATTTGTGAATTTTTATTTTTTTTTTTTTTAATGCTTTTAATTTTCGCAAGCCATTTAATAAAATTACAATAATCATTAATTACTTCAAAACCGTACATAGCAACATTGGTGAAAGCAACTTCCCTGAGAACCTAGATATCTTATTTCTAAAGCAACAAGTAGCACATTTCAAAAAATAATAATAATAATAATAAAATAAAACAAAGCAACAAGCGGCACATTTGATTGCATATAATCGATTCGGAGAAATGTCCCACATCTTGTACTGATAATAATGGCTCAGAATTCAATTACGATATGTTAAATAATGTATAAAGATCACCAATGGTAAAATAAATTAAGGGAAAAAAAAAAAAACCCTTTTAAATGGAGTACGGTCTAGACAGAATGCACTGATAAAAGGCTTAAAATCCACTTCAGAAGAGTACAGTCAAGACAGAATGCACTGATGTAAGGCTTTCTTTCATAAAAGTAACACCAATTAAACATAATAAAAATCACACAAGTAAATTCTGTCTTAAAAGGCACCATGGTCTCTTTGAACAAGACTACAGTAGTAACTAGTAACAGTACAAAACAAGAGCCAATTACAGAGCAATACATGGGGCAGGGGCATTCAGATCTCCCTCTTTCATCACAATGACTTGAACTTTGATCTAGTTCTGTTATTTGGAGTCTGAAACCCAAAAAGTTACGCCTGGTTGTCCATGAATTGAAACAACTGATCTTCCAAATAGCAATGCTATCCCAAAAAATCTAAGGATGCCAGCTGCTCACGCCTCACAGTAAAAATCCCGTCCTTTGTCATGAGAATGTTCATCTTCATTCTCAGGCAGGAGCTCCACATCATATGCATTTCTGTAAAAAGGTATTTGTTAACAAAGATAGATACATATTTAGACAAAAAGCTATAACTTTAGAAATACACTTCCTAAGCTATTTGGGTGAAACAGAATTTGATTCTACACGTTATTAAATGCATTTACTGCTGTGGCTGCAATGACAATGCCCTACTCATCAATCTCATCCCAGCAAGCTCTTTTAGATGAGTTGTTTCTAATCCTATGTATTTTACAGACAGCATCACAGCAATATAGCTACCAACCATTAAAAAAGTTGCATGCATTGCTCAAATAATCATGGTGGACATGAAATGGTGTAAGATCTGTTGGTGGTCCCCCATATAAAGAGAGTTGAGTTCTAAACACTCATGCATATAAATCTACTGCAGATAATCAGACCCAACCACCATCACTATATTGAGCACCTTTGCAGCCATATGAAGAAATACAGAAAGGTACTTAATTTATTTTGGACCACGCTATTCGCTATTTGAACCGTTCATCAACCAAAACTAATCGGAAAATTTACTGATATGGTGAAGCCATATTATAATCCAAAGGTAAAATAACTACTCAATCATCATCCCAGTAAATCCAAAGGTAAAATCATGGATCTCAAACTATTTTCATCCAAGCACAATCAGACCACAGGGACTGCTTCCAGAATAATAATTATCACCATTCTTTGATGCTAAAAATGCAATTCCTCCATGGGAATATCTCTGCAAAGTTGTAAAAACGCAGCAATACTGGAGGTTGGCCTCTTATTGATAGCAGTATCCCTTTTGTTTCATTAATTTATTACCATAATTAATAAGAAACTTTTATCGAAAATTTGATATGCTGGACATTAGCGGACGCACTCAAGATACTAATCCACCTACGTTATTACTGATACGTGCAAGGAGAAAGCACGTCCATTCAGCTAAATTATGCCAGTAATATGCCGAATGTGCAACTAAAATGTTGTTTAGCAACATTCACGTACTTGCAACCTTTATCATGATCATATTATAGTGGTTTCTCAAACAAACACATCAATCATATAAAAGTACACAAACATACATAAATGCTCCTTATGCCTAAATTCGCAGAGTCTCCCAGCCTTACCACCAAGCCAATATCCTCACCTAATGCGGTAGTCTCAAGTGACCTAAATCTCACAACTTCCAAACACAAATAGTTTGCTGATTGACGTCAAATATAGTTTGAAAACTCAAAAATACAGAGACAAAAATGGCTCCCCGTAAAAACTTCAAACCATGCCATCACTACTTTTCCCCACATCATCATACTGCATGATATAACTATGATTATTCATTCCAGGTCAATTACAAACACCGTATACATTTTATTTCAATATTTTAAATATTGCATATCCAATTAATAAATTACCACAACTTAGCAACCGCATAATTAATGATGGAAGTAATTCATGACTCTTCAAATTCGGAAACCTAGACTCAAGATGCTCAAGTTTCTCTATCAGGATTGTAAACTTAGAAATCTTCAATTAAAGCATCCTAACTGATTATAATAATATTCATCTCACACTGGCCACAAATGAGTTCTCTGAAATTTCATTACCTTAAAATGAAAAAGTCTCAGCCTTTGTTGTATACTTGTATCTTATTACAATTTACAGTATATAAAAATTTCATCCCACACAAAATCACATTAATATAGGAAAATTAGATATTAATATCTTTGAACTTTGACAGTAGCACCGTCGTTGCCATGGAAGCATAACATAAATCAGCAGTGTAAAGTCTAGATATTAAGTCCGCTCTAAAAATTAAAAATTATTCTTCAGAGTACATATCTTTACCCATATAAAACTAAAATATCATGATTCATAGACACGATTCATCGACGTGCATAACGAATCCACAAATGAACGAATGACAAAAAATATCATGATTCCCATGACATCCAAACATTTGCAGAGGCTACAATACCACCTAGGAAGCAATAATCAATCCCACTCAAAAACATATGATCACAAAAGCCTATACCAATTTCAAAAGCTAGAAATAACTAACAACAAACATAATCAAACGAATATATATATATATATATATATATATATGAATCCAAATATTAAGAAAAATAATAATAATCAGATCAAAGAAGAAGTATACCATGATCCACTACCACTAGAACTGGGCCGATACCCGCTCGATCTAGGTCTATTCATCAAACCCGGATCCGACTCGCCAACCCTCCTCGTCCTATCATACCCACCCGTCTTGGGCCGCCCATCTTCTTCAGACAGACCCGGAGATCCGAAATACTTTTGACCCGAGTCCCTGCTCCGAGAAACGTCAGGTGTAGGCTTCTCTTCCTTCCCAGTGAAACCTGGCCTCAGATGCGGCGGCACGAACTTGCCCGTTTTGGGCGACCCAATAACAATCGACCCGACCTCCTTGTCTTTGTCCTGACCCGGAACCGGGGAGAAATGTTCGGGGCCAGTCCCGGTTCGACCGAGAGGACGCAGAGAAATCTGATCTGGAGCGGGTTCGGATCTTGTCCGATCCGGGATATGGATTTGGGTCTGATGACTCTGGGGAGATGATGATAAGGGTGGATTGACGGGTAAGGGTTTGGGTGCCGGTCGGGTCAGAACGAGCATGCGGCCATGGCTTTTGTAAAGAGTATTGTGGATGTTACTATTATTAGGCGAAGTGATGGAAGAATAAGAAGAAGAAGAGGATGCTCTGGTGGAGGCACCGGGGGCGGTAGCGGAGGAAGGAGAGTGGTTCTTTTCTAAGATGTGATTGAAGTTGATGGAGGTGTACTTATTGGTTCTTGCCATCCACCGCCGCGAAAGACCCTTTTTTACTTATAGAGAGACAGAGAGAGACAGATTTGAGAGATCTCGTAGAAGCTAGAGAAAGAGAGGAATTTTCTGTTTATGTGTTCGGTTTCGTTTTTGTATTAGTACTTGATTTTGATTTTGTTGAGACTAAAAAATGATATCTGTGGGCTGTTTGTTTGTTTGTTTGTTGTAGCGGCGATGGGGTGGGGAAGAATGGCTGAATGGGGAGTTTTGGGAATCTCAAAATTTGGATGGTGGGGTCGGGTCCAGGTGCCGACGTGGAGAGATCTTATCGGACACTCAAACTCTCTAATTTTTCTTCCTCCACAAACTAACCTGTTTTTGCCGCCTCCGGTTTTTATTTTACCATATTCTTTCCAAGAATTTTTGCAATTATTAGATGAATATATTCGTTTTAGAAAAGGAAAAAAAAAAAAAACAGAAGAATATATTTACTTTCAAATTTTTAACTTTCATTCTTATATGTTTCAAAAAAAAAAAAAATCATTCTTATAAAATTTAGAACCCCGGAAACAACTTGAATTTATAATTTATATAACATTTAATTCTTAATTTGTTTTACTAATTTTTTTGAGATAAAACTTGAGAGACAAAGGAAATACTCAACTAAAGTCGGCCCTCGGCATGTGCCAAAGGTGTGACCACCATAAGCTCCAAAATTTGGGGTCCCAAATTTTCTAGATTTTTTTTTATAATTGGTTTTTCAAATTAATATATAATTAATTTTTCACATAACATTCAAAAATTTGAAATAGTATTACCTAACGATGGCCACCAAAATTTAAAACAGTATTACATAATGGTGGCCACCACTAGGTTCGAATTTGGGTTGGTGAGGAAGTTTTGAACACTTGGTAATCACCTGTGCTACTTGCTTTTGTTATTAATTTTTTTATTACATGAATATATTCATCTTTATGAATATATTTGTCTTATAATATCATTTTTTTTTTCATAATGAAATTATTATGTACACATAAAAAATATGATAAAATCAATTCATATATATGGGTCCATTATAGTTTTTCATACCAAATCTCTAAGGACCAACACTGTACTCAACAACTCCTATTAAAGGATGATATGTCTATAAATTAGAAATTTTTTAATCCGTAACATAGTTCATAACTTTATTATTTCATCAACTCAATTTTAGTTAGTGACGTGTTTTTAAAAAAAATGATATCAAATGAAATAAAAATTTATAAAACCTTATCAAAATTAAATACTATAGAGGAGGTAATAACATCGATTTTACAATAAATAAATTTTAGCGTCACAACACCTAAAAGAAAAATCTCCTTGTATAAATCGTGTTTATAATAAAACTTAAATCTTCACCAAAAATGTGAAACAGATATACATTGCAGACATGGGGTAAATTAAGATGGAGGATATAATTTATTTTTAAATACGTCAAAAAAAAAAATTCCCTTATTTTTTCTATAGTAGGAATAATCATTAAGTGTAACTCTCGAAGTTAATTTGAAGTATTTTTATTTAAGTTTATAAAAAAAAAAGAAATTCATCAATCAACAATATAATCGTATGCGACACATCACCACTCTGATATTATAATTAATGTAAAATCAAGCATATATAATTTAACGAGACAAATATTTTATACATTTAGAAATCAAGTATTAAGATAATATCGGATAAGAAAAAGCAGAGCAGAACATTTAAAAAAAAAAAAAAAAAATCTCAGCATTCAATGGTCAACTAAAATTGCGAAAATGACATAATTTCAGATTAATGTATTGAGGATTTTGTTAAATCTGAATATTTGGATTCGTTCATATAGTTACAAATACAAATAGTTGTTGTCAACCATGCCATTGAATTAATAGTCAAGATTTGAAACCAGTCATTTTTTTCCATATAATGGGAAAAGATATTATGATGGAAGTTGTTTTTGAGTTTAGAAATTGATATCGTGAAATTTCGATAGACTCATACGCGGATTAAGAAGACAAAATGAAAACAAAAATGAATTTGTTTAAAAAAATTATATATACTCATATATAATTCATTCAGGTCTCCAGCCCGTTGATTCCCACAAAGTCAACTCTCCGTAATTTCGTCCCACAAAAAATCCTCTTTATATCCAATGGTAAGTCCCCACAAAACAGCAAACCAACCATGGTAGCCACTCCTCTGTCTCACATTCTACTCATTCTCTTCCCACTCCTCCTTTGCAACCTAATGCAATGCAAGCGCAAGGTCCGCCGCCACCGCCCTCCCGGTCAACTTCGTTAGAATTCTCGATAAAAAATGGCATATACACCGCATTCATCAACCTCTTATCCGCCACAGGTTGCATACCTGATAACATGTTGTTCCCTCAAGGTTGGACTGTATTTGCCCCCCACAAATACCGCCTTCGACAACCTGAAAGAACGTAGATTGAGCAGCCTCGGCAGCCAAGGACAAATACCGCTTGGTAGCTTATACCATGTGTTTTTAAATTTTACAAGTTGAACGAACTCTTGTTACGGGTCATAAATAAATCCAGTTAGGTCATGTGCCACAGGCTATGATGGTGGATTGTTTGAGCTAAACTTTACAGGCCAAGGTAACCGAGTTGTTTGAGCTGAACGTTACAGGCCAAGGTAAGAGTTTACGTGTCAACTGGAATTGTTAGAACACAGATTAGAATTGCTTTAATAGAAGAATTTCCACTGGCTGTTTTCCAAGTTGACGAGGTTTTGTTGCCTATATATGGAGCTATTTGGAGCTAATCAGCCTCCATCATCATCTCCTCATAATTAAACCATCAACGGACGGTTCATAGACTCTCTCTACACAGTTGTGTTCACAAGCATTTTCAACAGTAATCACCGGAATTATGAATCTCGTGTTGTCAGCATTTACTTGATTTAGCTAATTTAGTTACAATCAATAAAAAAATAATTGATGATTGCTTCGTACAACATGGTGAGCATGTTGTTAAATCTACACTTGTCTGTAATATAAATGGAAATCACTAATAGATCTATCGTATTTATAAGATAATCAGAAAAAGGTTAATATTTTTTCTACTTTCTTTTATTCCCATTGACTTAATTATTTCATTTAAATAATAAATATGACACGAAAAAAAATCTCTAATATCATAGTAATCAATTTAATTACTGTTAAGCCTTATATTTAAAACTATGATGCAATAAGTAGACACAAAAGAAGTAGACACGTAAGAGATCCTCTGTTCCCATAAAGGATTGTCAATGAATCTTTTCTCCTTGGTTTGAAATCTCCTCTACATATGAAAAAAAAAGAAAAAAAAAAGGCGCACACACATTTGGAAAATGATATAGAAGAGTAAGTAATATGTTTTGTGAGCAAACCTAGTTGGTCTTGTCAAGTGGAGGAATTATTAAATTGACCAGGGGTGGCTGGTGATTGGTCCACTTGGCATCACTGTGGGGAATGGCATTCTCTGCAAATCTGGCGGCGTTAGCGTATGTTTCCTCGTGAATGTTTATTTATTTAGCCAATAACGTGATTTCACTTATTTCCAAATGTACTTAGAGAAAAAGTCTTTCATTGATCATTTGATAGTTAATACGATAAGATGAATTAATAAAAAAAATAACAGAAAAATAAAAAATTAATAAAAAAAGATAAGAGAAGAAAATAATAATATTTTATAGATTTATCGTACTACATCAATTACAAAATAATCTTATAAAAGATTTTCTTTCATTTGGAATCTACGTAATATTGTTTGAGCAAAATAAGTTTAATTGTGGGCGATTAACATTTTCTACAAGTAATGAAAATTCTCAAAAAATAATATCAAAGGAGTTAGAGTTTAAAAACTATCATAGATTTTTTTTTTTTTAAGCTAACTATCATAGAAATTATAAACTGAATTTTTTAACACCAATTGTAATTCATACGCGAATTATTTTCTCCTGTATTAAATAATTTTTAGTTTGCATGCAAACTATCTATAAGTTCATTGAAAAGAAAATAGTTCACACATAAATTCCACTAAATTAATTATTGATATTAAAAAAACGCGATGTATAATTTCGATATTTACTTTAAAACTCTACCTTCTTTTGCAGTTGTGCCAGAATTCAGGTTGATCGGTGGCATCGGCATTTGTAATAAATTCGAGATTCCAGAATATCCAACGGAGAAGACATGTGTAGGGCATGAGTTTCTGTATCCCCCATAAATAATGGTGGCTAGGTGTTTAATATGCCTCACGCACTGGATTTCTATCACATTCGACAGAGATGGGACAGCAGAAATTCTGTTAGCAGTTAGTAGCCAAGACCCCTCATAACACCATGCAAATTTGTGTTGCAATTGTCATTGTCATATTCTTATTCAAATATATATATATATATATATACATATGTTTGTTACATTTTTTTTTTTTTTTTGAAACTATGTTTGTTTCATTTTTTCCTTCCAAGGTAAACTTCAAATCTAATAAGCCTTAATCAAATCACCTTCGCTCTCGCGGTCTCACCAAGGTTCCATTACAACATTGCCTAAATTGACTTCACTCTAGATCTTTATATCGTTTTGGGAAAATCTCACTGATGGCAGAGTACATTTTGAAATAAGTGGCAGGGTATCTAATTGAGTATCAAAACGCTTAAAAAGCTTTGAGGTCCAAGGACCAAATTGATAGTGGTAGGCCTTTGGCAGTGGAACAGGGTCAGAGAATTACTAGAGATGAGAGATTCCAAGAGAAGGGAAGAATAATGGAGGCTTCATCTAAGTCTGTTGTGGGTACTTTTTCTGCAGAACTTGATGACTTCTTATATCCAAGCCAACGGAGGGGCTGATTTTTCTGGCTAAACACGGTTGAAAACTATAGTTCAATGGGCAAAAGTGGAAGCTTGTAATCAATGTGGCTTCAAGAGTATTATGGGAAAGGATTTCCTTGATTAGTGATGATGTATTAGAGCTTTGATTAAAGACGTTGAGATTTGTAAATGTCTAATTAAGCTATTTCTTCATCCTTAAATGATATAGTACATAATCTAACATTTTTTTTTTTTTAAAAGACATAATCTAACATTTTAAACGTATATTTTAAGAAAAAAAAAAGGAGAGAATTATTAAATCAAATTGTATTATGTTTACTTTAGTTTAAAAAGAATATAAAAAATTAAATCTCCTTCAATAAATGTTTTATTGATATATTGGCTGACACCTACCTATTTTCCAGGATAAACTAAACTGATTGTAATTAACTAAATTCTCATTGGGAGATTAAAAAATTGATCTTTTGTTTTGCACGCTAACCAAAAAATTACGAAAATTACTAAAAAAAATGCCACATTCTGTATATAATACATAATTCAATTTTAGCTCAAACCTAATGTAAAATGGTTTTAGGCACATTAACACAACTAATTACAATGAATGTCACTAAATTATCAAAAACCCCTTTTAATTCAATTTTCACCATAGGATACTTGGGTAATTTGGGGACATAGATTGTAATTTGTTCTGTTTGTAAATCAAAAACAATTTCGAATAAGTTTTAGGTTGAAAATGAATTTATTGTTTAAATTTTGATTTGTTTTCAATTAATTATAGATAATGTTGTAAAGACTTGCTACCTGGCTAACTATGTCTATGTATAATGTTTTTATTCTTTTGTTAATTCAGAAGTGGTTACAGCGTCGGTGCTTATCACATAAATTGCCATGCCATTGCCAAACTTGCGAAAGGAGTGCAATGAGGGACACTTCAATTAGCTAATTCACAATGCATTGGATAAAACATTTCAACTGTACATTAATCTAATGACTTTGTTAACCTAATATGATCTTCGTACATTTTATATATTTTAATTGTTATGTTGTGTTTTGTTCTTAAGATTATCTTTATGTGATTAGTTACAGTTACTTGTTAAGAGTTGTAGATTGTGCAAAAAAGTTGGCTCTTAATAATAGTTGGACAGGGCTTTAAAGAGTTTTATGTAAACTCTCTCTATATATATATATGTATATGTATATGTATATTCTAAATATTAAACAAAATAGTTTTAAGACAAGTTGATGTGTATTTGTAGGGGACATTTGAAATTATTATTTACGTATAAAAGCAAAGAATTAACGTATCATATAATTCTAACGGTCTATTTAATTAATTTTTTTTTTTATAAAAGATTCATTTTATGTAAAACAATTAAGTACACATATTAAAAGGATTATATGAATAACCCAAATCTAAAATATTATCAAATTATATAATCGTTATCCATATAATTAAATAACATCAAGTGATGATCACATTCGTATATTTTTATCATTAATTGATTTCCCATAAAATTCTATACCTTTCTTTTGGTCAATGTTTTATAATTTTTTAGCCATACATCTTGCTGTAAGACTAAAATTTCAGTCAAAATTAAAAAAAAAAAAAAAAGTTTATAATAAATGGTAGAGTTATCAGTATGTTTGATAATGGGGTCTGCAAGCCTACCACATTAATATACAATATTTGTGCATGATTATTACAAATACTCATCATGTAGCCGTTGTTGGTATCCTAACGCCCACATGCCATGTGATGCCAACCAGCCTGACAATGTCAGGATGCATATCTTTTGTTGTTCTTTCAAATTTCCTTGTATATAATATGAAAGTATGAAAGAATATGTATGGATAATGCACACCTCCGGTTGGCTTGTTCGATTATGTTCAGCTCAAAACTGGCCCACTCTTGTCTCTTTTAATTTAGGATTTTAAATGGTGTTATAATTATTTATAAATATAGTATAACAGTTGCGCCATAAATTGTTACAAATACGGACTGAATAATTACTTTTATTGAGGGAAGGTCTCTCACTTATTATAATTTTATGGCAAGAGATGAAGTTAATTTTTTTTCTCATGACTGTAAAAATGGAAGTATATAATTACTCAAATATGGGTTCACAACACATGTCAATATGCTAATTAATATGGTAACTTTATGCATGTAATTTTTGAATAATTGATATATTTTTTTAAACTAATATTGAAATCCATTAAAATCAAACGCTATTTACATTGTTTATATAAGTTACTTTTATAATTAAGAGACATATGATTTAAGAGAAGAGCATTCTTTCATGTATAAACAATTTGTATATCCACCACTAAAGAGGATGAAAATGTCAACAATCACACAAATTAATAGAGAATGTAGGTTTTTTTTTAAAAAAAAAAAAAACCTTGAAAGACGATATAATTAACATCTCTTAAATATATAATATTCAATCAAGGTAGTGGACTTTCTTTCTAAAGCCACAAATCATTCCGTAATCATACACTTATTATAAATCGGAATTAAAACCATTATAATTCATAAACATGTTTAATTATACTTCAGATAATTCACAAAATTCGTTAGTTTACAGATATATACGTTCAACCAAATGTTACTATATTACTTGAGACAAATGGTTACTCTAGACAAATGTTATCGCAATAAGATTTCTGTTATTGTTTGTCCAATCAAACAAGTACTTATTTAATTATTTGAATATAGAGCGACAGCTAGCATTGGTTGAAATGTCGATTAATTAGCCACTCAATACCTTCACGGGTGCCTTTCATTTGCTAGTTAAAACCACATTCTTTATTTTTGTTATACTAATTAATGCTTGATAAACGACTTAAACCAGATGTATGGGACCGCATGAAGAGACCAATATAGCTTAACTACAATTAGGGGAAGCCGACACTCTAATCAGCCAAATCAAAGCATACTTTTTATAATAAAAATTAGACACAACCGATTCGTTGAAATGGATATGTTTTCATTTTTGTATTGTTGCCAGATGAGAAAGGCTACCATACAATACCCTCCCCCATCTAACAATACGTGTACAACACCACTCTATACCATACTATTAACTATTTAAAGAAAACCTTCACAAATCTTTCTTTATTAATTGAAAACTTCTCTTAGGGACACAAATTTCATTTATGATTTTTAAGACTCTAAATATTTTTCAAGAAAGAGTAATATTAAACTTTCCAAATTTTTTTGTCCAAAATGACATGACATGTAAATTATTAATATTATATCAATTATCATATCATTTCATGATTTATAAAATGATTAATAACTCACATAACACATCATTTGAGAATTAATTTAGACCAAAAATTTGAGAAATTTAGTATAAATTGTATAACACATATGAATTAGTGAAATCATTTAAACAACCTAAAATTCAAGAAACCTTTCTTCGTTAAACAAGAAATAAATTCTACCTAATTAGAAGAAGAAGCTAAAACGTTTTACATTTCTTGTAAGCAAACTCATGTATTAACCATATGTGCAATATTTTATACATTTATCCTTTTCTTTAAAAAAAAAAAAAAAGTTCAAAATAGTAAAAATAAAATAAATTTGTATCGACACAAGTCTAAAGCCAGCTAATTCCAACAAAGTCCCACCCCCCACATCTTATCCCATAAATAGGCCTCTCCAATTCCGTCCACTACACTACACATCCTCACAACCAACAAACCACCACCATGGCAGCCACTTCTCTCCTGACTCTCTCTTCTCTCCTCCTCTTTGTCCTCCTCCTTGCTCCTCCAACTCAAGCCCAAGGCCCCTCCGCCCCCGCCCCCTCCCCCTCCGGTCCCTTAAACCTCACCGGAATTCTAGACAAAGGAGGCCAATACACCACACTCATCAAGTTCTTGATCTCCACCCAAGTTGGAAGCCAAATCGAAAACCAGATCAAAAACTCCAACGAGGGCATGACCCTCTTCGCACCCACCGACAATGCCTTCAACAACCTCAAAACCGGCACCTTGAACGACCTAAGCCACCAGCAACAAGTCCAGCTTTGTCTCGCCCATGTCCTCCCCAAATTCTACAAGTTGAGCGAGTTCACACTCGTCAGCAACCCCGTCCGGACCCAGGCCTCCACCGACGACGGTAAACAGATCGGCCTCAACATCACTAGCCAGAACAACCAAGTCAATGTTTCAACTGGGCTCGTCGAGACACAGGTTAACAATGCTCTTAGACAGGACATGCCACTGGCTATCTACCAAGTGGACAAAGTGTTGCTGCCTGATGCGCTGTTTGGGACGAAGTCTTCATCACCAGCAGCCGCACCTGCAACCAAAACGTCGGACGACGGATCAAAGCCGAAAGTTTCGGATGCCAAGGAGCCATCTGCGGGGGAAAGTACCAATGCCGGTGGGAGGATCAACGCCGGTTTGAGTATCGTTGCTGGGCTTGCATTGCTCTGCATGGGAGTTTTATCTTGAAATATAGAATTTAATCGGTTCTGTTGTTTTCTTTGTTTTTATTTCGTTATTATTTTTTTATTCTCTTCAAATTGATGATGCTGTTTATGGGGCTTGTATGGGGTTTTCTATGCATAGTTATTCATGTCAATTATTTGTAGCACTTTTATTTTTGATTTTCTAATTTTATGAGTATGCATTATTTGATTACAGTAAAATGAGTTTCATTTTATGTTTCAGCCTCCCCGTCTGATTTGGTCCTGCAATTATATAATTGATGATAATTTGTTGACAGATTAATTTTTAAAAAGCAATATAAGACCAAAACAAAACTTTTAACTTCTGACACTTTATTTTTGACGGAAAATTGAATTCAGCTTATAATACACGCGATTTTGAATTTGATCAAATGGAACATATAAAAAGGTTATATCTAGTATAAGAAAATCACATGCAGATGATATGGCAAGCAGATGAATATGACAACTAAAATAATATGAAATTAGAACATGACAATTATATGACATAAAAGTGGTTATTTGTAATTAAAAAAAAAAAAGAAGTGGTTTTTTGAAGCTAAACGTCATGTCCACCTCATTTTTTTGAGTCAACTAAAAGAAGGATTGAATTAAAAAAGTCAAGCATCCAATCTCAGTATAAGTTTTAGTTCACTCTGGCGACTCTTCAAGGTCCAGAGTGGACGGTTACTGATTAAAATGATGGTTACCAAAATCAAGTAGTTTATATGTCCAAAAAAAAAAAAAAACACAAAAATCAAGTAGTTAATGTCAGATTTTCTAGTTTTATTTTTTTAAAAAAATATTCAATCTATTTTTTACATAGTAAAAAGAAAAAAAAATTAACTATCACCAAACAAACTGTGAGTTTTCTAGTCGATACCGAAAAATTAAAATGAGTGTTTTTGACACCATTCATGCTCACGAATGAGATAATAGTTCGCAAACAAATTGTGAGTTTTCATTTGTTCATGAACTTTATATCGTTTAAAAACTATAATTCTTAAATACCGATGGTACTAAAATAACTCATTTCAGTTATTCGATATCAATTATAAACAAACGATTTTTTTGTATTGAATTGTAAACTGTTCATGGAAGGCGTTTATAACTATTGTTGTGGTATTTATACATAAAAAGAGGACAAAATAAAGGATAAAAAAATCCAATGTCACTTCCTATTTCTTTGAGGATATCAGCCAAGTTTCATGGGCGGAAATTTTAGAGTTGCCAAAAATACGAAAGTTTTGATACGTGTACACTACAATGCAAAAATAAAAAATCAAAATTAGTTTGCAATTCAAACTAAGTGAAATTGGACATAGTCTATAGATGCATATTATAGTCGTATATATATATATATATATGGCTTCGAACCAATATTGTCATTTTGGACATTTTGTGCTCACTATGCTCGAGAGGCAGAACATACTGTACTGTTATAGCATCTGTTGAATAACTTCACCTTCCTTGTAAGTTGTATGCTCATGTGCAGCTACATATAAATGCATTTGATGAGTTCGACAAGCACCTATTGGTTCTGAATTTGAACACAGAATTGTTCAATTATTTGGTTTTTATAAAATTTCTTTCTTAAGAAACAATTATAAGTCATTAAGTCTGCCATTCTAGTTTGCTCAATTTGGTTTCATGGTATGTTTACCGCCTGCCTTTTCATGTTTGTCAATTACTAATGCACATTTGAAGTTACAAGCAGGACAGGGAACGCCAATGCAGTCATTCATATTGATTTGTTTTTGAATATGGTAACAGAGCTTGAGCCTATCAATTTATCATGAAATTTCTTAGTTGCATTTGGATGAATTTTCCAGACGCTTGGTTTTCTCTAGCCCATAATGACTTGTATTGGTACAGAGCGTGGAACATAAATTTCAGATCCTCTAACTCAATCTTCTGATGGCGTTTAACTGGAATTGAACATAACTCTTGGCACCTAAAGCAGAAACAGCTTGGACCTCTAATGCGTAAGGACATAACTTTGAAAGAATTTTGGATTGGGTTATCAGATGGGCTGATATTGAGGTGCACCTGAATCCAAAATATTGTTGGGACTCCACTTCCTGTTAGGACAAAGGAAATTTAGGTAGATAGGGTTCGGTGATAAAAATCAGCAGCTGGTGATTTCAAATTTTGGTGCCTTTCACCATGACTAGCAATCAAATGGTCGATGGTATTTGAACCTTTTCAAATTTTTTAACAGGAGTTAGTAATTAAATCACAATTTCAAGTTGCAAAAAATGACAAAAATCAAACTCTCTTACATAATTAGAATGATGAATGAAACCTTCATCTCTCTTTGCTGTATTAAGAATCGATAAGAGATATTTTTTATTTTTTATTTTTTGATCAAATTGGCCTGACATGTGATGTGCTAACTCGTCCATATATGGTAAGTGGGCTTGTCACATTAGAGAAACTCGACAAAACAGCTGCATGTGATGCAAAACACAGCAATTTCTCTTCTCTGCACCAGTTAAAATTCATATAATATATATATATATAAAATATTGCTGGAAACAGCTATGCATCTTGATAGATAACAATTGGAAGTCAAAAACGACAAGCAGTCCAGACAGAGAAAAACAGAGCTTCATCCTCCAATCTTTCACAGCTATTACACCTGTCAATTCCATCAATCTACGAAGAAAATTCCATTTCTGCTTCTTCTTCTTCTTCTATAACAAAAGTACTTTAATTCCCAATTCAAAAAAAAAAAAAAACAACTTGTCTACTAATATATCAATCAACAAAATCACCTACAAAATGAAAAATTGATGCATATATGAGACTTAGAGCCACAAGGCCTTAGCTTCTTTCAAGACAGGAACCAAATCTCCACTAATATGAGTAGCCATGATTCTATCCAACCCACCAAACAACCTGCCTCCAATGAACACAGCTGGGAACTGGACCTTTTGATGATCAATTCCATTGCTTTTGTTTATGATCTCCAACTCATCCAAAGCGCCAACCTCATCCTCTTCATCAACTTCATAAACCGCAGGGTTCACCCCTAGGCCCAGAAGCAAACGCCTGACTACATGGCTCAAGCAACACCCTCGCCTGGCAAACACTATCACAGCATTCTCTGACACCATGCCTTGCATGTTCACGTTGTTTTTGCTGGATTCTTTAATGATTTTTGTGGGAGCAGTAGTTTTGTGGGTGAGGGATGATATTGGTGGGTTCAATAGAGTAGTGGGGGTGTTGGTGTGAAGTGGTTGATGCCATGACTTGTAAGGGATTGCTTGTTGCATGGTTTGATGATTGTAATGTGTATGTATCAGCTAGAGAAGGATAGATCAAATAGAGCGATCAAATTTGTGAATTATGTATGTGTGTGTGTGTGTGGGTGATTGGTGATGATGTTGTGTGTATATATATATATATATAAATAAAAATGGTGGGGGGGCGGTGGTGACTTAAAATTTGAAAGGGTCAGACGTCAACGGCAGTTTGGCTTAGGTTTTGGTTACGCGTTGTTGTTGGTTGTGGCTGACGCATAATTTGTGTCATTCTTTGGTTTTTTTCAAATTTTTTTTAAAGATCCTGTCATGTGTTACGTAATTTCCCACATTAGTACTCAAGCAGCTGGTCCGACAACTTGATGGTGTTAATCATATAATTTTTAAATTTCATAGTATATCTAATGTAATTATAATAAAAAATAGGAGATTAATTTAAAAATTTTGTCGGTCAAATAAGATGGTAAGAAAACTTATAATTTGGTATTTAATTACATTAGTGACTGGTTAGTGATGAGAGAAAGGATTTTGTCTAAAATTTTATGAGACATATTTAATCTAAAGTTTATTGGAGTTTGATAATTTTTTTTAATGATAAATTTCGATGGAATTCATAAATTTTAAAAACTTCATATTAGTTTTGTTAAAAAATTTTAAGAAATCCAATGTAATTTTTAGAAAAATGGTAAGATTTGTTTTATATATATTTTTTATAAAAATTACTTTGAAATTAATCAAAATTCATCACTTATATGAAATATATGAAATCAGCTTTTTGAATACATCTAGATTTTATTAGATTTCATACAAATATGAATTGGATGTATTTAGATTTTAATGAATTTTATATAAATCTGGATTGAATATACCTAAATTTTAATAGAATCAATTCAATTTTAAATTAAATAATGTAAACTTTTGAAATATTTTAAATTTCATCGAATTCTTAATTGATTACACCTCCTAAATTTTCTCTTTTCATAAGCGATTAAGTTTTAGCTATTTAAAATCAATCCTAAACTACATACAGACTTTCAAATATATAAGTTTACTCTAAATTTACGTCATTATTAGAATTAATTTCAAATTTAAAAATAAATGACACAACTTGAATTTATAACCTTAATAATATACATATAAAGAATATATTATTGGGCAATCTCGTTTATTGATTATTTTTTCAATACTTACATTCCACTATTAGTTTATTTGTGTAATTTCATAATAATGAAGGGATAAAATGGGAAGAATGATCATTTGCACAAAGGTATGAGCACACAAGTAGTAGTCACCTGATGTACGCAAGAAGATTCAAAAATTGCAGTATGCTGTAATTGGTCCAAATTGGCCAATGCCATGTTGATTTATAGAAACTTTAACGTGAAATTAATGGGAGAGAATAGAAAAGTGAGGTCTAGTGTGGATTTGCTGGTGTGTGTAGTGACGTTTACCAGAAAAACTAGCATACGTAGTCGTATAAGGACCCGTAAGAGTAATTCCACAATTGCTTGCGTAAGCTTACGCGGTGTGACTATTATCACAAGTCGGTCCTTGCATTAAAAAGATTATAATTATCGGTGTGGCCATGCCATCATTTTCACGAATATGGCTTTGGTTATTGCCATTTGCCACCTTATAATAATATCAGCAGCTACTCTTCTCTTTTTTCTTCGGTCAAACTTCACGTTGCTTCAAGTGTTCACAATATAAGAAGACTTCACTTCATTTCTTTAATAAAATTTTGAAATGACACATTAAAATTTAAATTGTAGTATACTTATGAAATCTTCCTTTTCTAAAACAAAAATCTAATTAAATGTTTAATTTTAAAGGAGAATAAGATTTCACTTGTGTTTATGATGTATTTGGTGAAATATACCTGGCATATCAATACCATAAGTGACGTTTTAATTTCGAATATTCTGTTAAGTAAAATTAGTAATTATAATAGTAATGGACATGTTTAAGAAAATAAATTTTGAACAATATATAGTAATGCACCATTGCTATAGCAAATTTCTTTCCGCGTAAAATCTCTTATCATCACATAAAATAAAATAGATTAAACTTGATTTATATTTTTATTTATAGGAATATAACTGTAAACCTTTTATTATTATTATTATTTTGAGTTCAAGGGATTTGTGATTTCAATTATTGATGCCTAATTATTGCATCTATTGCGATAAAATCGTTTAAGATAAAGACATCCACGCAATCATACACAAGACAAAAGAGCCGCTCTTGGACGGTGCTCAAACAGAAGGGACACGTGGGCATGGCTTAGTTTCAAAGTCCAACTTCAACCATACGTCATCTACCGTGTGCGTGATGTCACGCTGTGGGCCCCACGTGGCACTAATTTTTCGATGCCTTCATACCACGTCCGGCCACATCGACAGTGACCTGTCTTTCTCTGCCACGTCATTACATTTGTAGGTCTGATAAGCTTCCCACAGCATCACTGTAGCATGGCATCATACGAGATTCACGTTCCATTCAAATTGTGTAATCGGGTGCTACGCGGAACATTTGAAGTTTAGAACCAACCGTGGCTACTGAAATCACAATTATCATGTGTTCCGGATTTATAAATAATATTATATTATCTAAAATTTTATCTAAATAATACGATAAGTTAATTTATAATTTCTACATCATCATTACATCATTTTATGATTGAAATAGTTACTATAAATTAACTTACCACATTATTTTATACAAAAATTTGAATAAAATTTTTGAAAAGTATAATAATATTCTACCATTTATATACTACCATTTTATTTTTTAATTTTTAAAAGTATAAGTTTAATATTTAAATATAAAATATAGAGCAAATTATAATTGAAATCAATTTTCACGCAAATCAAACTTTGGTGATTTATTATAATTTACTCACCATTAGTTTAAATTAATCAACTTTAACAGCTCTGGAGGCTCAACAATCCAAGCAAGGATCTCCATCGACTCGACTGCTGTTGCTTCAAATTTTTTGGGGATTTTTGTGTTTTTTTATTTGTGTGATTTTATAGGATTTTTGGGTTCCTTTTTATGATTGAAACACTAACTTTTTGTTGGTTGATAATGATAATTTTGAGTTGAAGTTTTTGTTGGATTGATGATCAGGGAGGAAAGATTGAAGATAATAATTTTTTTTTTTCATTTTTATTTTAAAATTTACTTTCCATCTTCTATCAAAAGTGATGGACGATGGAAATCCATCCATTATTATTTCTTAAATTTTTTCATCATTTTTTAATTAAATTTATTTTTTTAATTTAAGTATATCATAATCTCTATATCATTTTATTATTGTTAACTATTAACTTAATAGTTTATGACTAATGACGGATTTCTAAATTATAATAAATCATCGAAGTTGACTCTATTTCAAAATAACTTATTCTAAAAATATAACGTTTAACTCAATCACCCCGGTGTTGATATGAACATTGGAAGCATGTCATATCAGCAATTTAAACGATACATTTGTGTTAGAAATTAACACTCAAAAAAGTTAGATATTTTTTTAAAAAGTTCCACCGAAGACGTTGAAAAAGTCCAACCATGCACTGGCTGCATCCATTCAAATTCTTACATCACTACATCCTTATTAATTGTAAATTTGTAATTAATCTGATACGTGATAAGTCACAATCTGTTGGCCGGTGTTCTCACTATTAGTTTCGAGTTATACGTGATTGATGGATCTTTCCTCTGCCAACATGACAATAAAAAATCTAACATATCTCACAAGTTTCAAGATACTGTGCCTATTTTTCTAGATTTTTTGGTGCAAATTGGATGATTTAGCTGGAGCCAGCTTCAGGTCACCAAACAAAATTCTATCACACTCGAAAAAGCAATATTCCACGATTGCATGGAGGCACAACATTCAGCCACCCTCTAATTCAAGAAAATATATTTCATAAATCCATCTTCTTACTGATGTGATAAAGTAAATCAATAAAATAAAAATTTAACTATCTTACTTAACTACTAATAATCTAACATTACCCTTCAATTGAAATTTTTGGATTAATTATAAAGATAATTATTGAAAACTTCAATTAAGGAATAAAGTTAATTATTGAATAAAATAATTAAATTCATAAAATAATATCATTCTTTTTTCCCTTACTTTTCACATAGATATTTTTATATTTTTTATCTCATCTTTCCATTGGTCTGTAATTCAAACAGGAACAAAATAGATGAAAACAACCATTCGGGTAAGCTCATATGTAATAATACAGCTGTTATATGGGCCCAAACGCATTTTAGTGCCTATTATTTTCTGGTTCTTGCGAGAGGGATTGTATGATTTTGACCATCTAGTGGCTATCAAATATAATCAATTTTGCTTTTAAAAGCCAAATGGACCATCAGATCAGAAAATATGCAAATCAAAATCGAAAGAGAGGACACAATAAGTTGAGGAGTTATTTATCCAACAGCTTTTACTTCTCAATTTAACAGTTCAAACAAGTTTCCTCCATTTAGCAGTAGTTTTTAAGGCAAAACCGTCCATGAAAACACAAACTAATATCCATTTCCTTTTAACTTTCTTCACTGCTCGGATTTTGAGGATAGCAATTTTTCACAATTGAACAATGTGAAAGACAAAACTAAAAAGAGTTAATCTTCGTCGTTTCACCTATTTCTTTGCCTCTAACTTCATCTCCTGAAGGTTCAGCAAAAGATCATCCGAATTCAAGAAAACCTTGTTGGCTGAATTTGCTATGGTCTGAGCGATTTCCCTTGCCGCTTCAATCTTCCTCAACGTGATAAATGCTGGATTGTTAGCAATGGCTTGACCAATGAGCTGAGCACTAGTGGCCTCTCCCTGGACACCAACAAGCCATGGTTAACTTGAAAATATGAATGATTGACCAAATGCTTACATTGGAACAAAAAGAGCTAAAAAACCAGTCAACATCAAACCAACTGAATAGAATCATCCAAGTCTTCCTAAGAAAATGTTCAAGGTTTAAATACAAAAGAATATTCCTCCCTCAGGCACCTACAGTGATGAACAAAATTAAGGATTGAAAATCATTCTGTCTCACCTGTGCTCGTATAATAGCACTTTTCTTGTCTTGTTCAGCTTTTTCCACAATAAATTTAGCTCTCTCAGCCTCTTGTGCAGCCACCTGTTTAGCCTCAATTGCAGCAGTAAATTCCTTCCCAAACGTAAGGCTTGTAATGGAGACGTCATCCAATGCAATGTTAAAATTGACTGCCCTCTCTGTCAAAATCTTCCGTATTTCCCTACTAACAGTCTAAAAGAACAGGAGATTACATCTGAACATACACAGTAGACTTCAACATATATTGCAATCACCAGTCAAAAAGAATAGGGCCTTGATGTTTACCTCTCTCTGTGTGATGAGCTGGCTGGCATTGTACTGAGCAACCACAGCTTTCAAAGTTTCATGAATAATTGAAGGAAGGACCCTTTCGTTATAATTCTCACCAAGAGTTCGATAAACGGTAGGCAACTGATCCGCCACGGGACGAGTGAGAACTCGAAGCCCAATCTTTACCTGCAAAGCAACATTGTGAGACATTTTAAAGTAATTATGGTTAATAAGAACCAAATTTGATGCAGAGTAATATCAGATATGGGACCATAACATATCCTAACGAAAAACACTCGCATTCCTAGAAAGGAAAAACAGATTAAAGCCCAAAATCAAAATTCTATAAAAATGGCTCTCAGTCACCTACTACACATATGCTACCAACAATCTGACATGCATATAGTAGCAAGGTAGAGAGGATGACTCGGAAGTTACTGCAGTTCAATGTTTAAGGGTAGTAATCGAACAGCAAATGATATTGCACAACAAGCACAAGGACTTGATGCTGCCACATACTTGCTAATCAAGAGGGAAAGGGAATCGTGGGAGGATGACAGAAAGAGATGTAGCATCACAAGATTTAAATAATGAGATTATTGCAAGTCAATAGTCACCACCGTAGTATTTGAATACAAAATATCGATGTTACAACAGTAACCTGAGGATAGAATCCCATATCTATAAATAACAGGAATAAAATAGTGCTTTGTACTGAACTTGAAAACAAGTGACTAAAATCAGGAAAAAAATAATCAATAGGTTTTTATGAGTTCATGCAAGAGAGTAGTCCTATGAGCCTGCCATTTATAGCATTTTGCAATTCCCAAAGTAGATAAGTCAAGAGCCGCATCCCTTAGAAGTTAATAGACGAATCCTAACTCCCCAACTTATAGAGCATCCCTCCACATTTCATGAAAAGAAACTTAACCACAGAAGATATTTAGTAAGGTATACAGTCAACACAAACAGCAAACCTGGGTAAGCAATGAAAACACAATAAATAGTTATAAAATCCTTTAACATTACCCAATGGTCACTAAGCTAGGATTGTGAAAGTTATCTGGGAGCTTTACTTTCTTGTGAATGGTGAGAAGGAGTGGGGGAGCATGAAAGCTGCCTCCAAACAAGAAACCTCCAAAAGAAAGAGAGTAATGCACTAAAAAATAAAGTGATATAGATCAAATCAGGAACAGTCATACAAAATTAATCCATGTGCATCTTATTCTTTTTACCTTTTAAGATATTCAAAAACAAATTATAGGTAAAAGGAATAAGTAAATAACACAAGTGGTTTAGAGAAGATTTCCAGCATCATATCAAAACAGAGCTTTTAGTACATTTATTGAATCAAGCACAATTCAAGCAATTTCCAACAACAAGAATAATTGAAAATGAAAAAAGCATTCACCATCTGCAGATCCCGGCTGCCAGAAGTACTCTCCACTAGATGGGGTCGTGCACGGACATCATAGATGACCGGCCTCTCAAACCATGGTATCATAAGATGCGTTCCCTCAGGATAAACCTGCATAACCAGTTACCCAATGATGGTATATTTCACAATCACAAAGCAGAAATTACTAAACAAAGAACATCTTAAGTTTTAGCAGTGCCCCCATAAAGAACTTACAGATGAAAAGAGAAATAAAATTTACTGTTACACAGTACACACACAAGAAAGGACATGCTATCATCTACAAATTCAAAGCCTCTTCATAATTATATGATCAGATAGGGCAAAAAATTGTAGCAATTAAGTGGGTTATTTATTTTCTTTTCCAAAACAAATATCTAACAATCTGCCCATAAATGCTTGACATACAGCAAAGAAGAGTGTTAAATAACGATGATACTATTTGATGCAGTGGTTATAGAGGATTTATCATCTTTAAATAAAATCATTGCAGATACAAGCAATTTTTAAACAATAAATTATGAAAATGAGAGTTTGAGTTAGAAGGAACTGAAGGAGATAAATACCAAAATATCTCGAAAAACATGAGAAGTGATGGAAGAAAACAAAGGAAAATTCATCTAGGAGTTCTAAACTTCTCCAACAAGAAAAAAAATTGCAAAGAGCCATTACCCACCCAATAAAGAAAGTCCATTTCAAGTAAAAGAAGAAATTCAGGCAAAGTAATTACCTTGTCTTTGACACCAACAAGACGGTTGAACATAATGGCTCGATGCCCACCCTCAACATTGTAGAGACTGTTCGTGGCAGCATACAACCCAAGCCCACCAATAAGTCCCACCTTAATTAAGGCAGAAACTGCACCACCTCCTGGCACCTTGGGAACTTTAACATTGTTGAAATTCATGTTCCTAAATGGTGAAAACACAAATTCAAATTTCAATCAGCTAACATAACTTCAACGGCTAAAATAACTTCAACAGCTTGTTAAATTTCAATCAGCTAACATAAATTACAACATAACTTCAACAGTAAAACAAAAAAGGAAAGTACTCATATAGTTTAACAAGCTTAGAAATTAGAATAAAACAAGCTACACGACAGCTAAAAACAATCACTATAGAAACATAATGTAGTACATCATGGTTTGCATATCAATGACTCGCATACTACATGATACTTGAAACTAATTTATCTTGTACACAATTTAATTTACATTCTTTTTTTATTGGCATGAAATTAACAATTATCATTAACTAATTTAAGATAAAAACAACAAGATTTTGTACAATGAATTTCAAAATATTCCAGGCGCACCCTAAAAATCAAACCAAATAATCACATATAACTCAATTCACATCTTTCTAATTGGGTTTAGAAGTATAAATTTACACGGTTTCACATCAAGTAAACAACATAGATAAGAAAAACTGAAATCGTAATGGGTAACGACCTCAGCCCAGTCGCTGCCAAATGCCCAGTTTCGATTTCCCCAAAATGAGAGAAACCCAATTACATGAGATCCATATCTAGGTAGTCAACCTACTTATTTTTTTCCCTAAATTTTCTCAGCCACCAAACGAAAAGAACGTAATCGAGACGTCAAACAATGAGTAGCACACAAAACATGTATACACATATATACATATATATGTAGATAGAGAGAGAGAGAATCAGGGAAGCGCATACCTTTCAGTCTGGATACTTCTATTGAGCGAAAGAGAGGTGAGGTTTAGGGTTTATGAATTGGTCAGAAAATGGGTTTTGAAAACATAAATAAACGAAAGGACACTCGACACGAATTTCTTGGGGCTGAACAGGCAGAGATTGGGCCTATGGATGTTGTTTCCTGATGGGTTTGCATGGCCCATTTTTTTGTGGACACACACGACACAGCCCCAATCTATTACTCTTGAATATCGGTTTTTGCACCCCATTATTACAACTATACAGACTACCCTTTAGTAAGTTCACTCCATCAAATATTTTTTAAAAAATTTTAGCTTGTATCGAAAAATAATTTTTAAGAGGTTCATTTACAACTATTCAATACAAAAATAACATAAAATAAAATAAAATAAGAGAAATAATATTTTTATATTAAATTAATCACAATAATAAATTATAATTTTTAAAATAATATATAACAGGTTGTAATTATATAAGGACTCTACATACAATTTTATGGGGTGCAAATATTGATAATCATTTTTCTTTTTTAAATCCAACTCCAAATCAAAACTTTTCAAAAGTTAACTGACGTCAATAACTACTAACTAAACTATCTATTCATAGAATTAGGACACAAAAAAAGTCTCTTCATTTTTAAATTTATGCAGTAAAACATAAACTTTTATCACAAATATGAAAGAGAAAATACACACCACTTGAGTTAAAGAGAGGAGATACCACAACCCCACCTAAATCTACATTAATAGTACAAAAATCTTAAGTTAAAAAAAGATCAATTTTTTTTAGCAAAGTCATGCCTAAATTAACAAGTTCAAACGGAGCAATGTTGATCACAAATACAAAAATACTTGGATTCTTAGATCAAAATTAAAACCATGAAGGACGTTTAACTTTGAGGGAACTTTACAAATGTTGGGGTCTTCCATCAATTTCGTTTTTAATTCTCAAATTTCAATTCTCTCAAACTTCCTCAGACACCTCGTACGTTCAAGGATTATTTATATCCTCAACTAACGACTTTATATACCTTATTTTTTTACCTAACCTGTATTGTCTTTCGCTTCTCTCATACTCTCACTATTCATTCATATGTACACAAGACGGTTGAGATAAAACAGTGCATATCTCAATTCATCTTTCACTTTTTTTAATTGCAATCTGAAACTAAAAAAGACGAGACTATCTTCATTAACTGGTCAAGGAACGGTGCAAGCTGATCGAATGCTCCCGCCCTATCGAATTTGAATTTGAGCGCTGAACTTCGAAAGTTCAACATTAAAACAATGAATCCACATTTTTTTCTCTTTTACTTGAAGATCTATTGATACAACAAACAATGGTACACGAGTAGTTTTAGTTTTAGCTAAAGATATTCAAAGATCAAAATGAGTCCAACCACAAATCAAAATCTTCCAACTCTTTAGACTTGGCTACAGTCAGTGAAGAAGATTGAGTGTCATGAGGAACAGCCTTTATATCTGGAGGCTCAGATAAACCATTCTGGTTCTTCAGATCGGATGTTCCCTGTAATAAATCATCGAGTACATCATCGAAACTGGCAGTAGCAGAGGCAGTTTTCAGTAAATCTGGACCTCTTTTTGAAGGCAGAGTCATAGAACCTGCCTGTTGGGAATAAGTGAAGGTGTTGCTGTAATTGGAGCCAGAGGAATCGGAAAACTTCGTATCACCAAATGAATCTAGAAGCACATCTAGCTCTGCTTCTGCAGCTGCTGCCTCAAATTTTGGAAGTTTATTATCTGAAACTGCAATGATATTGTCTTTCAACAATGCAGTGGGTTCCAGTGCTACACTTTGCCCAGAAACGGCGGCCAATTCACTTGAATTCAAATCATCCTTAATGCGGCTCATGAAATCGGGTTCTTGACTAGAGACTCCTGTGTCACTTGTGTCTACATGACAACTGGGTGAACCAAGTTGTGTAAACTCAGTATCCACAACGTTAGCCTTCATGGTGAATTTATTTGAAGCAATATCTTCAGATATATTTGCGACAGAGTCACTTTCATGTGTTGTTCGCATGTGGTCAGATTCCTGATTGCTGCATGTCCTTGATCCTTCTAAACCCTGCCACATAAACCATTTTACATGTAGCACTCACACGATTACCACTGACCCATGTTAAAAATGTATGAATTGACATTACCAAGAGAAAAATGGAACTGGAAAAACCTAAATCCAAACATATATGAGTGAGAAAAAGGTCTTATTTCTTGCTCCAAACTTAGCAAATCAGGGTAAGATCACCTAGTCTACCCCAATATGTTGCTCAGGGAGTTCATCGGCACAAAACCTATGTACTTGTAGTGACCAAACAATCTCAACATTAATGCACATGATCCCAAATTCTATCATTCAGGAAAAAAGTGAAAACTTAAAAAGTAAAGAAAAATTGAAAGCCAAATAATGAAACTTATATTGTAGAGTGCAGCTCCATAGCAAAAGGGATGGCATAAGGGCAGGAGCCATGGGAGGGACAACATATTCAAACAATTTTATCCATATAAGTCTTGATACCTGCTCTGATGATAAGAAATCTGCTTCAACAAAGAGCCTCTGCGATAAGTCTACTTTTGCCAGCTGTTCTGCAAGAGCATTCAAATTTAGGGACAAGAAAGATGCCTGCATAGACAAACACCCCAAAGTATCAAAATACCAGATAAAGGAGTAAAGAAGTGAGAAGTAAATGCCAAACAACAAAGGATAATAGCCGAATGTGGTTTCCAGCTAAAGTCGAACACAATAGATTAACAAAACCGTAAGCATGCTTCAACAACAGATCCATACTAAGCACAACTTTCGCACTCAAATAACCTTTCATCGAAACAAGTATTTCTTGTTCAAACTAATGTGATTCTTCATATCGTATATTGTTCCATCTAGTATAAAAATATATATATATGTTCTACATGCAACAGCATTTACAAGAACATATCAACATTTTGATGCTCATGTATGAAGGAATAAACTAAAGTTACTCCCACTGTTTTCAGGTGAAGGAATGCTTTTGATGTCCTTCCCATGTTCTGGATATCTCCCCTTCAAAAGGAAGGGGGATACCTCTAGACTACAAATGTTATTTCTGAATTGTTAGAAGGAGATGAAAACTTATTGCCTGCAAGGAAACTCTTCAAACATTAGGTTATTCGAATCCCAAAATTTACTGGATATCTCTAATGAGACCGTTATGTTATTGGAACCTAACAAGCAAGCAATAACCTAATTTAGAACTTAAAAGCTCCAGAACACAATGTAGGTACTCTACACAACCTAATCTTCCTTCTTTGTTAAGAATTACCATCAAGCCAAGAATTGATAGCACATCCAATATATTGCAGGGATATGAATTTCCACATGGATTAATAAAATGGATCAACCTCGAGTACTTGTCGTATGGGAAATTTAAAATTTCTTGCTTGCAATAACAAATAAATACTGAGTAATATAGCCATATTTGTTATATGCCACATTCTTATAAGTTTACAGTACTCCTCAACAAGCTTAAGGATGTCCATTCAATCACTATGACGATCGATGAGGACGTCAGATTAGATTACCTCTTGAACTGCAGATGTTTGATCCTCCACAACAAAATTATCATCACCTGCCCAAGATGAAATGCCCTCTCCTCTGACTGAAAGCATAGGACCAACTCCCTGAATGAAGCCTCCTGTTATAGTCCCATGAAACAGTCTCATATCAAGCATTAAAAAATTACAATGTTAACAACATTTCTTGACATAATGAACCTAAATAAACTAGAGTCTGCGTAAAGTAATTACAGCAACACTTTAATATTTACCATCCATTTAAAATCTTATAAAGTACTTGTATAATGGAAGCAATCAAATCTCACCAACTAATAATAGACTTCAAAAACTTTTCTCCAAGGACGCAGCATGTTCAGAAGATGAATCATGCTTATTTATAAGAAACAAAAGTTTATTGATATTCGATAAAGACTAAATGTAATATTCTAAGAGGCTTCATCCCTGTGCCTAGGACATCTCTAAATCTAATAACAGGATTGTGACGATTGTCATATAAATTTGCTAAACAAATGATCAGTATACGCTCAGTACGTTCTCAAAAAGCTATAAAGGAACTCAACTCATGATAGAACTTTCATTACAAAGTCAATCAAAATGACATATCTACCTTGTACTAAAGATCACTTCAATAGCTAACAAGAACCTAATAAACTTTATCTAAGCAATTAGACAAATGAAGATCTAACATAGTAGTACCAAACAAGTTTCTACAATTCAGAAGTATTGAAACACTTGCTAATACATAAATCCCTATAACTATACCTTTCTATGATTCAGGAGTAACTATTGAAACACTTAATAACACATCCCTAAAACGATACCAACAAGTTCTCGAAGAATCCACTTCCCATCACCTTTCCCCAATTCTTCACTCACATATCAGTAGACAATGATCTTACGATAGCTCAACACTTACAAGAAAATTATGCACATCTGTTGACAATGATCTTATAATAGCTCAACAATTATGTTAGAATTACAGATAATGCAGACCAACAATGAGGAAAGCATCAAACAATAATCAGCCAATCAAAATCCCCAAACGCAACGTACCAGGCAATATGTCATCCAAATAACAAAGACTATCCGAATTCGAATATGACTGCGACTGAGCCTGAGAACGAGCCTCAGCAATCAAGAAATGATAGTCTGCCCCTTTACTCTTCGGTGCAATAACGTTAGAAGCTTTACTCAAGCTATCCCCTGATAGATTTTCCGAATCCAAATCGAACTCATCATCATAACGATCCCTGTTCGATGGGAGTTTAGCTATACACTGAGACTGGCGGGCTTTCTCCCTATCTAGCTTCCCCAATGGCTTCTTCTTGGCGCTTCCAGCATCATCAGAGGCAACTGATGATGCACCTTTCGATTTCTGATTCATATAAGACTTGTTTTTATGGTGTTGGGAATGAGCTCTCTTCGACTTTGCCAATGCCTTCGCATCCATTACTAATCAAAACTTCAAATTTCCTTACCACTAATTAATTAATCAAATTTTCAATCACCATCACTGTAAACATGAAAAATTAAGAGTTAAATTGGATTGGAAGATAAAAAAAAACATATATCTATAAACATGAAGCAACCAATGTAGATATAGTAAATTATACGATAATTAAACGATAATAATAGTAATCCCAAAACACAAATTAAAAAGAATAAAACAGATAAAATGTTATTTCAGGTAATCTAAAACCCTATTCAAGCATGATAAATATATATCGACTTAACAATAAAAAGGAGGAAAGTTTCAATCAACGAAGCTGTAGAAAAATTAAATGAATTTGCAGAAGAAATATTAGAAAAAGGAAGGGAGACAGTGAGGCAACAGAGTTCATATATTGATTTGATTTTCTTGAGCTATTTCGCTTTCACTTAGACTGCGAAAAGAGGCAGATAGAAAAGGCGCCGCTCCTATTTTCCAATTTCCAGAACAACATCGTTTTTGTTATAAAATGAAAAGCAGAAAAAAAACGTAGTTTTGAGAGCTTCCCTTTTTTTTTTTTCAATTTTTTAGATAATACTAAACTTCTTAAATTTTTTTCCTAAATTTATATTCAAATAATATGACATATAACATCTTATAAAATATGAGATGATATGATAATTAATATAATGTTGACAACTTATAACATGTTATTTGAATAAAAAGTTTGAAAAGTCTAATATTATTATTATTTTTTTTATGATATTTCTACGTCAAGCTAAGTCTTTTGTCTAAACAGTCCATGTTGGAGGTATGAAGCGAAATTAGGATATGAGTATGGGTTTTCGACATACTTCATTTTCATTGGTCAATCTATATTTTCAATAGTAATCATGTTGAGCTTAAGTTTTTTAGTTTTAGAATGATATTGAGTTCATTAGATTCTTTTTGGAATTATTAGTAGAAGTTAGTTTGTTGATTATCTAGTCAAGGTGCATCTTCATATTTTTTGGAGTGAAATTGAAAGTTTTGATATAATAAATGGATAATTTGATGGTTATTTGGATTGAAATTTTGATTTTGGATGATGATAGACCTATCTTACCATGGTAATAAAAAATTATTTGAGAAATTCCGACTCATCTACTATGCTATTTTTATTTGTTTCTTTTTAAATATTACAATTACTTCAAAGTTTAGGGAGAGGATATAACTTAAACTCATAATCTCATAGCATACATATTAAGAGCATACTACTGGATCTCATCTTATCGTAGTATCAACTTTATTTTATCTATCATTTTTTAACTTGTGAAGAACCGAGTATGATTACCAATTCTATGCTGAGGATCTCAGTCTAACTAGGAGCTACTTAAATATTTTATCATTTATTTTTTATTTTATTAGCCGATATAGATTTATTAAGAGTGTCCATGATTATTGGTGTGGAACTAGCTCTATAAATACTTAACTACCATGCAGAGAAAGTTCATAATGCATTGTTTAAATTTAGGCAGAAAACTTCAATTGTATGACCAACTGATCATATGCATATTTTATTAATATGTTATTTCATCAAATACAAAGTAAGTATAATAATTGTTATACACCTTTAACTTTGCAGATTTCTTTTCTCTTTTTTTGAAATACGAAAATTTGTAATCTTTCCTTCGAAAAAAAAAAAAAAAGGTAAAATAAAATTTGTAGATATTTTATGATCGAATTGATCATGCAACATTCTATTTTTTTACCTTTCATAATTTATTATTGCCAAAGCAAATAGAAACGTGTAAGAAGTTGAGAAGGAACTGTGGTGGGAATCAATTAGAGATTAGAGAATATAAAATAAATATTGATGGATCTTATTCACTAATTTTTTTAATGGTCACGTCTTTCGTGGTCAAACAATACTAATTTTCCCATGCCTCCTATCATGACTCATATATCTTCACTTAATTGATATCTAAAATCCACTAATTGATATATTCTTTTACGCCTTTGTAAATTAAGCTACCGACAAGACAAATATATAGTTAATGAATAGTAATTTATAATTATGCAGATCCTAATTATCAAAGGGAAAAATTTTGTTTATCTAGAGACTTGAAATCCACACAAATTTGTTTTTTTTTTTTTTTTCATACAGTTAAACTTAACAATCTTGTTTAACTAGTATTTTTAGGACACAAATTAATAATTATACAAGTAATTCCACTACCTTTTCTTAAGTTTGATCTTCCTTAATTAATTACAATACCAGCTATTGATTCTTATTCTTAATGCATCCACTTAATTGAATTTACTCTGCAATGTATATTTTGGTGAACAAGTTGTTAAACGTTTATGAAAATATGACACATGAAGAATACATTTTCTCTGCAAGAAAAGATTCATCCATAAACGCAGGACTACACCTGTGCTTATTCATGCAAAATAATTGTGTAGAATTCAGAATCTAACAATCTGCAATTTTATTAGATAGGGCATAAAAATGTAGCAATTAAGTGGGTTATTTATTTTCTTTTCCAAAACAAATATCTAACAATCTGCCCATAAATGCTTGACATACAGTAAAGAAGAGTGTTAAATAACGATGATACTATTTGATGCAGTGGTTATAGAGGATTTATCATCTTTAAATAAAATCATTGCAGATACAAGCAATTTTTAAACAATAAATTATGAAAATGAGAGTTTGAGTTAGAAGGAACTGAAGGAGATAAATACGAAAATATCTCGAAACGCATGCGAAGTGATGGAAGAAAACAAAGGAAAATTCATCTAGGAGTTCTAAACTTCTCCAACAAGGAAAAAAAAAAAAAAAAATTGTAAAGAGCCATTACCCACCCAATAAAGAAAGAAAAAGAAAGTCCATTTCAATTTAGAAGTAACAAATTCAGGCAAAGTAATAACCTTGGCTTTGACACCAACAAGACGGTTGAACATGATGGCTTGATGCCCACCCTCAACACTGTAGAGACTGTTCATGGCAGCATACAACCCAAGTCCACCAATAAGTCCCACCTTAATTAAGGCAGAAACTGCACCACCTCCTGGCACCTTGGGAACTTTTAACATTGTTGAAATTCATGTTCCTAAATGGTGAAAACACAAATTCAAATTTCAATCAGCTAACATAACTTCAACAGCTTGTTAAATTTCAATCAGCTAACATAAATTACAACATAACTTCAACAGTAAAACAAAAAAGGAAAGTACTCATATAGTTTAACAAGCTTAGAAATTAGAATAAAACAAGCTACAAGACAGCTAAAAACAATCACTATAGAAACATAATGTAGTACATCATGGTTTGCATATCAATGACTCCCATACTACATGATACTTGAAACTAATTTATCTTGTACACAATTTAATTTACATTCTTTTTTCTTGGCATGAAATTAACAATTATCATTAACTAATTTAAGATAAAAACAACAAGATTTTGTACAATGAATTTCAAAATATTCCAGGCGCACCCTAAAAATCAAACCAAATAATCACATATAACTCAATTCACATCTTTCTAATTGGGTTTAGAAGTATAAATTTACACAGTTTCACATCAAGTAAACAACATAGATAAGAAAAACTGAAATCGTAACAGGTAACGACCTCGGCCTGGTCGCTGCCAAATGCCCAGTTTCGATTTCCCCAAAATGAGAGAAACCAAATTACATGAGATCCATATCTAGGTAGTCAACCTACTTATTTTTTTCCCTAAATTTTCTCAGCCACCAAACGAAAAGAACGTAAGCGAGACGTCAAACAATGAGTAGCACACAAAACATGTATATACATATATACATATATATGTAGATAGAGAGAGAGAGAATCAGGGAAGTGCATACCTTTCAGTCTGGATACTTCTATTGAGCGAAAGAGAGGTGAGGTTTAGGATTTATGAATTGGTAAGAAAATGGGTTTTGAAAACATAAATAATAAATAAAAAGACACTCGACACGAATTTCTTGGGGCTGAACAGGCAGAGATTGGGCCTATGGATGTTGTTTCCTGATGGGTTTGCATGGCCCATTTTTTTGTGGAGACACACGACACAGTCCCAATCTATTATTCTTGAATATCGGTTTTTGCACCCCATTATTAAGAGTTAAATCGGATTAGAAGATAAAAAAACATATATCTATAAACATGAAGCAACCAATGTAGATATAGTAAATTATACGATAATTAAATGATAAGAATAGTAATCCCAAAGCACAAATTAAAAATAATAAAAACAGATAAATGTTATTTCAGGTAATCTAAAACCCTATTCAAGCATGATAAATATATATCGACCTAACAATAAAAAGGAGGAAAGTTTCAGTTAATGAAGGTGTAGAAAAATTAAATGAATTTGCAGAAGAAATATTAGAAAAAGGAAGGGAGACAGTGAGGCAACATTCATACCTAGATTTGATTTTCTTGAGCTATTTTGCTTTCACTTAGACTGCAACAAGAGGCAGATAGAAAAAGCATCGGTCCAATTTTCAATTTCCAAAATAACGTCGTCTTTGTTATAAAATAAAAAGCAGAAAAACAACTTAGTTCTAGGAGCTTTCTTTTTTTTTTTTCGATTGTTTAGATAATACTAAACTTCTTAAATTTATATTTAAATAATATAACATATAACATTTTATAAAATATGAGATGATATGATAATGAATATAATGTTAACAATTTATAACATGTTATTTGAATAAAAAGTTTGAAAAGCCTAATATTATTATTATTTTTTTATGATATTTCTACGTCAAGCTAAGTCTTTTGTCTAGACAGTCCATGTTGGAGGTATGAAGCGAAATTAGGATATGAGTATGGATTTCGGACATATTTCATTTTCATTGGTCAATCTATATTTTCAATAGTAATCATGTTGAGCTTAAGTTTTTTAGTTTTAGAATGATATTGAGTTCATTAGATTCTTTTTGGAATTATTAGTAGAAGTTAGATTGCTAATTATCTAGTCAAGGTGCATCTTCATATTTTTTGGAGTGAAATTGAAAGTTTTGATATAATAAATGGATAATTTGATGGTTATTTGGATTGAAATTTTGGTTTTGGATGATAATAGATCTATCTTACCATGGTAATAAAAAATTATTTGAGAAATTCCGGCTCATCTATTATGCTA
This sequence comes from Litchi chinensis, assembly GCA_019925255.1. Taxonomy (NCBI): domain Eukaryota; kingdom Viridiplantae; phylum Streptophyta; class Magnoliopsida; order Sapindales; family Sapindaceae; genus Litchi; species Litchi chinensis. Next base: position 18,885,823 of record CM034472.1, read on the forward strand.
TTTTTATTTGTTTCTTTTTAAATATTACAATTACTTCAAAGTTTAGGGAGAGGATATAACTTAAACTCATAATCTCATAGCATACATATTAAGAGCATACTACTGGAATAGTATCAACTTTATTTTATCTATCATTTTTTTACTTGTGAAGAACCAAGTATGATTACCAATTCTATGTTGAGAATCTCAGTCTAACTAGGAGCTACTTAAATATTTTATCATTTATTTTTTATTTTATTAGCCGATATAGATTTATTAAGAGCGTCCACGATTATTGGTGTGGAACTAGCTCTATAAATACTTAACTACCGTGCAGAGAAAGGTCATAATGCATTGTTTTAATTTAGGCAGAAAACTTCAATTGTATGACCAACTGATCATATGTATATTTTATTAATATGTTATGTAATCAAATACAAAGTAAGTATAATAATTGTTATACACCTTTAACTTTGTAGATTTCTTTTATCTTTTTTGGAAATACGAAACTCTGTAATCTTTTCTTCCAAAAAAAAAAAAAAAAAGGTAAAATAAAATTTGTAGATATTTTATGATCAATTGATCACGCAACATTCTATTTTTTTACCTTTCATAATTTATTATTGCCAAAGCAAATAGAAACGTGTAAGAAGTTGAGAAGGAACTGTGGTGGGAATCAATTAGAGATTAGAGAATATACACTAAATACTGACCGATCTTATTCACTAATTTTTGAATGGTCACGTCTTTCATGGTCAAACAATATTAATTTTCCCATTCCTCCTATCAAGACTCTTATATCTTCCCTTAATTGATATCTAAATTCCACTAATTGATATATTCTTTTACGTCTTTGTAAATTAAGCTACTAACAAGGCAAATATATAGTTAATGAATAGTAATTTACAATTATGCAGATCCTAATTATCAAAGGGAAAAATTTTGTTTATCTAGAGACTTGAAATCCACACAAATTTGTTTTTTTTTTTTTTTCATACAGTTAAACTTAACAATCTTGTTTAACTAGTATTTTTAGGACACAAATTAATAATTATACAAGTAATTCCACTACCTTTTCTTAAGTTTGATCTTCCTTAATTAATTACAATACTAGCTATTGATTCTTATTCTTAATGCATCCACTTAATTGAATTTACTCTGCAATGTATATTTAGGTGAACAAGTTGTTAAACGTTTATGAAAATATGACACATGAAGAATACATTTTCTCTGCAAGAAAAGATTCATCCATAAACGAAGGACTACACCCGTGCTTATTCATGCAAAATAATCGTGTAGAATTCAGACACAAGGTCCATGAAATTAACAGTTAATCGATATTATATTACTCCCATTGATCACATGGTTCTTGGTTCAAATGTACGTAGAGAATATGATGTGTTGCTTTGGGGAAAAAAATACGAATATGATGATTTAAAATTTAAAGCTTGAATTTGAATGAATAGCTAGACACCAAGGAAGTATAGTGATTACCTCAAGAAAGAAATTTATGTGGTTGTAAAATGTGTTTGGTGATCATCAATACGACTTGAGAGTTACAAAGTCCTTGCAAATCTATTAAGGCATGTTTGTTGCCATGGATCAAACTATGATTGGATAAATCTAAATCCAATCCTTGGTTTGGCAAGACATCGTACCGGACATAATTCATTCAGGTGCCTTTAAGTTGTTTCGCTCAAATTTCAAGTATATATTTACTCCAAAGTTCAAGTGTACCTTTCCCTTAGAAGGAACCGGATTCAGACAACCCCACCTGTTAATATTATCAACATCAAAATAATATCGTTGTAAATATCTCATTCTCTGGTTGTACTATGCAAATTATATCTATGGGCTCTATTTTTTTAATGGATATCACCACCAATTTGGGCACTATGGTAGATAACAAAGATCACTTTTTTATCAATCTTGTGCAATATTATTTTTTTTCTATTTTAATTGTTTCTCTACTTTAGCTAGCCATTCTAGCTATTCACAAACCGAGTGGAAGATACATGGGCCTGCTTTTGAAAATATGTTTGATGTTTACTTGTTTAGCCAAGCTGAGAGGCTTTGAACAAGTATTTGTCTTTTGTATACATCTTCTCCCTATCTAATTTGCCAATTGTGAATATTTATATATCAATCATTAAACCTGGACGATTGTTATCTTCCTTGGTGGAACTTTGAGTGCTCACAAGATTGATGGCGACTAAATGTGTTTTGAATATGAATAAGTAATTATATGTTTTGGGCATTATTTGCTCTCTTTCTTTCTACTTGGGAATAGATGGTCCCTACCTATTCTTGTGAAAAAGATAATGGCTAGCTAAGCTTGGCTTTCACTTTTTAATTTCTTTCTTTTTATTTTATGAGAGATAGAGAGAGACTAAGTGGGTGCCCTTTAAGCTTTAAATAACTTTGCTTTCCAAACCCAAAAAAGAAGTCATTAATCTTCTCCATCGTGTGGCAATATTAATTGCATGAGTGCATTATCATTTGGATGATTGGACACACATTGTTGTGATCATATTATTTTGTAACATGATTAAAATTGACGATTCAAAATATGATTTTTTTTTTTAAATCAAAATTTATGATTGATAGTTGATAAACAAAGGAAAAGTAAAAAGATCTTAATCTTAAACAGGCAATTTTATTAGTTATCACATATTGCAAAATCTATATTCTATCAGAACCAAAGTGCATAAATCATATTAATCTAACGTGTGTATAACTCTAAAAAAATGTTATTGGATTAGGTGGAGAGGCTGTTAATCAATCTTTTCTTTTTTTCCAACGTTTTATAAGCCTTTTGAATTACAAACCACTATTTGCAAACGTATATAGAACTTCTTCTATAGTACAACAATAAAGTAATTTAAGAAAAACACTCAATTGATTGCTACACTAAAAAACACCCACGATAATTTGTATATGAGTTACTCGATGATTATATACGACTGACAAGATCATAAACGTATTACTTTAAACAAGTTTACTACTAGTCCAATATGTTAGAATTGGTAAGGATAAAATATTATTTTAGCTACAAAACTAACAAGATTTTATAACTTCTTGTTATGATAATCAAAATTGGTTATATAAATATAATTTGAAACAGTACCTCCTTAATTTCAACAGATTAAAAAAAAAAAAAAAAACTCAAACAAAATTTGTTGGATGTCAACATTTAGATAAAGTGGGCACTAGGATGATGTTTCTTATTAGATTAAAAAACAGTTTATATCAAGTACTGACAGCTGCTCCATTCTAAACTAATTTTCTCTCTTTTCAATTTGACCAAGGTCGTTTATGAATATGAGAAGTGAGAGGGACTCGGTCTGGAATCCAATATCGTCCACTAGTTGACACACACATACTTTAGTTGATCTCTGATCGTCTCTCTCTGTAGATTGTAATATTGTAATTTTTGCATGAGAAGGGTGTAGATATTATTACAAAAAAATTGTTGCCACATTTGTCTTCTTCGATATCGTTGATATGCTTTGATGCGATTGCACTATTAGAGGATATTGAGACGAAGATGCTGTCTCTTTTTTTTTTTTTCTCTTTTACCAGACAATTAGTCTTCCTTACCCTACGTATCAATTGACCTGGCCATCAAAAGTACCCTTTTGTTGATGGCATGATTTTGCTCATCAGCTGGTAGAGACCGATAATTCAGGGTGTTTTGAGATTGTTTTAGCTAAATCACTTGTTTCGAGAGATTCTGTATGCAGAAGAGATGTAATGTCAAAATAGACGTGAATTTCAACTAAAGCATTTGAAATTGGTTAATTTTTATTATATAAAAAAAAAAAATTGCTTTTAAAGAAACACTTTAAGTGTTTTATTGACTTTGGCACTCTAAATGATATTACTTTCAAATCCATTTTTACCTGTTCATTTTTGTTTTTCATTGTAAAATATAAATCTAAATAATAACTTGGAGTATAGTTGATCTTTTTGAAGTAAATTTTAGGTACTATATGTATATATATATATATATATATATATATGCACTTAAACTCAACTAATATCGGTACTGGCTTATATTACAGGTTATAATCAAATTGATAGACTTTTTAAGGCAAAAAATGAAATAATTTTTAGCTATCAATTTTTTTTTTTTTTAATAAAGGAAACAAGAATAATATTGTGGTTAGTCTATTATTTGTTTTGAGTATGAATTTACATAATAGAACTTAAGGGTTGTTTATTTTGTTGTCTAAAGATTAAAAAGTGCTATTGAAAACTGAAAACTGAATAGTGATTGAAATCTAAAACTTAAATTATATGTTTTTTTTTTCCTTATTTCTGAATATACTGTAAATTTATTTATTTTTTAAATTTAAAATTATTTAAAAATTAGTAAGTTTATATTTATACCATTTTTATTATTTGTCTTTATGTCATTTTAATTAATTCAATACAAACATATAAAAATAAATAATTTAAAAAAATCTAAAACATTTTATATATATTAATAATATTTTATTCATAATTAAAATATGATTAAAAATATAATAGTATTAACCATATTTATATATTTAAATATATTAATATATTTAAAACTAATAAAATGAATGTTTAAATTATAAATTAAAATATAGTAGTTTAATTCCAAGATAATTTGAGATGAGATGTATTTAAGTTTTTTTTTTTTTTTCAAATATATTTTGTAAGTATCAAGGGAAAAAAAAAAAAGAAAAAGAAAATTTGAGTATATAAACTTAGGATAAATTTGAAATTATGTTATTTTGATGATGATAGATTTGAAATACAAATTTTGAAATGTCATTGAGTGATTTACGATAAATGAAATATTAAAAATTCTTACTTAGTTTTTTATTTGTTTTTTGGTCGTTTTAAATAGTTTGACCACTTAAAAAAAAAAACAAAAACAACTTAAGGTGCATTTACTTCACTTAAAGGAATCAGAATGATCTGAAATCGGAATGACTTAGAATTGGAATGATGTATCGAAATCAAAATAAGTTATTTACTTCAACTGCAGTAATTGGAATCGAAATTAGCAGTATTCCCATTAAACTGTTTACTTTACTTTGGAATCGGAATGCATTAATTATAAGTTACAAAAATGTCATTAATTAAAATTATGGATTAATTATAATAGTGTGCAGTTTTTTATTATAATATGTAGATAAAAAAAAACTGCATATCATTTTAATAGTCTACCAACATAGTGTGCAATTTTTTATTATAATATCTTTTTTTTAATATCAAATAAAAAACGACATATTATAATAAAAAAAAATTATATATTATTTTAATAGTCCACTATGATAATTAAGAAACCGATGATGAAAAATCAATGGTATGTAGTTTTTATTATAATATACAGTTTTTTTTTTAACATCAAATAAAATAGTTTTTTTTTTTTTTTAAAGAAGAATATAAGAGACTTTTTATGTTGATAAAATGAATGAGAATGAGATTCCTAAATGGGGTGAGGGGAATGAGATTCCTATTCTACAACCCCAAATTGATGTGGAGCCCACATTTTTATTCCCATTACGGAATGAATTTTAAACAAGTACACACTATTAATCAATTCCGTTACCCATTTTTATTCTCCAATCTATGAAGTAAACACACTTACGAAATGAATTTTAAAGTCTTGATTAATTTAAAAAACAAATGACCGCTTACTACTGAAAAATATATTTTGATTTCAAATGCCAAGAAAGAAAGGGCATGTACTACCCTTGCCAGAAGGTAGTTGTCCTACAAGTTGTGTGTTAAGCACCCTATAATAGACCCAATTTTCGTAGATATTTTGGTTTGTATTATATAATTAAAGATGTCAGTCTTGGATATTTTAAAATGGCTAAAGATTCCAAATGTCAAGCAAGATTTTGGAGGTGTCGGTCTATCTAGCCAAAAACTTGAAATTGAAACCAGGTGAAGATCAGATGATCAGACCAATAAACTTGAATTTAATTAATTAATTGACACTTCATTATGTGTTTTTTAATTTTTTCCAGGCCAAAAAAGAGGTTCTTATACATAGAACAGTCAAAAAGATTATATATTGATAAAGCTAGCCTTCCAATCAAATATGGAATTGTACATAGATACGATGTTTTTATTTCTTGAATCATTGAGATTTATCAGAAAATAAATAAAATTTGAGATCAATATGCGTCCCCACACGCACAAACATACACACACATATACTTATCCATTATTTAGTGACCAATCAAAAATTCAAGTGATCAATGTTGCTATGAAGAATATATATTTTTTCTCGCATGACATTGATCTAAGTAAGAATTAGAAAATTATTAATCTATTTTGGACTACAAATAATTGAACTTGGGGTAAATCTCATGCTTAATAGTAATACAACTTAACAATTATTACAACTCTATTTCTTTCAAGATAAGACAGCCCTGAACAATATGAAATAAAAACAAAGCAAACAACCTCAACCCAAATTCAGAAGAATATTCAAAGCAATAACTTTTAATGGTCGAAACAAAGGTTGGTTAAAATACAAAGAGTCCATCTAGGTTGTGCCATGTGTATCGCAAATAATAAAAAAGTAAAGGAAAAAAGAAGGAAAAAAAAATTAAAGATACGTAGCTGGGTTTTGTGAAAAGGCATATATTCGCCAACTTTTGATGAGCAAAGGCATGTGGTTTCTGTAATGGATTCCTAGATCCAAATCTGTTTTGCTTTTTGGATATTTTTAAAAATAAAAATTGATCTCCCTACCTCTGCAAATCATGTTTTCATTATAGTATCTGATTTGACAGATATACCCTTTTCATTAATTAGTGAAGTTAAACGTAGCTTGAAACCAGTTAACTTAATTATGTGATGATATATGGCAGTAGTTTGATTGAAAAAAATTAGGGTAATTCAATGCATTGACTTTGAGGTGTTATATATAAATTTACATGGATTTGAACTTTGCAATTTCCATTTTTTGATTGAAAATGACATGTACATATATAATCTGAGAAATTAAAGATAAGTACTTTTTAACTGGTTTTGGAATGACAAATTACTTACGTTATAGTTAAGGAGAGTTTAACAAAAATTATTAATCTCAATGCACAAACAATAGGTCAATGGCCTCATGCTATCATATAAGTTAAAGACAAGATCTCATACATATACAAACTCCTGGCTTTTATGCTAGAAGACATGCCACAAATCTTACGAGTATGAATAATCCATTAATTTAACTATAGAATAAAGAATGGTAATTTCTATACATGAACAGTGAGTCTGTGACTAGGTTATTGGTTGATTCATCTCAAGTTTGAACATGTTTATGCCTTGAGATGAGTAATTACTTGTGGGTTTGAATTGCATTAAACAAGTCCTATAATAACCCAGTCTTACCTTCATTTTCAAAGTAAAAGACAAGTGAAGAAACAAACATACCCTTGGAGACAACATTTTGCTTTTCCCCACACCCCTTCTATGTCAAATGCCTATACAGATATAACTTGTATTATTATAATTTTTTTTTTTAATTTTATTTTTACCTCAAAGAAAGCATATAGAGATAGAGAGAGACTACTAAGCTTGGTGGCTTTGTATTGGAGAATCTCATATGTACAAGTCGTCCTTGAAAGTTGAAGCCTATGAGAGTGTTGGAGAAGGAGAGAATATTCTGGTGCCGCCACAGTTCAACAACAAAACTCCAAAGTTTATACTTAAAAATTTTGGAAAAGCAAAAACATCATTAGATTATGATTAAGGTTAGCAGGAAAAGTCAGCCCACAAGGAGACGACTGCTCACACTTCCAAAAATTCACTGCCTTTGTCAGCTCGCTGTCCTTTAACCTGTTCCCTACCTTGCTAATCTCAGTATTAGCAGAGATAAATATTAATTAATCATCATTTTTTTTTTCAAATAGTATATTATATATATTATTATATATCTAAGATTATCTTATTTCGAAATCATGTGGCATGTTTTATGATCATCTTCAGAATCTATGTCTTCATCAAGAAACCCTTGAGAGTGGTTCCTTCACAATGTACTTCTTTTCTTTTAAAAAAAGCCCTTCAATTAAATTTTTTATCTACGATACATTTAAAAAAAAAAAAGAAAGAAAGAAAAAAAAAAAAATCAAGTAAAAAGCTCTACTTCTATCAAAAGGAAAGCAAACTTAAAGGATCTGAGGGAAAAGTATAAAGTTGATCATCTACCATTCAAAAAATGACCAACCAATCAAACTATTTGCTTTTCAATCATGTAGAAATTAATTAAATCTGACATTTTACTACTCAATTAAAGAAAAAACAATAATTTCCGATAATAATTTATAAAAAATTCAAGTGGGAAAAACAAAATTAAATATAGTCAATGTGAGGTGGAAGCAATGGTCATACTGTCATCCGGACGATTATTCCCTTTTATGTGTAGGTTTCGTCGTTTCTGTTGGATTTACCTTATTTTGACAGTTGGGCACGTGCATGGCAGATTTTGCAAGACAACCATGTTTTTTCATTTTGATTCAGAGAAACTAAATCGATTTTGATTTTAACCAAAAAAACAAAACACCGATGAGAGTGAATTTTTAAGTCAAAGAATGACAATGGCCTTGTAAGATGACTTTATTTCAGACGTGTAATTGGCAACAATCTTCTTAGGAAAATGGCTGCATGACTTTAATTTTGACTGAACAGGAAACTGAAAAGAATTTTACTTTTTTGGAAAAACATGTTGATAAAAGTTGACTAAAATGGAGAACTCTTTGCTAGTCACATTAATGCATTCAGCCATATCTTAGTTTATCTATTTATTTTTTTCTTTTGAGAGGAAAAAAAAAAAAAAAAGAAACAGTTTCGCCTCTTCAAATTTAATTAAGGATTTTATGCGAACCGCTATATATCAAAATTTAGATATATATGATGTGCATGATCATACTGAAAAGGAACAAATAAAAAAGTAAAACAATACCTAATAGTCTAATGTTTTCTGGGTAGTCACCAGAACGTGAGATGCACATTTTTCAATGTTTTCCCCCCGAAAAAAGAATGCTACTCCTATTCATATTAAACCTATTCCTTAAAAGAAAAATAGGTGAAATTTTTGGTTAAATTAAACAAATACGTAAAGAAATTCAGGACCATATCTGAATTAGGTTGAGTCTCTGCAAGATAAACATCATGCTTTAGATCGTTGATACAGATAAGGCCATAATTTTGTGGTAAGAAACCAAAGATATGTATTCAGTTAGTAATAGACAATCTACATCATATAGAATAGACAAGGCCTTCCCTCGTAACACATCTGTATAGGGTTTTCTCAAATATTAAAACCTAATATCTTATACTCCAAAAAAATAAATAAAGTAATTAAATATATGGTAGATTGAAAGGAGCAAAACAAAGATTAGAAAAATAAGGAAGCAAAAAGTAAACAAATTATGGGATAATCATTCCAAATGGGAAAGTCATGGAGACTAGCTTTCTACAGACCTCATCATATGTGTCATCATGCACCTTTGGAGTTTATTTTGCCCACCTCCCAAGCCTCTCTCTTCTTCTTCTTCTCTCTCTTTCTTTCTCTTTCTCTTTCTGTTCCGTTCAACCCCCTAGCTCTTCACTGCCTTCTTCAACTTTAACTTTTCACCGCCTCCCACGAATATATTAGTATTCTGTTCCACCTAAAAGTGGGGTAATTAAAAGGGTACTGAAATATTCTGGAGAGAGAAAGGCACACAAGAGAGAGATCCATTCTTTGCTTATATCAACTTGTGTTGTTAGGGTTTCAGACCCATATGAAATTACTTGTTCTCTTGGGTTTTCTCCTAATTACAAAGTCCTAATAGTGGTTTTCTTTTGATGAGATAGCAGTCTCTTTTTTTTCTATCAGGGTTGTCTTAGATTGAGTCAACTGAGCAAAAAAAAGGGAAAAAAACCTTGAAACATCTTGGAAAAGATGGCAGAAGAAACAATTTCATCAAATAGTTTTGTCCAAAACCCAGTTGTTGGATCAAATCCACCTCTTGTAAAGAAGAAGAGAAACCTACCAGGGACTCCAGGCAAGCTTCTTTTTTTTTTAATTTTATTATTTGTCCATAAATATTAGGTTCTCTATCTCTCTCTTTCTTTTTCTCTTTCTTTTACATCTTTTTATGGTCATGGGTATATTCAAAGTTTATAATCTTGTTTACCATCAAATGTTGACTCTAATGAAAAAGAAAAAAATGGGGTTATATTATTTTTATTACAGATCCTGAAGCTGAAGTCATAGCCTTATCGCCAAAGACTCTCATGGCCACCAACAGATTCTTGTGTGAAATATGTGGAAAAGGTTTCCAAAGAGATCAAAACCTGCAACTTCATCGACGTGGACACAACCTTCCATGGAAGCTCAAGCAGAGGACCAGCAAAGAAGTGAGAAAGCGCGTGTACGTCTGCCCCGAAAAGACTTGTGTTCACCATCACCCTTCTAGGGCTCTCGGTGACCTAACAGGCATAAAAAAGCACTTCTGCAGGAAGCACGGAGAGAAGAAGTGGAAGTGTGAGAAGTGCTCCAAGCGATATGCTGTGCAATCCGACTGGAAAGCGCACTCGAAGACCTGTGGGACTAGGGAATACAAATGTGACTGTGGAACTATATTTTCAAGGTAACGTTAATATTGCTCAAATTTTTGATAGATAATATTGTTATCACTAACACTTTAAAGATGAAATTAAATAGAAGAATAAGGCATGAAAGTGGTTTTTGTGGTTGTAGTAACTTTGTCTTTGGTGAAAAATGCTAAAGCATACCACCATCTTTCATGTATAATTAGTACTAATTAATCAACCACCACAAAGAAGAAAATCAAGAAAGCAAAAATGAAACATGAAAGTGATCTTTGTTGTTGCACTATCCCTGTCTCTGTGACAGTCGTTTTTGGCATCTCCTCTCTCTCTCTTAGATAAGAGAAAGGAAATCAAAAGGTTATAATAAAGACAAATACCTAAAATTTGTTTGAAAGACATGTCTTGCAATATCATTTATCTACAGCTCAAAATTTAGTAACTTAAAACTCACAGTAGCACTCATACTATTTTTGTGATGTTTTTTCTCTTTCTTTTTTATTCTCACTATTAGTATATATAAGTTCTATCATACACATGAATATATCCAGTCACCTTTTTTTTTGGTTCCTTCTTTTGTTTTATATTGACTTTTTTTGTTGATTGTCATTTTGTGCTACTCTATGTTCACACTGAGTTAATATAATTTTGAACTTTGTTTGAGCAGGAGAGATAGCTTTATCACTCATAGGGCATTCTGCGATGCATTGGCTGAAGAAACTGCAAGAGTAAACGCAGCATCTAACATGAACTTGGCTGTAGGCAACAATATGAGTTATCATCTTATGGGGACTCCACTAGGGCCTAGCATGGCACAACATTTCTCTTCCATTTTCAAGCCAATCTCGAGCACAACTGACGAAACGATCGATCAAACTAGTCGAGGACTCTCCCTATGGATGGGCAGCCAAGGAAACAACAATCTCCAAGAAATTCAGCAACTAGGTTGTGTGAGTTCAGGAGCCATATTTGGTAGTGACTCTATTGTTTCGATTTCTAATAATCCACCACAACCAGATTATCCATTAAATTGGGTGTTTGGAAGCAAGCTCCCTACAAGTAATGCCGAAGCCATTGCGAGCACTTCGCTTCCATCAAGCGATGTCAAGGAATCTGGAACTCATCAGCTTGTGAGTGTTCCTTCCTTGTACAGCTCCCAACAACAGAGCTCTCATCAAGCACCGTCTTCGGCTAACATGTCAGCCACAGCTTTGTTGCAGAAAGCAGCACAAATTGGTGCAACCTCAACGGACCCATCATTTCTTGGGAGTTTTGGTTTGAAGTCCTCCAACAGTAATCAAGTTCAAGAAGGCAATAAGTATTGTGGATTGTATGGTGCACACACAGTCGTAGCAAGTAGTCTTGTGACTGATCATGTGGAGAGTGATCATATCTCCACTTTGAATCAACTTCAAATGTATCCGGCTAAGCGCCGGCATTTGCAGAGTGAAGATAGTACTGGAGGTGGACAGACTAGAGATTTCTTGGGTGTAGGTGTGCAAGCTATCAGCTGCCATCCATCATCCATCAATGGATGGATTTGATTGTAACATGATCATCATCATATGGAAAACAATCTCATGATCAGTTGCATATTTTCTCAAACGGAAAGCAAAGTACTTGGCAATAAAGTGAAGTTGAGAGAGAGAAATAGAGAGAATTTAGTATTTGAAAACTTTGCAGGGGATGAAAAAAGGTGGGATTGAGTGCTTGATGGGAGCTAAAAGTTGTTCTTAGAAAAACTATTGAAGAGGGGAGATCATCCATGCATATTCTCTTGAACCCTGAAAGCTGATCCCTTTATAAAAATGGTGCCTTTTGTTTTTGATAAAAAGGAGGGGTGGGAGTGGTGGGGGCAAAAGCAAGAGCCCCTTTTGAGCTCCATTATTGCAATGTTTCATTTCTGTTGTGGTTTTTGTTACCTTGTGCAACTGGATTTAAAAAGAGTTATTTCTAGTGGCAAAAGGCTTGATTCTGGTACAAATAGGCTTTAAAATGTTTAAATTAAAATAAACTATATATTAAATATGTAAGTTTATCTTTTCTTCATCATCATTGGTGTTTGTTCTCGTTCTCTTGTAAAGATGTTAGTACGTTATTATGGCATGCAAGAAGTGGGACGAGAACCTTTGAATTACAAGCCCTAGCAGTCTAGCTATCTAGTTATGATTATAATATCCCAACATTAACTATAAGTGTACAAGACTATGTTTTTACTAATTTAATTTGTTTTCTTTTCAAACATTCTATCGCTCCTTTGATCATTTATAGATTTATAGATTTATACCTAATTAATTAGACACTTATTTTGTGATGAAGCTATATAGTATATAAAGCAAGCAAAACATATTAAAAACTAGGAAGTACACTTACATTATATATAGACATATGTCGAAATTAAGAGAATAATAATAAAACAAATTTTTGCCTACACAATATGATTTATAATCCTCGTGTCATATTAAATTTGTAAGTAGATAAAAACTCATTGGAAGTTACATTACTTGGAATCAATACATAATTAGATAAATAATTATTACATGCATACATACTATGTACAGACATACATGGTTTGTAAGCACATTTACAACTCGCACTCCAAATTTTTCTCCAAGGGATGATAACTCAAATTCTAATATGATCATATATGTACATGCAGTTAAAATACTCATGTGTATGGGAAGAAAATTTAACATTTAAATTAACCTGTAAAATAACTGTGATCTTATTTCAAAAATAAATAAATAAATAACTGTGATCTAAATAAGTCCTTTGCAATTCTGTAACTGGGAAAAGGAAAAGGGGTGTGTAAGTGTGTTGGTTGAGAATGAACCGTCTGATCAGTTGCATTTAGCCTATATAGGGTATGTACGTATTTGGGTTTCCAATTCAACTGCTTTCCTGCGCTCTGCATTCTCATAAATCAGAAGTATATAAATAGACATAGTACGGACCGACACGAAAAAGAAAAAAATAAAGAAGAAAAGAAAAAGAAAGAAAGCTTAAAGAGAAAAAGAAACGTTGGCTATTCTTGATCTTGCACTTATCCCAGATCGATTTTCTGTCACTTCATCTACGAACATAATGAATCGGTCAACTATAGAGATCAGCATAGCATGGTGTAAGTCTGTAAGACACAAGTCGCAAAAGTAATAAAAAAACCTTATTTGAGGTAAAAAAAAAAAAAAAAAATCCCCAAGTTTGAACTCTTTTAGGTTTGGACAGATCCAGAGAGGTAGCATGTCAAAACTCAAAAGACGAAAAAAAATCGAATGTAATCACGTGTACCTTATCTAGGGCTCCTATTGTTGATTTTAGTTTTTGGGCCGGTGCCGAAAAACATGGTATGGGTCCTCCAAAAGCAACCCACCTACCTGCACAACTGATAATGCCGGTTTTATCTCCTGGCTTATTTGTTTCAAGATAGAATGATCATATTCACCCTTCATATCGTGACCCCTTTTGATTGACCCTCTCTATTTAATATGTTAGCAGTACGTGACATAAAAAAGGTCAACAATCGAAACGGAGACTATTTTCCTTTTTCTTTTTTTTACTTTTCTTTTCTGTAACATAAAGCTTAAATTGAACCAAAAGGCACCAATTGATGCCCCTCTAATAGTGAGCGCTATATATTTCATTATGTAATAAATATTTCTTGTACCAGCAACAGGATGAGGTGGATTAATAATATATCCATCACCCACATCAAATAGTAATGAGTTCTAGTCTCAAATCCTATATCTAATTATTCAGAAACTTTAGAAAAAATAAATTTTCTTCTACTGTTAATATTGCTAAAAAAGCGAAATTAAAAGTCAGTCCTTTATCCTGCCTAATTCCATGTTTAATCAAATAATTGAATCAATCACATTGTCTCTTTCTCTTTAATTTCCACAACTAAAGTACTAAAAAGTCAATCTTAAAGGTGTTAAACTCGTTCAATTAGACATATTATGTGTCTCACTTTGCTTCTTGCATCCAATTGGATATTAAACACATCAGATTAAATGAATCACTCTCTCAAAACCAATAAGAGTGTTGATATTTACACCCGTCTAAAATTGTTTATATGCTCCTTTAACAAATTCACCCCATTCCATTAGGTGACTCATAGTTATAAGGATATGTCTGATATTTTACATTCATCATTCATCATTACAACTTAAGAGTGTAGTTAACAATTTTGAGTAACCATTTTATAATAAAAACTGTGTGTGTGGTCATTTATGAAATGTGAGAAGTCATTTTATGTTTTACATTCATTCTTCATCATCATTCATCATTTGTGTGTAGTTATTTTACATTAAAATTGTAGTTAGTAATTTTGAGTTTACGGAAGTCAATTAACAGTAGGGAACTTTTGTGTAATTATAATTGAAATTCATATCTAGCTGCAACTGCACCTAGACTCGAGAGTGTTTTGTACGATTTGTCTTTATAAAAGGGATGAGATGAACCTACCAAAAGACCGTACAAACAGTTTTAGAGGGGTGTAAGTATCGAAACTCACCATATAAAACCTAAATTTGAGCCCCGGACCACGTCCAGGCCCAAATTCAAAATCCACCAAATCTCGACCAAACCAAACACAGTGTCTTGTACGTTCCAAACCCCAAACAAGCCACTTGAAGAATCGAAAGCACAAAACTCAAAACCTCGCTATCACTGTTTGACAGTCTCACACACAGACAAGTAGACAACAACGTTAACATGAAATTCACAGACTCACCGGTGATACAACTCCCAATACGCGATGCCGTCCTCTCCATCCAACAAGATAACGCCTCCATGCACGTCGGCACCTCCGTCTGGCCCTGCTCTCTAGTACTCGCTAAATTCGCCGAGCGCTGGGCCCCACCAACCTCAGCCTCCAACAACCCCTACGCCGACATCCTCGACTTCGGCTCCAAGCGGCGGCGCGCCGTCGAGCTCGGCGCTGGGTGCGGAGCCGCTGGGATGGCCTTCTACCTCCTCGGACTCGCCGACATCGTGATCACCGACATATCCCCTGTGATGCCGGCTCTCAAGCACAACCTCAAGCGCAACAAACCTGTCTTGAACAAGAACCTCAAGACCTCCGTCTTGTACTGGAACAACCGGGAGCAGATCAGCGCCCTGAAGCCGCCGTTCGACGTGGTGATAGCCGCCGACGTAGTGTACATAGAAGAGTCAGCGGCGCAGCTGGTGGCGGCCATGGAGGCGATGGTGGCCGACGACGGGGTGGTGCTATTGGGGTACCAGCTGAGGTCGCCTGAGGCGCACAAGCTGTTCTGGGAACTGTGTGAGAAGGTTTTCGTGATAGAGAAAGTACCTCATGAGCATTTGCATCCTGAATATGGATACGAAGAGACTGATGTTTATATTTTGAAGAAGAAGAAGAAGAAAGATGAGGAGGAGGAGAGCAATGTAGAGTGAGTTGTTGTAATTTTATCCGAATTTTCGATATTTTGTTTGATTATGGAATCGATGTAGTGATTTTCTAGTTGCAACTATATGTTTTTACTTTTAGAGTGTGTTGAATGAAAGATTTTTGTTTATGTTCTTGACTTTATGTATTGCTTGTGGTGTCAACACATTATTGATAATTTATGTTCCTTCTTGCTATTGGCAGTCATTTTGAAATTTTGAATGGATTATATGGATTATGTAAATCATAGCACTATCAAAATCTAGAAATGAAAAGCAATTTCGGGGAGAAAATGGAGTGATTGGAGTGAAGTTAAATCAAGAAGAGAATAATAGGTGATTGGAGGTAGTTTCGCACCGACTTCTTTTAGCGCAATTCTTGACGTTGATTCAGATTTAATTTCTGACTCTGCACAATGTGGCATGTGTTATTTGTGTAGAAGAGAGGATACCCTGAGTGATATTTGCTAAACCTCGTGTGTATATATTATCACTTTCTTCGCTGTTCTAGGTGGTGATTGCCATTTAAGACTTGGTGCTCAGGTTCTGTTGTAAAAGCCCAGCAGCAGGGTTCTAAATATCATAGCTTTAGTGAAAGCATTATGTTTCGTGCCTAAGTTCAGTTAATTTCTTGGGATACGTGTGTTTTATGTTGTTGTTATTAATCTCATTCTTAAATCCTTCTCAAATGGATGGACAAGGTGATCTGCTGATTGAGAATGCATCTCAAGATGTATTTCATCCTTAGAAGTAGAAGTTGCTGACAATGCTCTATGTCATTATATTTATGCTAATATAACATCTTCAAGTTCTCGGTAGCTCTATGCTACTGAATGGGTGTCAGCAAGTTTATTTTTAACAAAGGCAACAAAAAAGTTAAGTCCTGATCGGACTAGTTGGTCTCATGTTAGACATGCATGATGTTGGAGCTTGATGGTGATAAGGAACAAAGAAAGATAGCCTGGACGGCTGGACCAGGCTCGATATGAAATGCTTATCCTAGTAAGACGTCATAATGTTTTGGTAGATATGCGTGCACCTACACATAACTCATGTGCCATTGGTACATGTAATTGTTTAATATGCATAACTATAAATGTTGGTATGGAATAGCTGATATTAGAAATCTGCTTACTTAGCAATTTAACTATTTTCTTTTATTGTCTTCATTTTTGAGACCCAAATAGATCCTTGATGTTAATGAGTTAGACATTAGAATGCAAATGAAGCAAGTTATCAATACGTGTAAATTTAATCTATGAATGGTTGTCACATTGGAGATTATTCTTGATTATAAATATTGTCTCTTCGAGTCTTTCTTAGTTACATTGTTCATCATGCACTAAATTCTTCTGTCTTTGGTTGTTTTACTTGGAATGGATTATTTAGAAGGATCTACTGTGTTTTTCAACATAATTTTGAGGCATCTTCTTGTTTGCTTTTGATTCATTGTTTGTAGGTGAACAATTTCAAAAATTTTACTAGGTTGAAGTTTTCATTTGAGAAGTTTGATGCGGAAAACAAATTTTAATGAATAGTTATAAAAATAAGGCAGGTTAAATCATATTCGAGTTATCATGCTACAACCATGTACGGTTGAGCGAACTCAGGTATTCTTTAATTAATATGGGCCTTTATTTCTTGATTCAACTTGCAGCTCAACTGGTAAAAATATATAATCAGGTTAGAGAGGTTTTGAGAAGTTCATTAAATTGATAGAACTTAATATTGTCTCTATACATATGCTAGGGCAAGAAAGTGATTAAGTGGGGCCTTTTGTTTGCTGCCAAGACATTCAGTCTGAGGGACCCTTCAAAATGGCTCACTTTTTTAATGAATTTTAGACTTTGAAAATGGCGATCAAATTTGACAAGTACATGCATTTTATCATGTCTAATCTTTCTCTGAATCGGTATTGGAGCTAGAAGAAAGATTTCCTTATAGTCTTCATATTTGTGTTATAGAAGTCGGTACAAAATTACAAAATTCTATTAAATTCTAAACAAAAATTCTAGTTTTGTATTGAATAAAAAAACTACTCTTGTGAAACTGGAGGAAAGCTTTAACTTTAGCAATCTGAACTATAAACTACAAACAGAATTGTATATGAATCTTGAGTATTAGCTTTGTAATAGTATTGCATATATGTTTTGAGAGTGAATACTGAACAGAACCTCTGTTCAAAGGAATAGAACAATAATGAATTTTCATTACTAAGTCATTCCATGGATCTAGATATTACAGATTGAATTGAAAGGTCATTATTCTTCTGTTTATATGACTGGCCTGCAGGACCAATCAGGCAAGAATATAGCTCCTCAATTGGCAACAGACAACCTGCATCTTCCCAGCGGCAAATCATGTTGTCAGGCGAGCTTGAGCTGGCATGATCATAGTCATCCAATGCTGACACTGAAGTTACAAGATTGGGAGATGGGGTTGACACCATCAGCATCTGTTGAGCCTTGTTCAGCTCATACTTGAGCTTAGCAACTTCTTGTTCAAGCCTTCTATTCTCTGCCAACACACTTTCTAGCTCTAGCTGGATGGTCTTGTAGTCGACTTCTGTGGTCTGTATTTTCTGACGGGCTCGTCTATTTTGGTACCAAACCGCAACCTGTCTTGGTGGCAAGCCTAGTCTGCGAGCTAACTCAAGTTTGCAGTCTATTTGTAGCCTCTGGTTGGCGTTGAAGCTCCTCTCCAAGAGCATGACCTGGTCTTGGGTGAGCCTTTTTCTGTTTGTTTTCTTCATGTATCTGTTCTGAGTTGAATTAATTGGGAGATTCATTTCTGGGCGGTTGTAGGTGGAGCCCGAGACTGATACTTCCTATAAATAACAAGTTTTGGCAAGTGTGAGAAGAGCTTGAAACTGGTACTCTTATAGATCTCCTTTTCAAGAGAGAAATGAAAGGAGGTCCCGGAGGTCAAAGCTGAGGGGCTGTTTATGGGGACCTCTAATTAATGTGAAAGATTGGTACATTCTAACAGCTTGTATCGGAGAAACTGGTCACCATATGATAAGGTGATTACATTAGTCATTTTCATTTACAGGATCGGAGAGCATGTGATATGCTTGTATATGGGCACACCACAATTTGGCAACTCTCTAATGAATGTGGGGCACTCTGAATTAAGAAACGAAATGTATCGAGCTGATGTTTGTATTGTCAAATGTGTTCCTCACAACATCATCCAGTTGTAGGAAATGAATTCTTGTCTTGCAATTATCATTAACAGTCTTAAAACTATGCAACTTTTTCAAGCCTATTGTCGTGAAAGAAACTGTATCAAGGTTTTTACTTGCACGAAAAGGGATGCAACGCCCCATTCCACTGCTTTGTACAAAATAATTTCAATAGCTTGTTGGTACGTGTTAAATGTAGAGATTGTTAATTTACCTCTATAGTCTGTTCTACCGTATCGACATGTACGGTGATGGTTCAGTCAACCTAAGTCACCGTGCCATTCCTTTACATTCGTTTAAGTTGACTGGTCAACCCATGCCGTATCCGATTTTCAAGCCCGTGATCCTGACTTGGGAGGCTAGACAAGGTCTCCATTTGGCAAGTTGACCTGGTAGCATCTAACAAATATTGCCTCACATAATCTTTGAAATTGGCTCTCAACGTCAAGTTTCTTTAGATTTGGTTTCATTTAATTTGTCGTGACACTGTTTTCTTCCATGATAGCCTGTTTCGATACCAATTGTGACAACTTTAAAATTACTTAAAAAGGATAGTAAGATTAGCAATTGATTAGCACAATCGAATTGCAGAGTTTAAGACTGAGCTCCATCAGTGCTCTTAATATTCTTCACACTTATGAATTTGCATGGTGGTGCGAGTTTCATGTTAGGTAAGATATCATATATTTGGAGAACTACAATACAACTGAATATGGAAGATAGAGATTAGAAGGTTAAGATGTAGACAAGCCTCCTATCTGATTCACCACCACATCTGACATCACATAGATCCTACAAAACCAAACACTTGTTGAACGATCTTCTTCCATATTTGGTTTTATTTGGGATAGGACAGCTCCACCTTCTTAATATGTCAAAGAATTTAAAAATCTTATAATTAATAAATACATGACCTTGATCTATTCAGAGAGGATTTTTTTTTTTATTTTTATTTGTTGATTTATTTTCTAAGTTTGCATTTGTAAGTTATGCTAAAGTTTCAAACAATATTCCTGACAGTAAGTAGCTCAAAGAGCACAAACATCCACGCCCATATCTAATTATTCAAAATCAAATGGGTTATAAATACATCAATATACAAGTGAACGATTCATTAGATAGTTGAAAGTTATATATGTCCTGCAAATAACTTAATATGTTAAATTATCCAAAAATTTATCCAAATAATATGATAAATTTATGTGCAATTACCATATCATTAATATATGAATTTAAAATTAAAATCGTAACTACAAATCATCTTGCCACATAATTTGAAAATTTTTTTGGGTAAATATTTAGAAAGTGTAGCATTATTCATAAACATAATATTTCATAGAGTCCAAATGATCTTTTAAGGTTGATCGTGAATCTTGAACTAAAACTGTAAGATTTGTAGAAGTGCAACCAACGCCAAATCATTGTCTTACTCAAGCTAACATGCACAGGAAGTAGTAGAGAGAGAAATTTGAACCCATATAATTATTATTCAATGGTTATACATGATGAAAAGATAAAGAAGATCAAATGAGAACCTAATAATAAAATACTAATCAATATGGTAAGAATAATCTTTGTACAGTTTGAAAGTTAAAACACTCTCTCCCATGCAGATTAAAGGTGCGTGATGACCCATGTGAAAAATTACATCTTCTTGACACTGTACAAAGCATGCATTTAATAATATGAAAAAGATAAGAAGTTAAAAAAAAAAAAAAAAACAAGTGTTAAGGTCACATTATTCTCCAAATTCCACATTGAAGAATCTGGCTTCTACTCTTCAAGCATACGAATAATTGCTTATTCTTTTCCCACCTTTGTGCCTCACCAAAAATTCTTTGTTATTAATTTATTGCATTATTGCACAATGATTGGAACTATATATCTGTATATATATATGCCTCCATTTAAGTAATTACCTTTTAGAAATTCTCCTTTTCACTTATTATTTTTTTTTCCAATTTCTCTCTTTTCAAGGAATAAAAGAGGAACTATCATGGGCTGCAAAATGTGAAATTATCTGGGCAGGGCTTGCTCTATTTTGACCACCACCTTGATCAAATGATATAAAAGAAGGATTGTAGTACTCAACAAGTCCAGGACTTTTGAGACCTTCGTGACCACTTTGTGGTTTAAATTTTGGAGGAAGAGAGTCCTTGATGATTGAACCACATTGTCTAGGCTGTGTTTGGTAGAAAACTTTGGAAACCACCAGCTCTCCTTCTTTTTCTTCCTCGTTGTTGCCAAGGTGGTACTGGTGCATCACCCAATTCGTTTTCTCGGGCTTTTTCTGCTTTCCATAGTTGGTGTAGAGCACAAGAATCTTCTTGTAACCTTTAGTGTTTCCATTAACAAAGACTGGCCTTGTCTTGCCTGTTTTGTGCCACCGAGTCTCCCCACCCTCAGCGTCCGTGTGCACCTTTCTTCTTTTTCTAGTTCCTGTTGTGTATGCTTTCGATGGTCGATGAAAGAAGTGGCGAACCAGGCCATCCTTGCTAACTCCTGCATTCATTGCATTGTGGGGTTAGAATATTTGTGATGAACTTTACATTTGGAATACATTTTTTTGTGGAAATTGGATCCTGTAAGGATACAGTTTTTCACTTGAGACATTAAAAAATTCTATAACGACCAGGTTTAATAAAAACAACGAAAAAAAATTCAATGTTAGTAATTAATAATAAATTAGAAAATAAAGAGAAAATAAATTTTAGCTACTTACTATTAATAACAATGCTTGTATCATAATTTAAAGTTTGGACAATAGATTATCGAATTCTTTTAGTATATACACGACATGAAATTTGTCACATTAGAGCTAATTAAGTTCAATATCCTGTCTTATTATTGTTAGTTGGAGGGTTAGTTTTCTCTGCTAATGGAAAATGCAAGCTACTAGAATTACTTGGATGCATGGTTTCTTCGTTTTTGATTGAAGGCTCTATGTACATGTAGGGTTGGTTGGAAAGATTTTCTGCAAAGGAGGAGAAGGGAAACCATTTTAATGAAATTTTTCTGAGCACATATATTTTCTCTCTCCCTGATAAACAATCATTAACTGTTATATGTTAGTGAATTTATGCACTTGTACTTTTCATTTATATCTCCATCTTGTCCTCCAACACTGTGCTAGATATTAAGATTTTCTCAAGATATTATTTTTTTTCTTTGAAGAAAAATATAGGATATTTAATTTGGCTCAAAGTGATATATATATGTGTAGACACAAACACATAAACTCTACTATCCATTATTATTAGTATCTTACATATAAGATGCTTGAATAATTAAATGAAAATATATCTTGCATGGTGGTTTATCCAAATCTCTGATTTCAAATGATGCGATGACCAATATTGTTCTGTAACTATAACTACCATGCAACATCACAACATCCATATCATTTGATAAAACAAAAAGAAAAATGGAGAGAAAATTTGAGAAGTGCATGCAGTATTACACTTCCAAAATGACGAGAAGAAACTAAAGATTATTAAAAAACCTAGAGATGAGTTTATTAAATTGC
Source organism: Litchi chinensis (assembly GCA_019925255.1). Classification (NCBI taxonomy): domain Eukaryota; kingdom Viridiplantae; phylum Streptophyta; class Magnoliopsida; order Sapindales; family Sapindaceae; genus Litchi; species Litchi chinensis. The sequence continues at coordinate 18,908,505 of CM034472.1, forward strand.
CGCTATATTTCATTCATAAATTTATAAAAGTTATCAATATACCCGGTAACTTCTCAGGGTGAGTGTAGCAAATTCCATTCTCTCCTTCAAGTGTAGGTATAAACTCATCGATGAGAGGGTGCAGCTTGCGAGCATCCGATCTCACCTTCCCTTCCAGATGCTCAAGAAGCTCTTGATCCGTCGGATCAAATTTCACCCCAGCTGGTAGCCCCGGCAAATCATGAATTCTCGCCTATAAATACAACAAAAATCAATCAATCAACGTATATGATATCATAAAATGAATAATAACAAAGAACATGTATGTTACGTAGTAGGGTTTATATATTGACCTGCTCATTACATTTGATCTGATGACCACAAGAAGGACAGGATCTAACTAGACAATCTCTGGCTCTTGAAGCACTACAAGTGTTGTTGTTGTTGTTGTTGTTAGCTGATGATGGGGGTGAGGAGCTTGTCTCGACTGTTTGAACATCACTGCAGTCATTACACCAAGTCATGTTTCCTTCGGTTTCCTCTTCTGCCCATCACACAATAGATCTCTCTTTCTTGTTTGATCCTCCAAAATAAATTTAACTATAAGAAGAGAGAGAGAGAGAGAGATCAAGAGATAGATAGATAGATAGAGAGAGAGAGAGAGAGAGAGAGAGAGAGAGAGAGAGAGAGAGAGAGGGACAATTAAAAGGAAAAGGAGAAAAGCAACTTGTCTCTTCTAAAGCTTGTTTCCCTCAAGCCAGTTTCTCTTAAGGGTACGGAAGAGATTACAATTTTTTAATTCTTCACTTTTTTAACTCCATAATTATTTGCATATTGATAGAATCATAGAATCAAACACACACGAGAGAGAGAGAGAGAGAGAGTGTGTGAGCAGGTGAGCTACCTAAAAAATGAAGGAAAAAAAGATTAAATTTAGAAACCAAAAAAAAATAGAAAGAATTAAAAAAAAAATAGAAAGAAAGAGAGAAACCAAATAGAAAAAAAAAAAAAAAAAAGGTTTGCTTGGATCTTAAGTTTGGTTTTGCTTAAATTTGTGTATGAAAACTTGTAGGGGAATAAATGTAGTTTTTGTGTCTTTTTTACTCTGTCCAAAGGCTGCTTTGATTTGTTAAGACAAGTTTAAGAAAACTAAAACATAAAATAAAAATATATATAAAATCAAGTATGGTTGAGTGCAATAAGGGCAATCTGATTGAAGAGAGCTGTTTCATTTCATCACCACTGAGAGAGAGAGAGAGACAGAGAGAGGGAAAGGTTTCTTGCTTTACATGAGAAGTCTACGTGAAGAAATAGAATTATGGTTGGCTAGGTAGATAGCTGTTCATATAATAGGCATTTTCTTCTTTATAGTCCTATTTATATGATGTGGCTTGGCAGCTGGTGCTGTTGGTTTGGGTGCCAACTGCCCTTTGCTTTTGAATCATCTGGTTCGACACTAATTGTAGCATATAAATAATATATATCTCTCCTCTTATTAATAAATTGCTCTCTGTGTGGATCTCTCTACCATTTCGTATAACGAATCTCTTCCATATGAGAGCAACATCTCAGATCATGTTATCATCAATGTTTCAATTTCGATAGATTCTGACAATTTTTTAAATCGGTCTTAGCTTTAAAAAAATATATATCTATACATAATTATATTTATGTATTTATATATATATTATTTTTAGCTTTATGTACACTCTAGGGTGACCCTGGACCTGAATCTCTCTCTGTCTCTCGTTCTCGAAACTGATTGACATTTTTGTCTTCTTGTAGCATTTTTGTTGCTGGCTGTTGGTACATTTCTATATGTTATTATATGCCGAGCTCCACCAAATTAATACCAGTAATTAAATAATATATATGTTTCTTTTTATTAATTTTTCTTTTTCATGGATTGTTGTTCATTCGTTGAATCAAGTTTTACTGCATGTATCTCATGAATTTTAAATTTTTGTTTTTTGAGGTTTCTTTTGGGTCTATAAATTAAATACAATAATTTCAATTATTATTATTATTATCAGCTACCAGGATTCGTATCTCGTTCCCTTATCTCAACGTGAATCATGAAAGAGAGTTTTTGTGAGGACTTTGAGGGACCGCATCCAGCTGGTTGTGGAATTTCTTCCTTTAAGCATTGTGCTACTCTTTTTGAATCCATTCAAAGCAGACAAAATAAAAATTAAAGATAACGTTCTTAGTCTTTGGATGGCATCAAATAAATCTGATACATCATTCTCAGTTTGAGTTGGATTGAATCATTATGAAATTCTTTTTTGGGACTGTAAATGCAATTAACTGCATTTTATATAAAGATCGTATTGTCAATTCTTGCGAGTTCTGTATTAAATATCAATTTGTATTTTTCAACTGTACTTTATAGTATTTTTACTTTTTTTTCTTTCTTAGAGTTTTAATCATCGGTTTTAAAACATGTTCGTAATGAGAAAGGCTACAATTAATAGACCTCCAAATTTATTTAGGGTGGAAAAAAATACCAAAGAAAATCTTGTCTTCCATCTAAATTAAACATAAAAATACTATGTGGATTAAAAGTTGGGATCACACGCAAATATGTATTATGGTATAAAAGTTATCAAATATGTATAAATGTTGATTATTTTAATTCCTCAACATAATAAATTCCCTTTCATTATGATTTTCACTTCCCATCAACTTAGGTGTGATCAAAATAAATTTTCGAAACATATACAATGTTTAGTTTTGACCAGTTTTGAACCTAAACTATTAGTGCCGATAGAGTTTCGGTCACATACATACATATATTTTAAAAATCAATCCTGAATGAATATTCATTCTATTAAATTAGCTTAAACTAAAAATTTTAAATTTTTTGACAAACTAAAGCTTTATAATATAAGTGACCTCTGGATGCATTTGGTACATTTTTGAAATGATGTTTTTGAAAAATATTTTTTTAAAAAAAAATCATATTTAGAAATTAACAAATTTAAAAATGCTGTGCATTTGGTAGAATATGTTAAAAGTTATATTCAAAAATTAAAAATGATGTAAATGTATTTGATATTATTTTCGAAAATTAGTAAAATAATTATTTGAAAGGGAAATAGTGGTTTATTTCAATATTTGTTTTCAAAATGATGAAAAAAAAAGTGTTCTATTTTTTTATTACAATTGCAAAATATTTGTTTTTCATTTTCAAAAACATATTCTTCAAAACATTCAACTGAACATATTTACTCTCTTTTTTGGTTTTTGAAAATGAAAAACTAATTTTAAAAATGAATCTAAACACCACCTAAATTTTCCGATTTCATTCTTGATCTTAATATGGAATAAACATGGTGTCATATATATGAGACCCAAAAATTTTCCCTTGAAGTACTTTGCATTCAAAATGCCATATCTTTTGGGTTCATATCCACTTGTCTATGCCCGTAATCGAGAAGTTTAATTAACACGTTGTTCTTTATTTGGCCATTCAACCTATAAAACTTAAATAATATGCATGCGTTCAAATCATACTAATAGGGTGGAATTTCAGCAGTACTGACAAAACTTTTAAATAGTCAATTACTGGCTTTTTTTAATATATAAATAAACGTGCTTCTACTTAGTTAAAAACATTATAAGTTGTTGCAATTAAAAACACTATAAGTTGTTGCAACCTCTAGATAATATTATATATAGTGTTTATATAATACTTTAAAAAACTATTACATATAGAAAAATTGCTTTCAGTTGAGACGTTAATTATCAGGAGTCATACGTTGGAGGATAATTATTCCATTAGAGATTCAGTGATATATATATATATATATATAATATATATATATTAAAAAGTCTGCCATTTACTTGTAAAATAAAAGAATAATTGAAAAAATATATATTTTCCAGTTGCGGCAACCCGTTTTACAATATTAGCATTGGCATAACTTGTTTTGGGCTCCTTGGAATGGGCTGGACTTGGCCCGTCACTGGAAATGGATATCTGTCTATCAGCCCATCCAAAAATGGCACGTGTGTTGTTTTTTGATGATAATAATAATAATGTGTTACGTTGAATCTTCTGATCTTCATTTATATTAGTCTATAATTTCATTCAACAACCAAATTTCCACTAAATGGGTTTTAATCACAGTATAAAACGTTTTGCATACATAAACATTTGGTAAGAAAACAAAAGGACTACATAATTTCTGCCAATTCCTGATTTTTAGGGAAAAAATACAAATTTAAGAGAAATGTTTTATTAAGAGTTGCTTATGAAATAGTATATATATTAACTTACACTTTTTATTTAAATTTAATTATAACGCCACTATCTATTTTCTGTAGTTTCATCAGTTAAAATAGTGCTGTGGTAGATTGTAAGATCTCAGTATCCATTTACTCTTAACTCTGTAGTTGAAACAACGTTGTGCCATTTTTACAATTCAATTAAACAAGCGTACATATGAAGTTAACAACACATGGTAGAATTAACTAGCTCGGTGTTTATATTAGTTAATGGGTATTTTGATGTTACAGTGATGTAACCTGTTTGGCATAGCTTTTGGAGGATCCAAAAGCCTTTCTGAAACCCAAGAGTGGCTTTTGAGCCTGTTTGGGTAATCTAAGAAAAGAGTTTATTGAGATAAGAAGCTCTTCTAACAAAAGTCAAGATAGTAGAAATTACCAGTGAGTTTTTAAGAGGGTAAACCACCTTGGATTTGAAAACAAAAATATGTATTGTTGGGATCATTTTAATAAATAGAACAGAAGTCCCAACAAATGCACACTGAATTTCAAACAAATTCAGTTGTTTAAGCCCTATTTTCGCAGTTCTACCTTTTAGGTATTTTTTTTTTAATTTATTAACTTTTCTAACGAAATTCTTTGTCTAGTGTCACGTTTTATTGTGTTAGCCTACAAGAGTATTTTCATAGTATGTTAATAACTCAAAATTTATATTTTATAGTAAATTTCATTATTCGCCATATTTCAATCAAATTGCATGGTACCTTTAGTTTTAGTACAATCAAATTGTTAAGTTTTGTAGCTAAGCATTGTTCAACCGGCTCCATTTTCATTTTTCTTTCACCGATTTAATATAAATATTACTTTACAATAATAATTATGATGGTAGATTGGGTTGTGGTTTAGTGGTTACATTATTAACGACCTTTTGTCTATCTAGAGATAGAGAATTCTACACCCAAAAAGCCTCACAATATTGAGAGCATTTTCCCTTCCACGCTTTATGGGTTGCCACCTCTCATTTTTAGGAGTTAATCCCTCTCTTTTATGAGAGTTGATCCTCATATCGCTTCACAACACCCCATCGCCGTTAATCCCGATTATCAATATACATATTGTCGACGTTGGAATTCAGTCGACGAGTAATCAATGCCCAATACGCAATCAATGTGAGAAAGCACAAATACCAAGAAAGACAAAGACAGAAACAGATGATCAAACGAGGAACACGAGCTTTACGTGGTTCGGCAATGTACGTCCACGACTGTCTGTCTCTTTATGCAGAGTGACAGTATATTATTCAATATTGTCCTCTTGTTACAATGATCTTGATCCCTATTTATAGGGAAAGAGGTGTTACAATTCTGATTGTAGCCAGGAAGAGAATCCTGAATTAATTACATTCCCTAAACAATTGGGAAAAATAAGGAAAAGAATTATAAATTAATTATTCTTCCTAATATATTAGATAATATCAGGAAATTACTATAATTATCTCCAGATAATGTTGACTTGATTTTGAATTTGAATTGATCTCCATATCTGACGAGGGAATCATGGTTTGATTGGACAATTGCCATATTTGGAGAGAGAATCACGTTTGAACTTGGTAACTGCCTACTCTGGAAGATATGATGCTTATCACGTGTCTGAGCGAGCTGACGTGTCATGGTGATCCCAATCTCGAGCTCGCTGAGAGACGAGCTGCGCATGCGACCTGGCTACACTTATGGGTCTGTTGATGCCAGCTGGAAATCTTGATGGTCTTTGAGTCAATACTGGGTCTCATCTGATGGGCTTTGACTACACCTCATTGGGTCTTCTTATCGGGTCTTAAATGGGCCCAAATTGGACTTTTACCAGCCCAAATACTGAGTCCGAAAAATATGCATAACACATATATAGTTATGATGTACTTAACGTAATTACATATTCAACCAACATATTCACCTTCACTTTGTTCATATAATACATACACATAATAAAATTGTTTACATATATAAATCGAAAGTTTAAGTTACCCATTGTTAGGGATCTATATTTCAACCCTTAAGCAACGGATCTTTTAGTTCTCGGAAAATGAAATTGAATTCAAGCAATTCAGCAAGTTTAGCAATTGGGAATTGAACGAGACGCTAGAGGCTAGACCCAATAATTAAGTAATACCCATTAGTCAACTCTAAGGCACTTTGTCACTGACTTCAATAAAACGGTTAGGCCCCATCCAAAGCTCTCAGTCTCCAAGATATGTAACACCAGAGATAGAGACAAGAGAACTCAATTCAGTAAATGATGGACGGCTATGGAACCCAAACCAAACTCCAACCACTCACATACAAATTCGTCTATTGTTAATCCAACAGAGCTGTACTATCAGCTTGTAACCTTTTCAACGGAGGGAAGATTCAAAATTGAGACCACCTACTCAATATATCAACACAAGATCTAGTCTACAAATACATCCATCCTTTTAATTTCTCACTAAATCATTTCTACAATTGTGTCACAGCTGTTATGCTGAAAAGATGTGTCCTTTCGTTGACAAGGCCTCATAGCTGCAGGTTACAATTGCCGGACCAAAGAGGAAGTCCCCCCAACTAATGCTACTACACACACTCTTTAATGTCTCAATTAATAAGTGATCTAACTTGACATGTTGGAAAAACTGTCTCACTACTACTTCTTAGTTCCCTCTTTTCACGGGAAACCAAATACACAACCCAGTTGGAGTCTGAACTTGAATTCTTAAACTACAAATTGATCTGATGTATATTCATAGTAGTATGGGGAGAGTTTACCATCCTTTTTGTTGGTTATCTTGGATTTGATATCCGCGCTAGCCTCTTGCAACAATTTAACTACCTTTCGCATTGAAGGGCGGTTAATGGGAAGAGCACTGGTGCATAGGAGACTGATTTCGAGGACCCTGCAGATTTCTTCCTTGTAAGTGGAATCGAGCTTGGGATCGATCACACTGTCAAAACCTTTCTGGTCCAAGTTTGTGCACACCCATTTCACCAAGTCTTTCTCCCCAAATTCTGGATCAATAGGGAGTTTGCCCGTGACCAACTCCAAAAGCACCACCCCGAAACTGTAGATGTCGCTTTTTTCATTCACTCGAAGTGTGTAGGCATATTCTGCATCAAAAAAAATAAATAAATAAAACAAAACAAAGGTGAATAAAGGTTGGTAGTAATGTAGAAGATAGAGATGAAACATTGCTGTTCAAACAGAATTAATGATCATAATGTCCATGACATTAAATAGGCCAATCCTGCACCTGTCTGAAATCAAATTTACTGTCAAGCAACAATTTTGACAATTTGCAAGATTTGACTGAACCATGCGTCGGATTAAAATCCTTCCCCTTCTATATTTTGGGAAGTTTGATATTCAATTTTCAAGGGTGAGATAGGCATGAACATATTGACAGGAGTGAACGGAAAAGGGAAGTTTTAATACAATAAACTCAAGAATCCAACCAGAGAACTTAATTCTATATAAGAAATTAAATGAACATGTAATTAAATGTTAGCTAATATACCTGGTGCAATGTAACCACAAGAACCCGCGATCACAGACATGGATTCTTGCCCCTTGTTTAGTCCATCCACGACTTTAGCAACTCCAAAATCTGCAACTCGAGCACTAAACTCTGCATCCAACAATATGTTGTTGGATTTCACATCTCGATGAACAATTGGAGGAACACAATCATGGTGCAAATAAGATAAGCCCTCAGCCGCATCTAAAGCTATCTTATACCTTGTTGGCCAGTCCAACAAGCCTGCCTTGCTGCTATGTAACAAATCCCCCAAGCTGCCGTTTGGCATGTACTCGTAAACCAGAAGCTTGCTTTCTCCATTGCTACAACAACACCACAACCTCACTATATTCTTGTGCCGAATCTTCCCCAATGTTTCAACTTCTGCTTCAAATTGGTCTTTCAGTGAACCATTACTTGTATCATCTTTCTTTGATCGTTCAAATAGTTTCTTCACCGCCACTGCTTCACCATTACGTAGCACAGCCTTGTAAACTTTCCCGGAAGCTCCACTTCCAATCAAATTTTCTTCTTTAAGACAATCAATAACGTCAAACTCACTAAAACCAATTCTGTGGAATGACTTCCACTTTGATATAGCGATGCCTTTCTTCGTCTTCTTAAAACTCCGAAACTTCACATAGAACCAGACGACCCCAACAATAAACACTACAGCAGCTAGTACAAAGATAGACCGAAGAACCCACATATAGCCCTGACTCTTCGAAACCCCTGTCTCTGGACAAAGATCAGCCAAGTCCCCACACAAACCAGGATTTCCCACAAAGCTGTTCCTATAAATCTCCTTAGCATAAAGAGGTGGTAGCTGACCCGAAAGCTTATTATTCGAAAGATTAAGCAAATTGAGCTTCAAATTCTGCAATTCAAGGGGGATTTTCCCCGAAAACAAGTTCCCGGACAAATCAAGATAGTTAAGCACTGGCAAGCTCCCAATTTCACTTGGAATCTCACCAGACAACCTATTATTAGCCAAACTGAGCTCATTCAAATTCCTCCACCGTTGAATTCCTTGTGGAATTGCACCAGAAAGTTCATTTTGACTAAGATCAAGCTTCCCTAACTGGTCCAAATGCACTAAATTCCCAGGAATTCGACCTGTAAACCTGTTCTCACTAGCAGAAAATTCAACCAAGTTACCCAACCCCCCAACTTCATCAGGAATTGACCCGGAAAACTGATTCTTGGAAATCAAAAACATGGAAAGATTATATGCACCAGAAATGCGTTTTGGTATTGACCCAGTAAACGAATTCTCAGCTAGCTCAAACAAATACATATGTGGCACACCCCACAGCCCCTCAGGAACCGAACCTGACAACAAATTCTGCTTCAACCGAACCCTCCTCAAGCTCTGGCACCTCCCTAGACTCTCCGGGATTTGCCCAGAAAACGAATTGTGTATCAATATCAGGTCCTCTAACGACCCTTTTGAGCACAGACCATTAGGGATTCCACCTGTAAGTTGATTGTACGACACGTCAAGTGCCGTTAACGGTGAGTTCTTGCCGAGTTGACTCGGCAACTCACCGTGGAGGTTGTTGTTGAACAATTTGAGCTCATAGAGGTTCTTGGACTGAGCTATGGTGTCTGGTATAGTACCCTCGAGTCTGTTCTCGAACAGGTTGAGTGAACCCAGCTGTAACTCGCATAATTCGTGTGGAATCGTCCCTGTAAAGTGGTTCGTCGACGCGTCGAATCTCCTCAACGTCTTCGTGTTGAGCCATTTCACTGGTAATTCACCAGAGAACGAGTTTTGATACAGCTCTATCTGTTCTATGCTTTGTAACTCTGTTAACGAACTCGGGATTGACCCACTGAGTCTGTTAATGGCCAAGTCTAGATTGATAAGCTTATTCAACCGAGTCAAGCTCTCCGGAATCTGACCCACCAAGTTACACTGAGCGAGCCAGAGATGCTCAAGATTCGACATGTTACCGAGTTCACTCGGTATCGGACCCAGTGTAAACGGATTATAAGCAAGGTCCAGCTCTTTGAGAGACGAAAAGTTACCAAGCCAACCTGGTATCTTACCATTCAAAAGGTTGCCGGCAAGGTTGAGAAACTCAAGCTGGCTGACCTCACCGAACCTAGCAGGAATATCGCCTGAGAAGTTGTTGGCACTCAAGTCCAAGATCCTCAGGTTCGGCATTTCAGCGAGGCTCGCCGGTACGGTACCGACGAGTAAGTTGGAGGCCAAGTTGAGGTAGGTGAGATTGCGACACCTGGAGATAGCGAGCGGCAGGGTGGAGTTGATGCTGTTGTCGAACATGGAGAGGTTGGTAAGGTAAGGGAGGCGGCAGAAGAAGAGCGGGAAGGGGCCGGAGAGCTGGAAGTGGTCGAGGTTGACGGCAACGACTCTGCGAGAGAGTGAGTCGCAGGTGACGCCTTGCCAGTTGCACGGGGTCTCGTCGCGGGAGTTGTTGTCCCATGAAGAGAGGGATTGAGTTGGATCGGAGAGGCCTAGTTTGACTCGTTGGAGTAAGAGTCCGTCTTGGTTTAAAGAGAGAGTCAGAAGAGGCGGGGAGGAGAGCATCAAACATAACAGGAAAACAAGCATTTTTTTGGAGCTTGAGGTAAGGGTGTGTTTCGTTGTGTTTTGTGGTGTTTTAGTACATGAAACATGCGTCTTGTGTTGCGAGAGTTCGACAATATATCTGTGAAGTTGAGACCCTTCCACAGTCAAAGAGAGTCAGTAAAAGCAGAATAATTTGGATTTAGAATTTATTAGAAACACCAGTCTGTGGAATTGTCTGTCTGTTTTTCCATGACAACTAATGATAATCGACCCCGATTGAGACAGCCACTTTTTATTATGTATTCTCAGAATCTTAAACTTTTTTGGGAGAATAATAATATGGATGGTTGAGTTTTCAAAAATAATATGGTATGTGTTGTGACGATGTTTTTCTTTTTTTTTTTTTTGTTTAAAACTGGTATTAGGTTCTGTTGTGTTTTCATTTTAATGATACTTTTGTGTTAATCAAATTAGAATTATATGTTAATAAAATTTAAAGATGTTATTTTAACCAGGAAACATGTTTGTTTATTAAATTGATATCAAATTAGCTTTGGCTAATTTAGGCATATGGGGACAACTGTTAGGCCGATATTCTTTCTTCCTTTTTTATAGTTTTGATTTTATAAAATATAAAATTTTAAAGCTCGTCACGTCTTTTCGTTAAAGGATGGATAAATTCTCTTAATGTTTCGAGAAAATAAATTATTATAATTAGATATATAAACTTGTGTTACGGTACAATTTTATTATTGATGTAAATTATAACATATTATATATATATATATAAATTGAGTTTAGAATTATTTTTTAATAAATATTGTTATTTAACTTTAAAATTCTATAAAAAAATAAAAAGTGCTTTTAAAATGTTGAAAAGTATTTAAAAAAAAGGACTCTTAATTAAAAAGTAAAAGTATTCATAAAAATTTATTTTTAATAAATAGAAATAAAAAAGGATGTTGGCAGCAAGTATAAAAAAATAAAAAGGAAATCTCACCCTCAAAAGCTACTTCCCAGTCAAAGTGAAAGAGACAAAGGTGTTGAAAATTGTGGATTTTTCATATCACGGAATAGATAGGTGGGAGTTGGGACCTTCTTCTAGATGACTTTGTTTTGATCTTTAATATATTTTATGTTAATTAATTAAAATTATTTTGGTTGAAAAAACATCTCTCTTATATAAAATTGATCCCATTAACTAATTTTGTCAGAATCTATTTCATATTTTATTACTATCAAATTGTTTCTTTTATTTATATTTAAGTTTCAAATTTATAAACTACAAAATATTTTAACGTTCAACTTTATTTGTGCATAAATTTATTTTAAAGTCTGCTGCTTAATTTATGTTTAAAATAACTTATATATATGTGCTTTTTTAGGGGAAAAAAAACACAATGAAAATTTGAATTAGACATCTTATCTTAAACGAATTCAATGAATTTGATTGATATGTGAAGCTCCTTTATTTTTCCTTTATTTGACCAACAGTATATGTGAAGCTCAATTTACTCACCTAAAATTCTGATCTCACATGATTAAACAGTTAATTCCCCAATAATTCTTGAAATTGATAGTACAAAGGTGATGGAATAATAATAGCACAATGAAATGCAGCACGTGCCTTTGACAATTCTACCACATCCACGCTTAAAGCAACAGATTGTTGAAATTGATGCTGCTTTTTTGAAAATTAACTGCTCATTCCATTATGTAACCTAATCTAATTTCAAAGCACCAGTACTTATTGTTGTTGAATTATCGATGCTGTCGATCAATTTCATGTTCAAAGTGGTTGCTCGTTCTTTGACTGATGAAATTGTTTCTCATACTCACCGCAAAGTAGCATCTTATATTTTTACGAGAGTGAGTGGGACAATAATTAATGTACTTATATTCAAATGTGGCTTAAGCACACTTTAAAAGCAAAGTTAAAAATCATATAAAGTCTACCACCATTAATCATAACAATACAGTGTAAGAATATATATGGATGGCTATTATTAAAATTTAACTTGAATGGATCAAAGTTTATCAACAAATATCGAAATTAAATATTATATGAATGGTTTATATTTTAATTTTCATATTTTTAAGATAATTAATTTATTTCCATGAATATTCTAGTGAAAACTTTTCACACGTGATAATGATTATGTATGATGAGATTTTGAAACTCTCACCACAAATGTAGACCTAAGGTATTCAAAATTACTATTATATTCAATTGCGAAAAAATTGATGGGTCATAATACATGATTGAATTTTTTTTTTTTCATTTACATCATTGTCGAAAATAATTAAAATAAAAAGTTAAAGCCATTTTATTTGAGATCTAATCGCAGAGACTGTATCTCTGTATCCATTTGTAAAATACATTAACAAAAATATCATGTATATATATATATATATATATATATATCTCACATATAAAAATTTAAGCAACAACAATGAGTGAAACCTGCTCCTGTGCCACCCCTACCTATCTTGTGGAGGGGCAAGGTCTGAGCAGCTCTTTGCCATTAGTGTGGATACTTTTCTAAGTCTTATCAGGATATATGAACAACTTTTTCTACTTTGTGTGAATTGATTTCTCTATTTATTATGGAGCAGAGATCCAGGCTACACCTTATAATTTATATCATGAAATCTTAATAGTTGTCAGTATATTTGTAATGTAAATAAATAATACTAATAATAACCCAAGAGGTGAAACCTCTCTAAAATTAAGAATTCTATGTGCATACCTGGCTGGTTTATGACCATGAGACATAAGATTTACTTGCTTTTTGATAGTGTTAGGATTTGGTAAAACAGTAAATGGATATTAACTCTTGATTAGGACTCAAATCATATAGCTTATAGACAAAATGATGGAAATCAATGAAGCAAGTCGATGGATACTTTGAGTATCAATAGAGAACCTATGATAAGGGCTCGAACTAAAAGGATAAAGGAAGTTTTAAATGGACTCGTTCAAGATATTTGGGCTAAGAGTTTTGCACAATATGACTTGGACGACTTTGAGGAGATATCGAGATTTTAAAATATCATTCAAGTCCAAGACCCAGTCCAAGAACATTATTCTTGAGACTTTGATTACAATTCAATTGTAAATTGAGTATTATTTATCTGTTTGTATTAAATTGGGTCTAATTTGTTTTATGGGTTGGGTTTTAAATTAGTTTTATTTATTTAATTTTACTTTCAGTCTTTAATTATTGGGTCAAGACATTTAATTAAATAAAAAGCTCAATATGGGCGTGCTTAGAAAAATAGGTGTGTAAGGTTAATTAAAATTAGGGGTTATTTTAGTTTCCTATTAGATTTAGTATTGTATGCCTATAAAAGACTTATTAAATCTAAAATTTCAATTAGACATTTATTGAATAAAGTTTTAACTTTTTTCATTATACTTTTGAGAACTTTGAGATTCCATCAAGAATTGTTCTTGATTTATCAATCTCGACTTGTCTCCCACATTCTCATCTATTTTTTGAGTGTGGCATCGTTATATCTTTGGTTATTGGTTATCTAACCAATGGGTCAAAGATTTTCTATAATCTGAATTATTTTTCTTGAAGTTATGTTTCAATTTGATCGTAAGTGTCGTATCTTTATATACAAGATTTGCATCACAAAACGTTATAATATATTATATAGTAGCTTAAATCATATAACTCTCTGCTCATATGTGTGGGCAATTTCTCAAATCTAATCAAGTTGTGTAAACAGTTTTTCTATTTGGTGTGGATTGATCTTTTTTGTTTATTAAGGAACAGAGTTTCAAATTATACCTTAAAGTCTATACCAGAAAATCTCAATATCTGTAATAATAATAATAGGAAAGGTGAAACCTCTCTAAAATTAAGAATTCTATGTGCATACCTGTCTGGTTTATGACCATGAGACACAGGATTTACCTGCTTTTTGATCTTGTCATGATTTGATAAAACAGTAAACAGATATTGACTCTTGATTAGGACTTAAATCATATAGTTTATAGACAAAACGTTATAATATATAATATAGTACCAAGCAGGCATTTCACACTTGTCCCCTCTTTTTCATAAAATATCAAACATTTTACATTAAAGAAATGGAACCAAACATTTTGAAAATGTTATGTACTTCCATTATCATCTCAATTATTCTCGTGGTTTGGTCCTCCAGCCACAAATTTGTTACGTTATATATATATACATTTCACCACACCAGCCTTAATTACCTCATCTCTAAATTTTTATGTGGATAACCATTGCACTAGATTGTTGACTTTTGGGATAACCTATGCGTACAGTGACACAATTGCATGGTCAGTAGGGAGAAGTTTCCGTGCAGCAGATGCATCCAGATATCTTTTGGCTATTTATGAATCATAAAGTTGTGCTTGTACATGACGATAAGGTTCGAATTTTACCACATACATTATGTAAGAGTTTTCTCCTCAAATGAACCGTATATATAAATTTTCGATAAATTTCTAACTTAATGGATATCATTTTTTTTTAAAGGGTATATGTGCTGTATAATGAGAATACGACGTACGTGCATAAGTTACATCCATAAATGTTATTAAGCAGTATAATATTGCAATTCAGGCAGTTTAAGGAGATTAAAATTTCGACGTTGGGGCCAAAAAGAGAAGTAAATTAGCTCAAAAGTCAAGTTTATGTTTGTTTTAATGAGTTAATTAACTATTAAAAGGGGAAAAAGTAATTAAACTGAAAGCTAAGCTAATTGTTAATGCAAAAATGGGTCGACTAATTAAAGTGTGTTTTTAATGTAAATGGGCGGCTTACCTAATAATAATAATTAGATCGAGTGCCGGCTAAGACATGCTAAATCATCATCAAAATTGGGATAGATCAATTGTGGAAAAATTTTAATTAAAAATGTGGTGTTAATGCCACTGTTGACTGTCTCTCTTTTAAGGGAGTCGCTAGTAATAGAATACCAAAATTTATTTATCCCCGCGATTACAAATGATCGGTTACTAATACACTACCCTTTAATAAGAGTGATTAAGTATTTACGATTAAGAGTGTAAATTTCATTATTTTTCAATTAAAAGCACAAGATATGGGTATAAATATCTTTTTAGTAGAAGTTGTCATATTCTGATTATAAAAATAATCATCTTAATTATACTGTAATAATCAATCTCGATAAGATTTGATAATTCTTTAGCATTGAAAGGAAAAAAAAAAAGAAGGATGGGTTACGAAGGATAGAGCCATCCTGCCTCAAAATTGAATTATTTTAAGGTAGATTTGATGGTTAACACCGACAAAACAAGATGTCATTTTTTCAATGTACATGTAGAAAGGACAGCAATAGTAAAACTAATCCAACTTAGAAACGTAATCTCAGAAGATACAGCTTATCAGTAGGCAGTTTACAGAATTAATGTCTTGATCAAAGTGAACCAGTAGGAAGATAATTTGGTAGCACTTTGCACACGTACTTCAACTAGATCATAATTTAGTATGGTTTTTTTTGTAAGGACTCAACCTGGACTGAGTTTTGCCATCCCTTTAAGAGATAGATAGAATGATATAAAGAGATTGTAACCAATAGAACAATTCATGATGTATACTATTTAATTCATGTCCCAATTTTTCTCTATTATTCTATTAGCCTTTGAAATTACCAACGTGGTAAATATTGGATTTTTTATATATATATTTTTGGTATTTCATTAACATGGGAGGGGAGAGCATATTTTTTGTTTTGCTGTCGTCTGGGTGTATTCCAGGCACCAACAGTCAAACAAGAACTACAAAAAAGTGAGACGAGGATGACATTGTAAAATAGCAAGAACATCATAGTGCATGGCCTGGATACGCCAATTAGGTTTATTTTAAACGTGTCACTGAAATAGGCCTGCAAAAGCGGAAAATTAACTTTGAAGGTTAGTGCTTGTCATCCCAACTTTTGCTAATCCATTTGATTTGTCATCTATTTACACATAATCATGAGATCATTGCTTTTGGATTTCATTATATGAGACTCATATTACTTTTTCGTTTTCTATTTTTTTTTTCTTAATACAATGAATAACAAGCAAGTCTGAAATTTGAACTTTTATCAAAATCCGAAAGTACTAACTAGATATACACCAATTGCGTACATAAATCAAAAAATTTTATTAAGTTTTAGATATGATTATGCACACCTTGAGCTTGAAATGGTCAAATGCCCTGCCCAGAACTCATAATAGATTAAGGAAAATTTAGTGCCTGCCCCATAATTGGCCACTACTAGTGGATCTGATGCACTAATTTGACAGTTGCCACCTTAATGTACCATAAGCTCAATGTGAAATCCAAATTTAGATATTTGACTCGAATAGGATTTTTTTACTCTGTCCGTGCAGATAATTATATTGAATATTGATGTAGGCTCGCCAGTCCAAGACTTCATTGCAGTCTTGCGGACTCTTTACATGCTGGAGGGTCAACCATCAAATCATAATGAGTAGCCTTGAGCCTTTAAAGTGAAGTCTACGGTAAATATTGGTGAATTTGTTTTCAAAGCTAAGAATGCCAAGACGTGGTCAGTTTTTTTTCTTGTTTTTTTTTTTTTTCGGAAACTAAGACGTGTTCAGTTTTTGGAGGGCAATTAAGTTATATAAAAACTTATGATTTAACGTAATTACCATGGGGTCCCCATCAGTTAAAAAAACAATTAAGTTTACATCACTCCTTAAAAGTAAAGTTAAACAAAACCTCCAAAAACAAACTCCAGCGAAACTTCCTAATTTAAGCAAATTAACAAAATTTAACACCCACATCAGTTACCACTTACTAGAGCTCTTATATATATAAAAAAGAAAGAAGTGACAAACAAACTTTTTCCATATATAAAATCGAGGGCCCTTATTCTTTACTAAAGCCATTGTACACCACTGAAACAGAAAAACAACCCCATCTCATATAAGTCAGTTTCATTGAGTTTTTCAATTACTTGAATTACATTCGTTTCTCAATGCCAAAACATATCAATCTTACAAATAGAGAATTGAACAAAGAACAAGAACAAGAACAAGAACTAAGAAAGCTGACAAAAAAAGGAGAGAAAGAGAATTATCTAAGATGATGAACGTTAAGATAGCAAATGAAATAATCAGGACAACCCTGCAAGAACAGCAGCAACCCCTTTTGGTAAATGCAGCAATAGCCCCCAAACCACCAAAAACACCAGCACAAAAGGCCATAAGAAAAACATTCAAAGGAACAGCCAATTTAGCTAGGCTTCTCCCCACTGGTTCAGTCCTCACATTCCAAATTCTTTCTCCAGTTTTCACTCATCAAGGCCAATGCCACACCCACACCAGCCATCTCATGACTCTAGGCCTTGTAGTTCTTTGTGCCCTCTCATGTTTCCTTCTACGATTGACCGATAGCTTCAGGGACGAAAGGGGCAAGGTCAGATACGGGCTAGCCACATTCCGAGGTTTATGGGTTCTTGATACTTCATTAAGACTTTCACAAGAGGAAGCAGCTAAATATAAGCTCAAGTTTATTGATCTTTTTCATGCCTTCGCTTCTATATTGGTTTTTGGGGCAGTTGCATTGTTTGATAAAAATGTTGTCAAGTGTTTCTATCCAAAACCATCAGAAGAGGCCCAGGACCTACTAGTTATATTGCCAGTTGGGATTGGTGTGGTTAGCAGCTTGTTGTTTGTTGCTTTCCCCTCCAAGCGTCATGGAATCGGCTGTCCTCTCTCTAAGGATTAGTACTTCATCTTCTATATTCTCTTTTTCTATCATCATATCGTTTATTTATGCATCACATAATACAGAATCTAAATTTTGAGAAGCTCCCTTTCGGTGATTTCAATCACCATATTTCTGCATTGTATGCATGCAACCGATTTTTATTTAGTCGCTATTGAACATTGATGAAAAGATTATGATTTTGGCAGCGATGGAACTAAAATTGTGGAATGGACGATGAAAAAAACTGATCTCATGTCCGATAAAGATTGTAAACCAAGCATATCCTGGCTAGTGGAAATTACTTATAAAAGCAATCACGTTGATCAATATTCACTCTTGTTATGATTTAAAACCACCATAGGAGAAAGACTGCTAACCACTTGATTTTATTTAAGAGTCATTTGTTGACACATACGGAAGTACAGAACAACAATTGACCGCTTGATAAATTTCAGATTAGGCTTGATTTTCATGGCACAATGTTTTATTCTGCAGTTTTGAAGTACACAATGGAATTCCATTACATACCACCTGCTACTTTCAATGGTTATGCACTTCCAAATTCGTCAAGGTGGCGGGGTTCAATTTCCATTTTACATGTTTATGTACAGACTTTTTAACGGGGAAATTAATTATTAATCATGGTGGATCTAGGTAGATCTTTAATTTTTTTAGTGTCAATTTTTCCAAAAAAATAAAACTAAAATAAAAACATTATGGAGTCTACTCTCCTCTACCTCTTACACCATCTCTACAGCGTGCCGCAGCTTTTTAATATAAGATAAAAATTATTTTGGTCATTAAATTTTAGAAAATGATTAAATTTCCAACTATAATTTGAAAAATGTTCAAATAAACAGTAACTTTTCAAAATATATATATTAAATTAGTTTCTTTGTCAGTCAACTAACAGTCAAATTTAACGAAAAAAAGTAGAAAGACTCATTTATCCTTTAACTCGGTTAAAACGGATCAAAAAACCATGTGTAGTACTTCTTTTGGATCATTTATATATACTTTTTACCTAAAATTAATGTTTATATGTACTTGCTAGGTAAAAACAATGGAATTGGGTGGATTACAAATATTATCGTTGAATTGATAAAAATATATATTATTAAGCCATTAATATTTAATGGACAAGACTCTGTAAATTAAAAAGAAAAATTGTTTCTGTTACATTAAAAAATAAATAAAAATAAAAAAGTGAAATAAATTGTCGAAATACACATTAACCCAAAAAAACTCTCAATTTTACAAGGCGGTTCTCTGCCAGATCTGTAAATCAATTACCTGCATTGTTTAATACATGTAATATATATCTATCTTTCACTTGTTTAACCAACTCATTATTTCGAGGCTAAAATAAAATTCATAACAAGAAAAGCAACATGGGAAAATAATCTGAGCAATATTCAACTACTTTAGTTTGAAAATTATTTTGAGTGGCAATATTTACTTTTTACATTTTACGTGATAGGTAAAACATGTACATAATTTTAGTATAAGTTTTTGTCTACGTCTGAAATTGGTCGACTTTGAGATTCATAGACTCAGACTACAACTTTGATAATTAATGACAATGAAGGTAGATGGAATCAATTAAGAATGGAGAAAGAAGATGAAGAACAATGTAAATACAAGAATTTTACGTGGTTCGGCAAGTGTGCTTACGTTCACAGTTGTTACCCTAAAATGATTTTGCTTACGTCCACAGTTGTTATCTTGAAATGATTTTGACAGAGTAACGGTAATACTAGCTCAAAACTTTTCTTATTACAAATGATTTCATCTCTATTTATAGAGTGGAGGATTATAATTTAGTGTAATTCACGTCAAAAAGCTATCATTAAATTACCTACTCTGAATTGACCATACTGCATTAATTGCTACTGCACTAAGCATTCTTACACGACCTTGCCTGCATTAATTGCTCATGTATGGTCATTTATGCATTAATTGGTCGTCACAGCATTAACTACTCATCGAGATCTTGAATTACATAGATCTCATTGGCACCGAATCAAGAAGTATTAATCCGAAAGTTCAGCTTCTATAAGATCACTTGGCACGAGCTTGGGTGAGCTGACATATTAACTCTTGCGAGCTGAGGATGCACCGAGGTAGATTTGATATAAGCGCGAGGTGAAGTAGGTTGTGAGCTTGTCATGCAATCTTAGTGTTGGGCTATCTGGGCTTTTCGTCACTGGACTTAGCCATTGGGCCTTTAGCAGCCCATTTATCCATGTCGTGGAAACGATCATAATAGTTTTAGATTTGTTTTTGCTTAGTAAAGCATAGCTGGTGATGCAAGTTTATCTCTCAATTGGACTTGCTAAACTAGAAAGCCAAGTAGAGTATGAGTTGAAGTGGGATAATTTGGAATAGAATAAAAAATAAATTTCAAATATTATTTCTAGTCGATATTGTTTCTGGGATCTCTTGTGGAAACAAATTTGAACCGATGTTTCATCAGTAAGTAGCTCTTAAAACCGCAACAACTTCTTTTTACTAAAATCTTGACAATTCTGGATAGATACCCTTGAAATATGAAAAAAATAAATAAGTTACAATAACTCCTGCATCAACAACGTTAACATCCTCGTTTCAAAAAATAAAAAATAACATTAACATCCCACGATAACAGTTATAACACCGTTGACGGGCAAGTGGCGTCCTTGGTAAACACACTGCTCCCTGTGCATCATTGCCTAGCTTATACACCCCACACCGTCTTTCTCACTAATAATTGTGTGGGTTGTACTCTCACTTTTTATGGGCTTCCCTCCACCTATATGTGTGGGATGTTTTTTTCCATTCAAATCGCATCATAAAGTCAAATCTTACTTGGTCTTGACTGATTCATGAATTTGTTCTAACAATTTAAAAATATATATACAGTTATAACAATTAGATAAGTTGTTGAGCATATTGTAGCTTCGAATAGTTATAAGAAAAGCCACCAAAATTTAAGTGAGGAAAGAGAGTCCCGATATCAAGAACAAAAGTGGGGTTTATAGATGTGATGGAGATGATTTCGGATGCATCTCAATTTTGTCAAACCCTAATTTTTCCTCTAAATTAGTATACCACACAATCGTGAATTTTTCTTTGCAATTGGTGGCTCAATTGGGTTTGCTCTTCGATACATACTGGTAGATATGTGTTGGATATAAAACTGAAGTTGAAGTTTCTTTTTCAATTAAAAAAGAATGAGATATTTAGTATAGATGAGATGTACTTATAAAATATAATTTAATAAAATAAAATAAAAAGTATTATTGATATTAAATGGAGTTTAAAAACAAAGTAGAAAAATTTTAAGTTTTTTTCTAGAATATACTGATATACATATAATTTTTTAGGGGTAGAAATATCGCCGCTGGTTTATCTTTGACGATTTCCCAATAGTGGACAATATTTAGGTTTCAAATGTCCAAAGTATTACACAATAATAAATCTATGCATATTTTCACATGTGGGGACTATATGGCCCAACCCAGCCCAAACTGTAAGCAGGAAGCCTGGCCCACAGTGGAGACAATATTGCCACAAATATATCCGCCCTCATTTCAAGCCCGGGTTTCCGCTACAAACCGAAAAATGCATCTTCAAATCACATCGTTTCTGTCAAAGATGTATACTTTTTAGTGCATTGATCTTCTGGTCTTCTCGAAAAACTATGCAACAATATATCATACCAGAATGGTATATTTGGATTTTACCTTAATTATAAAGTTCATAAAGTCATGAGGTTCAATAAATTACCAAGCACGATTTGTTTACTTGATATTTTTGTCCATAGCATATTATTTAATTTCGCAATTTACTATCATAAAAAATAAAACAGAAACTCATATTTGAAAACCTTCATGAAATTATTATTCATTTACGAGATAGTTTAGTTTAACAAATTTATTGAAAGGCACGAGTAGTACATGACTTGTAATAGTAAAAAAGAAACTCTTGAATAAGCCTGTAGTATATTTTTAGAGCAGCAAATGGTGACATAATTATAACAGGATCAGCCATAGTGCAACCCACCATCATTCTTAAATAAATTAAAAGATATGAAAGAAAATTATTAGAGAAATATAAAATGAAAGTGAAAAATTGAATATCACTTTTGGTTAGACATATGTCGGGGTGGATGTGAGTTGGGTCGATTCAGTTTTGGATGAAAACCAAATCGAAATCAACTATTTTTGGTTTTCAACTCAAAAACCGACCTGACCCGATTTAGAGAAGAAAATCAACATGAACTGACTAGTGTCGAGTCTGGTCGATTCAAGTAGGTTGGTTTTTATCAATTTCTCACTAATTTCTCTAGTTCATCACCAAATTCAAATCGAAACCAAATTAAAAAACCAAGATCTAACACCAATTACCAGTTCATCACTAAAACCAAAATTACAGTTCATCACCAAAACTAATATCATCAAATTCGTATGAGATAAGAAAAGTAAATTAAAAATATATATATAAATAAAAAAATTGTAGATCCATGAGGTGATAGAGGTACAAATAGTAGAGAGGCAACGAATGTGAGTGAGAGAGGTAGTGGAGGAGGCGAATCTACTGACGAAGAGGTTAATCGATGGAGGAAAAGAGGAGGAGGCAAATCGGTGCAGGAATAGGAGAAGGAAAATAGGAGTTGAATAAACGGTATGATAGTTGAGTAAAGAACTAGTGGAGTTAATCAATGACAACTAAGGTTGTGTATGTTTGGTATGTGTGTCTGTATGTATATACACAGTGATTCTATTATCAATATCTTATAATTTTTTAAAGTTAAAACGAACTAATTAAATTTATCTATTTGATTAGTTTGTCTTAATCTGCTAAAGTTATGAGATACTGATTGTAGAAGTACTATATATATACATACCAAACATACACAACTAAGATTGTGTATATTTGGTATGCATGTCTGTATGTATATACATAGTGATTCTAGGGGTGGACGTTTTCGGGTTCGGATTGGGTTGAATTAAAAATCTCCCAACCCAACGTGGGTTGGGTTGGGTTGATTGAGTTAGATTTAATTTATCATAAAGACACAAATTGTCTAGTTGATAACTTTCTTAGCCTTAATAATTTAATTACAGATAAAATGAATACAAATAAAAATCCAATTATTGTAAATAAAAGAGTAAATTCGATATAAAGGTTGTCCTTAATTTTTATCGTGAACAAACATTCTTCTAGAGAGGGGAGAAAATCTTGGATTTAGAATTGGGGATAGGCGTTTGTCGAGTTCGGGTTGGGTTGGGTTGAAATTTTTTTAACCCAACCAAATCCAATTTAATTTTCAATCCAACCCAACCCATTCAAATTTTTTTAAGATGTAACTTAACCCAACCCAATAAAAAATGGTCGGGTTGGGTTGGATCAGTCGGGTTGAATTGGAGATGTCCACCCCTAAGTGATTCTATTATCAATGTCTTGTACTTTTTTAAAGTTAGAACGAACTAATTAAATTTATCAATTTGATTAGTTTGTCTTAATCTGTTAAAGTTATGAGGTACTGATTGTAGAAGTACTATATATATAAAAAATCGATTACGGGTCGAGTAAGTTTTGTTGACACAAAAGCAACTCAAAACTGAAAATACTCGGTTTTCAACCTCTAAAACCGATCCAATTCGAAATCAAATTGAAAATTGATATTTTTGGGTTGGTTCTGAGTTTTTTGCCCACCCTTAGATACACATAAAACTCAAATTGTCGTCAAGCAACCAAACCAACCCAAATAAACTATTTTTTAGTAGAACTCCTTCTTAAAGAGACAAGTCAATTATATTGTTGGAGAGAATCCCATCGCACGTTTTTAATTCGTTTTATTCTTGGTTTTTAGTTTTCGCTAGTGCTTTTGAAAAAATTAACATGACCGTTCTACTACTCGCTATGATGAATCTGAAAGGTGAAAGGTCACAGAATAAGTGAGGATTAAAAAAGGCTGCACAAGTTTTATATTATAAACGTGGGGTATTATGTATTTTGCATCATTATCTATGAGTAACTAAAAATCAGGAGCCATTCTAAAAAAAAAAATATATATATATATACAAAGTAAAATTTAGATTACTTTTCACATTCATGTATTATCCATCAAACATATATTTTTCATCGCACGTGTTAGATAATTTGCAACACTTGTGAGATTTCAATGAAGTAGATGTATAATTGAATTTATTTATTAACAATAAAAATGAAAAATGATTAATAATGGACTATTGACCCTTCAAAACCAATCCCAAAATGACCGGGAACGTTGGGTGACACAACATGAGGTTGATTGACTTCAGAAAAAATGAATAAGAATTTGTTGCTCAAATTAATGCGAAGACGAGTCTTGGTCAATAATAAAAGATTTAATGACATGGAGGGTGGAGACTTGACGAATCAGTCGAGAGAGGAGACTTTCTTTGGTTCAGATTTCGGATAATTAATAATATATGCAGAAATAAGTGGGACCCAGTTCCATGTTATTATTAATTAATAACGAATGTGGGGCTTTTTGAGGAAAAACAGGACTCTATTGAGCAGACTTCACTGCCCCGTGCAGCGCGTTCAACTTGCTGTCTAGACGACCAGACTTATGTGAAGGCAGCACAAAGTTTGGACAAAATGTTTTTCTTATTTTCTACATTATTATTTTCTTGTATTAAGTAAAATGAATCATAATTTAATTAATACTTTATGAATGAAATTAGTTCCCATTAATTATATTAGGGTTGGAAATGGTCCGGCTTTCACTCATATAAAACCAAACCAAACAAAAAATTTTAATTCCAATAAAAATAGAGTTAATTCGTTTTCTACAACAAATTAAGTTACTTTGATCTAACTAATATGTATATAATTTAAACTTTAATAATTATGATTATATAATTTAAATTTCATATTAAATGTTGGCTCGTTTTAGGAAATATATATGGGCTAACAAATATTAAATACAATTGATATTGTATTTATTACTTTAACAACAAATATTAGGTGTGACACGTAGTAACATAAGATGTATTTTCTAAGTATTTACTATATGCTTCAATTTGAACTTGATGAATTTGAAACATAAACCAGACTGAATCATATTATTTATAATATTTTTTAAGACTGCATTATTTATAATATTATTGGGTGTGATATTAATCATTCATTTATAATATTAGTTACTTTAGAATAGGTTTCCTATTCTCTTAAGAAAGAAAAAAAATGAAGTAACATTACTTTTAGTTCCTAAAAAAAAGAAAAAATCTCTTGCAACACTTGTGTAATAAATTGACTAAAAACAAATTGGATTTCACTCTTACCAATTTAATAGTAGTTCTTAAATAAATTCAGTTAAAATCTGTTGACGTTTGAAGACGATCAACACCGGTTGACGGTCGGATCTGACCAACGAAACTATTTATATAAGGCTAGCATGGAGACCATTGAACCCTATTTAGCTTTGGAGGGTCGCGTTCGCAGTTGAACTCGTAACTTTTATAGGTTTTTTACATGCACAATTCCTATCGCCAAGTTGCGCGTTTTTAATGTTGACGTCCAAAGACGGTTAACACCCGGTTGACGGTTGGATCTAGCTAACGGAACGATTTGTATGGGGTTGGCCCGGAAACCGTTGAACTTCTTTCAGTCCCGAAGGGTTGCGTCCGGAGTTGAACTCATAACCTTTATAGGTTTTTTGGTGGTAGAAGTTGTGCACCAAAAAGACTTACAAAGGTTACGAGTTCAACTCTGGACGTGATCCTCTGGGACCAAAGAGGTTCAACGGTCTCCGGACCGACCCCGTACAAATTGTTTCGTTGGTCAGGTCCAATCGCCAACTGAGCGTTGACCGTATCCGGACGTCAACAAAATCTATTAATATAAATGAAATTGTTTTCACAATAAAATAAAAACAAAAAATCTTTATTCAAAAATAAAGATTCAAAATTTTTATTCTTTTTTAAAAGAATCGATTATATAGTAACAAAAAACCATAAAATAATGTTTTACTTAAAAAATATGACTATTTTACTAATTAGATAACTTTATTCATCAATTATTTCGATTAACATTAATAATCACCCTTATAATTAATTAAACGGTTACAATGGATAAATGAGGTTCTTCAAACCCTCCCTTAAATAATTTCATTATACGTTTATCTTATCACAGCCTTAAGCGGCAGTGAGAAATAGCCCATTCAACAAGAGCGTGGTGGACACGCGTTTCAGAAGCACGTGCGATTGACTGATTTCTCTCACCAACAAAATCAACAAGAACCGGGAAAGAAAAATAGAAATGGTTGGATTAAAGCGAGCGAGAAATTTAACAGTTCAACCCTTAGATAAACCGAACCAAACTCATCTACAATTTTTCAATTTTTTTTTTTTTTAAAACTAAAAAAGAAAACGAGAGTGTTTGTGTGAGAGAGAGAAAAACTCACCACACAAACCCATAAAACCCAATCGTGAATCAATCCCTTGGCTCTCTCTCTCTCTCTCTCGATTTCAAAAAAGCATCATCTGACCTGACAACACCAACCTCTTTTAAATTCCTTTTTTCCAAAAAGAAAAAAAAAAAAAGAAATTATGAGAGGGATTAGTAGAGAGAGAAAGACTGTTCGTTGGTTCGTTGTTGTTCGTAGTTTTAAATCAAAATCAAAATCAAATATCACAATCTCTCTTCCCTTGGTGGTTGTTTTATTATTTTTTCAACAGGATACATTTACTCGAACAATTATTATATATTTATTTGGGTTTTTGTGGTTCGTGGTGGTTTTCTTTTTGTGTTGTTGTGTATTTGTATTTTGTTATTCCCAAAATCTCACCGCACATCTCAATCGCGTACAAGTAACAACACTCGCACCAAAAAAAATGAACACGACCAAATGATCATCATTCTTTGATTCTCTAGTCAGATAACCTCCCTTTGCGTTTAGAGAGAGAAAAACTCTGAATAATTTTTCCTCTGTTAAACTTTAACCTAATTTCTATCAGAGACGACCGAAAGCCTCTTTACTTGCTTCTCCTTCTTCATCGATCTGGCAATTTTGATAATTTTTCATTTTTTTCGTTTGAGTCTTGATTTCTAGGGTTTGGTTTTTGAATAATGGAAGCTTGTTCTGATGGTGAAAAGAAGAAGCCACCAGAAGGTGAAACTAAGACGAAGAGGAAGATGAAGACGGCTTCTCAGCTTGAAATACTTGAGAAAACTTATGCTGGTTTGTATTTTTTTTTGGTTTGTTTTTTGTTTTGGAAGAATTTGTTTGGTTTTGAAGTGATTTTGATATTGTTTGGTGACAGTTGAATCTTATCCGTCGGAGACATTGCGAGCGGAATTATCGGTGCAGTTAGGTTTATCAGATCGGCAGTTACAGATGTGGTTCTGTCACCGGCGACTCAAGGACCGGAAGGCGCCGCTGGTTAAGCGGCAGCCGAAAGTTTCAGTGGCTCCCGGTGCTTCTGCTGGAGAGAAGGAATTGGCGGGAAATGATTCGGTTCAGTTGGTGCGCGGTGGTGTGGGAATGGGAATAATGCCGGTTCAGAGGTTTGGAGGAGGTGAAATTGCGGGAATGAAGAGGTACTATGAGGTGCCTCCTCCGCAGCATAGTGTGGTGGA
Organism: Litchi chinensis; assembly: GCA_019925255.1. Lineage (NCBI taxonomy): Eukaryota > Viridiplantae > Streptophyta > Magnoliopsida > Sapindales > Sapindaceae > Litchi > Litchi chinensis. The sequence continues at coordinate 18,936,133 of CM034472.1, forward strand.
GCTGAGAGCGATTGCTTTTGTTGAGGCGCAGTTGGGGGAGCCGCTGAGAGAGGATGGGCCCATTCTTGGAATGGAGTTTGATCCCTTGCCGCCTGATGCATTTGGCGCGCCTATAGGTAATTTTAGGGAGTGTTTGTCTTGTTGAAATGTAGGTAGTAGTTGACATTTAAGTTTTGTCATATGCTTGAGTGGAAGAAATTCTTATATGGGTTGAATTAGGATTGTTGATGGTGCTACTCTTGTGTGTTTTGTATAGGGTTTGGAATTAGTTGTTCAAAGAATTTCTATAAACCTTGCTCCAAGAGTGAACTTTTTTAATCCAATGAGAAATGAAAGTTTTTTTTATGTAATTATGTTTTTCCACGAGAGGAGATAATTAAGGAAATAAAATCTGTTAAGGTGTGGAAATATGTGACAGAATTTTTAGGTGGTGTGGAAAAAATTGGTATTTTATAGGTTTATGTGTATAGTACAGTGAAGATTAGTTTAACTGTTATGGCTTTATTCTAGAAGTTCTTGTACTAAGCAGTATGTTGAGATTGACTTGCTTCTGTAAAATGTACGTCCCCATTGCTTCAGCTATATTGGATACTGTATTGGGACCATGATTTTATTGGCAGACAACATTAGTGGTATTGACTTGATAAGGCTTCTATTATTTATGAAAAGTTGAGGTTAGAATGCTCTTGGAAATTAGAACTTGGGCCAAGTTGTGGTTTTGATGGTCGTCACCCTTAATATTCCTTGACATCACTTAAATTTAGTCCTTAAGAGGAGGTGATTTGGTGAAAGTTGAAAAAGTTTGTAGGGGGATGTGATATTTTTGTACATGCTCTTTAAAGTATATTTAGTTTAGTATTATATAAACGTATGTTAGTCAAATCTTAAATTCATTTTCTTATTATTATTAGTAGTTCAACAGTTTACATGTTTCCTATTATAGTAGATGTGATAGGTTAGTTTTTTTGTTGTGCTGAACGTACTCAACCATGGTTTCTCGTAGACTAACTTATTCTATACCAGGACCAGCAACAGTAGGGCAGCAGAAGCACCCTGGACGACATTTTGAGACTAAACAGTATGAACGACATGATGTGAAACCAGTCAAGGTGAGAATTTTGCTCTCTTTTTACGTCGTGTAGACGTGAATTTATTGCTTAATCAGGAATCCATTGTTTGTATTGCTGTGTGGGCCTTTTTTCAGTTAGTGTACATGGGAAATTTATATCAAATAAGTTTCTTCTGTAATTTGTAGTTGTTTTTTTATGTTGGATTTGGTATGTATATACGCCTTTGTTTTAATTTTGTGTTGGGTAGTTTTTTTTCTTTTTTCTTTGGGGAGGGGGGCATGGGGCTTTGACACTAATTATGTTTTAATGAGCAACATGTCTTTTAGTCATTGGAACACTTTCTGTTTTCTTCCAGAACAATTTGATGAAACCAACCAAAAATATTACTGGCAGGATATGTTCACCATTCATCCTCAGGCTGCAACAAGAACTCTCCATGAATACCAGTTTCTTCCAGAGCAGCCAACTGTTAGAACTGACACGTATGAAAGAGCTGTCCCATGCCACAACTATGGTTCACCTGTTGATAATTCAAATGCTAGGAATCCATCAACCACTGCACGTTCATTCATGCACGCAAATGAACAAGTTTCTGCCGGATATGATTTTCCTGGACCGCTGCCTAATTTAAATCTTTTAACTCAACAAGGTAGGCAGAGCCACGTTTTGTCATCTGCTTCAGGCGAGTATGACAATCTACCAAGAAAAAACTTGATAAATACTGCTATGGATTCCAATTTTGGTGCACATCCACTTGCAGCTGCAGACAAAGCATTTGTATCATCTGAAAGGAGAGTTGCCAATGATGAGGATGTTATACGAATAGAAAAGAAGCGCAAGGTACTTAAAAAACTTCTAAGTATTGAATGTCAATAAATCTTATACTTGCATTGTATGAATGGTTTTTACTGCTTGCAGAGTGAGGAGGCAAGAATAGCACGTGAAGTAGAAGTGCATGAGAAAAGAATTCGGAAAGAGCTGGAAAAACAAGATATTCTGAGGCGAAAGGTCTGGCTCACTGTTTTTGCTATTGTTTCTTTAGATGCTTGTCCATATTGATGCTTTTTTTTTTTTTTTTGAAAATCTTTCCTTTCCTTCTTATTTTAAGAGAGAAGAGCAAATAAGGAAAGACATGGAGAGACATGACCGAGAAAGGCGAAAGGAAGAAGAAAGGCTGTTGCGTGAAAAGCAGCGGGAGGAGGAGAGATACCTAAGGGAGCAAAGACGTGAACTAGAGCGGAGGGAGAAGTTTTTGCAGAAGCAATCTATCAGAGTAAGCTTGGCAATCTTTTTATCTTCAGTTGTCTCTGTTGAAGGTTATAAAACGATGATGGGTAACAGTTATGTTCTCTGTGTATTCAGGCTGAGAAAATGAGACAAAAAGAAGAACTCCGCAGAGAGAAGGAGGCAGCAAGGCTCAAAGCTGCTAGTGAGAGAGCCATTGCCCGCAGAATTGCTAAAGAGTCCATGGAACTCATTGAGGATGAGCGCTTAGAACTCATGGAGCTAGCTGCTTCAAACAAGGGTCTGCCTACAATATTGTCTCTTGACTATGAAACTTTGCAAAATCTTGATTTATTCAGGGGTAGGTTGTGTTCTGAATAGCCCTTCTTTTTTTCATTTGGTAATTTGTCTTGTTGAAATCACGTTAAAACTCCAATTATGCTTTATTGAACTCATTACATATATGTGTGTGTATATATATATGTATGGAAGTATATCCAAAACCCACCCCACCCACCTTTCCCTTGTTTCTGAATTTCTAAACCGGGGTCTTCTTTCGAAGCTTACAACTTTGGTAGGCATATCTTAGGAAGTTAACCTAAGAATTTAAATTTTTGGATGGTGGTGAGATACGTAATCCCATCATGGAAATGGCCAGTTTCTCATGGATTCATTTTGTTTTTTGAGATCATATGGTGGCAATATTTATATGATGTACATGACGTGTTGTTAAATGGCACATTTTCATAGGGAGCTACATATTGATTGCTAATCGTATACTACATTTACTCTTTGGTTTTACCTGTCTTTCTTTCGAATTTTAATTTTGTTTTGAAACTCGAGTTGTATGGTTGAATTTTCATCCTAGGAGCTCCTAACAGCTTATTTATCTTTCAGATATGTTGTGTCCTTTTCCACCCAAGTCTGTTCGACTGAAAAGGCCTTTTGCGATTCAACCATGGAATGGTTCTGAGGAGAATGTAGGGAATCTTCTTATGGTGAGTTGTTAATTTCGCGTCTCCTCTGCTGTTTCCTGCTAAGGAGATGACCTTTACTGAAACTGTTGTGTCCTATATAAATCAAAAGAAAGGAGATTTTATTTGCCCTGTGTTTGAATGGTGATTTCATAACAGTTTCTTTTTGTCATTATGGTACATGTTTTATGGTAAATAACAATGTGCAACAAAAAAAAGAAGAATAGAGTTGTGTAGAGCAATACTCACAATTTTTGAAGGCCTTTATATTGGGTCACATGATTTTCCTTCTGAGAACCAATGTTACTATATCATTTCTGCTGGTCAAAGACGTGGGTGCATTCATGGATCAAACGTTGCTCTTTCACGAAAATAAATAATGTCTTTAAGCTATTTTGTTCGTTCATAATGGATAATTATTCTCCCTTCAACATGAATCTGATGGCAACCAATGTTACTACATCATCCTGTAGGTAGAATTTTGGGTGCATTCATTAATCATGCCTTCTAATTTTGTGACCGTTTTGTCACTAAGTTTGTTCTGTTTGTTTGTTTTCTGGTAGTGTAAATCTTCAGGTTGTCTAGTGTATATCTTTTATGGATAATTATCTATATTCTTAGCCTAAATCTCAGTTCTTACTGAATTGGAGAAACTATGTGGATAGTTCTTCATGTTGCCATAGTTGTATTGTATTCAGTTTTGTTTACAATGAATGCTACTTCCAAGGGATAATTGTATTATCCTTAATTTTGTTAACAATTTGTGTTTTCTATTGTATCATCCTTAATTTTGTTAGAAATGAATTTTCATTGACATTTGTGGCCATTTTATGTTCATAGCTCTATGCAGTTTGGAGAAAAAAGAAATATGTAAGAGTTAATGAATTGTTGTAAAACTTTCAGGTTTGGAGGTTTTTAATTACTTTTGCTGATGTTCTTGGGCTTTGGCCATTTACTCTGGATGAGTTTGTCCAAGCTTTTCACGACTATGTAAGTGCATTTTACATATATTATTGGACTATTCTTTTTCCCCTTTTTTGTCTGCAATATTTGTTTTGAAGATTTCAGAGCTGGGAACTGACTTCCTGTTTGTATTGAAATGCATTTTCAACTCTTAATCTTTTAGGATCCAAGGCTGTTGGGTGAGATACATGTTGCTCTTTTGAAAGCTATAATTAAAGATATTGAGGATGCCACAAAAACACCCTTTACTGGGGTGGGAGCTAATCAAAACAATGCTACAAATCCTGGAGGTGGGCATCCTCAGATTGTTGAAGGGGTAAGCTGTTCTATGACTGTTGCTGCTGTTTCCTTTGTATTTGGTTAGGTTCCTCATTCTTCATTCATTTTTATTTATTTAAATGCTGGCATTTTGTGTCAGGCATATGCTTGGGGATTTGATATACGCAGTTGGCAACGCAACTTAAATGCATTAACATGGCCGGAAATATTGCGACAACTTGCTCTATCCGCTGGATTTGGGCCGCAACTGAAGAAAAGGAATATTGAGCAGGCATATCTTCATGATGACAATGAGGTTTGAACTTTCTTGATTCAGAACCTGTTTCAATATAGAAACTGTCTGTTTCATAGTAGGGTATCATCTAATTGCACCTGCTGCAAAAGTCTAAATTTACAAACAGAATAGATGTAATGTAAATTATATTTCTTGATTGAAATGAAACCAAAGTTGTATATAGCTCTATGACCTGTAGTCTACACCAGTGGTTGGTTCGGTTGCTTCCCTTGTTGGAAACTCTAAGTGTCAAATCATATATGTGTTTTTTTCCCTGTCTAGCTGTTTTTCTTTTTTCATTTTTGTTCCTTGTTCATTAGAGCTTATGTTAGTACTAGATAATTTTTGTCGTGAGATATAATCTTTACTCAGAAATAAGATGTATTTTTCTTAAAGCAGTACTCCTGTTACATGTAACATGGATAATTTGTAAATGATCTTGGTTTTTACGTGTTCCTAGACATTATTTTCTATCAGATATGTATCGGGAAATATTTTAGAACTTGAAAACCTTTTCTATTTGCTGGTAAACTTGGAGAACCCATACCAATTGAAATCGCTCATGAGTCAATTCTTCTCTTCAATACAAATTCATTAGGATGTAAGTTGACATTAAAAATTCAGAATTACATTATCTGATACTACCGTGAGGTAAAACGTCAACTAAGATTATCCTTAATTAATTATTATTTTTTATTTTTGTTCATTGAAAGTGCAGGGTAATGATGGTGGAGATATAATTTCTAATTTACGCAATGGAGCTGCAGCTGAAAACGCGGTTGCTATAATGCAAGAGAGGGGTTTCTCAAATTCCCGCAGATCTAGGCACCGGTTAACACCCGGAACTGTTAAATTTGCAGCATTTCACGTTCTCTCACTTGAGGGAGGCAAGGGCCTGACAATATTAGATGTTGCAGACAAGATTCAGGTAACCATAGAACAATTGCCATGTGATATTCTCTTTCAGTTGCAAATGTAACTCACTTGTATTTGTTTTGATATAAGAAATCAGGACTGAGGGATCTTACAACAAGCAAGACACCAGAAGCTTCAATTGCTGCTGCCTTGTCCAGGGATTCAAAACTTTTTGAGAGAATAGCTCCTTCAACCTATTGTGTACGTCCTGCCTATAGGAAAGACCCTGCTGATGCAGAGGCAATACTTTCTGCAGCCAGGGAGAGAATTAGAATATTTAAAAGCGGAATTGTAGATGGAGAAGTGGCTGATGATGCTGAAAGAGATGAAGATTCTGAAAGTGATGTAGCAGAGGATCCAGAGGTTGATGATTTAGGTACTGATTTATATCCAAAGGAGGAGATACAGAATTCTCCGGAAGCAAAAACTTTTAATGGGAAAATTGTCTTGGGAAACAAAAGGAAGAGTAATGAAGTTACAGAAACTCCAAAAGATGACCTTGGGGGTTCTCCTGGGGATTTGTCAGCAAAGAATTCTGATGGCTCCAATGAAGTTAAAAGAACTGGTGCTTTGGTCAACCAATCCATAGATCCTGCTGGAATTCGCAATGATGCAACTAAACCTGGTGAAGCAGACACAGATATTGATGAAAGTGACCCTGGTGAACCATGGGTTCAAGGACTAATGGAGGGGGAATACTCTGATCTCAGTGTTGAGGAGCGGCTTAATGCGATTGTTGCTTTAATTGGTGTTGCAAATGAAGGAAATTCAATCCGAGCGGTGCTTGAGGTAATTTTATGCATTTTATGAGAATTTCGAAACTTTTGCTGCCTATGTTCTTGTCTTCAATCTGAAATAAGAGTGCTTTCAGGAACGCTTGGAAGCTGCAAATGCTTTGAAAAAGCAAATGTGGGCAGAGGCACAGCTTGATAAGCGACGTATGAAAGAAGAGTATGTAAATAAAGTGAATTATTCATCATATGTGGGTAACAAGGCAGAACCTAATCTTACAATTTCCTCAGCTGAGGGGAGACGAAGCCCCTTGGTTAATATTGATGACAAAAATAATGCGACGCCAGTGGACCTTAGTGTCCAGCACAGACGGTTAAGTGATCCGCCGAATGACCAAAATCATCTTAATAGTATGCCACCTGAAGGGAACTTGCAAATGCAAGATTATTCTGCTGGTCCAGACAATCTCTCTTATCAGCAAACGGGATATGCTGCTGAGAAGTCACGCTCACAGTTAAAATCTTACATTGGTCACAAGGCAGAAGAGATGTATGTATATAGATCATTGCCTCTCGGTCAGGATCGCAGACGTAATCGGTACTGGCGTTTTATCACTTCTGTATCTTGGAATGATCCTGGATGTGGCAGGATATTTGTTGAGTTGCGTGATGGTGGTTGGAGACTGATTGATTCAGAAGAGGTTACATTCTTTCGAATTGACAGTTTTCTTTTTGTATAGATTAATCATTAAATGTCATCTCTGGAGATTTCTGTGTGTTTTAACTTGTATTTTTTCATTTACTTGGCCTGCTTGGCAGTATCTTGAACCTTTTTCTGGGAGCAAACACGAGCAATGTTTGCCATGTATTCTATATCTTCGGCATATCTATCATGTTTATGTCATCCTCATTTTTTTCTTAATTTAATTTTCTTTTTCATGATTTAACGAGCCACTTTTTTTTTTTTTTTAATTTCAAAGTTTCAATTATCTTTTTCTTTCTTTTTTTTTTTTTTTTTTTTTAAAAAAAACAATGAAGCACTGCTAGGTTGACATCTATTTAGCATAATTATAGTGCATTCTGCATTTTTTGTTTTTGTTTTTGTTTTGTTTTTTGTTTTTAATTCTTCCTCCATGCATATGCAGGGTTTTGATGCTCTATTGGCATCTTTGGACGTGCGTGGTATTAGGGAATCCCATTTGCATTCAATGATGCAAAAGGTCGAGATGTCCTTTAAGGAAACTGTTAGGAGAAACATGAAATATGCTAAAGCAGAGAGAGACAATCTAAAGAATGTGAAAACGGAATCTATGGAAATTCATCCTTTTCCTGATTACAATGTTGGTAGTGATAGCCCCTGCAGTACTGTGTGTGGTCCACATTCTGATATGCCGGAGACCTCAGCCTCTTTTTCAATTGAGCTGGGAAGGAATGAAACTGAGAGAAAAGATGCCTTGAAGAGATATCATGATTATGAGAAGTGGATGTGGAAAGAATGTGTTAATTCCTTGGTATTGTGTGCCTTGAAGTATGGGAAGAAAAGGTGCAAACAGCTGCTTGGTGTATGTGATTGCTGCCATGAAATTTACTTCTTTGAAGACAACCACTGTTTATCTTGCCATAGGACCTTTGATAACACAAAAAGTAGATTAATTTTTTCTGAACATGTGGCTCAATGCAAAGCGAAAAAGAAGATTGACCCTGACCGTTCTCTGAATGTGTCAGTCTCTTCTCCCTTAAAGATCAGATTAATCAAAATACTATTAGCTTTGGTTGAGGTGAGATCTGTTAGAAATCAGCGTCTCGTATATGTATTCTTTTTTTCCATTAATTTACTAATCAACTTTAATTGCTGTGATTTATTGCTATTGTACTTTTTAATGTCAGTATTGTTTTATCCTTTTAATTTGTCACTTTTGTGCCTTTATTATTGTTATGTTAAATGCAGCTTATGGTGTCTATATTGTGGCTTGGTAGGTCTCTGTTCCACCAGAAGCTCTTGAACCTGTTTGGACTGATGGCTATCGAAAATCTTGGGGCATGAAGCTTCAATCCTCATTGTCAGCTGAAGAACTTATTCAGGTTCAATTATTTTGGCATTTCCCATATCAGCATTTATCTTTTATTTTGATTTTTTCTTTTTGTATGAACAATAAATTTTCCATTTCCTTCTACAAATTATGAGATGTAGTGAGCTATGATTAAGTTAAGTAAATTGCTAGAAACAATAGATTTAATTTTTAAGACTCCCCCTGACATGTAAAGATCAATGGGTTTGTCACATGAATCATGTCCAAATATGAACATAACCCATGAGTGGTTAGTAAGCAGGGTTGGACTTTGGCGTTTGCTCTCTCAAGGTCTAAGATTCAAATCCTCATGGATATCTACATGATCAAAGGCTATGGTTTACTACTTCCCAAAGATTGTAAGGTTCATCAAGGGCTTTAGCTTTGAACTCAAATTCACTAAGCAATTTTAAGGAATTTTGGATTATCAAAAATAAATAAACAATATGTTGACAAATTGTTGTACTTTCATTAGATTCAATCTTTAACGTTCCCCATTTCACAAGTTGTTTCTATTACCTTTTTTCCCTTGTAAATTAAAATTATTTCTTGTTTATATCATGGAGTGCACTTCTCTCTCTATCTGCTCGTGTTTCTTTCTGTTAGCCTTTCTATACTTTTGGAGGAAAATGAGGTTGGACAATTATTATTATTATTATTTTTCAGATTCTGACACGGTTGGAGAGTGCCACAAAGAGAGACTATTTGTCCACAAGCTTTGAAACAACTAGTGAACTCTTAGAATCATGTAATCTGTCAGCATGTCGTGCTAATGATTCTTCCAATCCAGAATTGTTAACCACACTACCATGGGTACCACAAACTACAGCTGCTGTAGCTCTCAGGCTCATGGAATTGGACACAGCCATATCTTACATGCCAAATCAGCATGTTGAGTCTCAGAAAGGCAAGGAAGATGGAGTTGTCATAGTAAGTATCGTTCTCTCATTTTCATAAATTTGTTTCTGCATGTACAAATAAGGAACATGATTTTTCTGATTGAATGTTAAAGCTTTATCTGTCTCTTCATCAAGCAAAACAAGATGGACTTGTATTTCCTGGTAGGGCAATTAAATGCTGTATACCATGCATATTTAGTCTTGGGGAACAGATGCACAACAGTAACTTCATTCGCTCGATTGAAATTTTATGCCATATCTGTGAAAAGGAAGGTTCCCCTGACCTCTTTTTTGAAATTCAATTTTATAGAAGTTTCCATCAAAATATGCTGTTGTGAAGAATTCAAGAGACCACGAAATTTCTGAATCCCCAAATTTTCCTCAAGAATCACAGTGGGGTGATATGGGAATCAGACCTGCTGGCTCTAGCCGTGGACAAGGGAACCGTGGAAGGGGTCGCGGACGTACCCGTAGTGTAAGATCTCAGAGAAAGGTTACTGGTTCCAGATCTGAATCTGGCAAGAGAAAAATGACGAGCAATAGTGAGAGATTAGGGCCAATGCTGGCATGGAAAGATCGATCTCGTGTACGAGGAGGGCGCAAGCGAGGTCGTCGCAGTGCTAGAAGTCGGCAGAAACCAGCAAAGAAGACTGTCGAGGTTGGAGAAAGAGTTATTCTTGAGGAAAGCATATTTGAGAAAGCAGGAGATTTAGCAAGGGATGAGTTAGATGAAGATGATATCCCAAGGTTTCAAGTGGAGGAAGCTGAAAATGCTTGCAGCTCGGAACAATCAGAGTTTGATGACGAGAATGGTCAAGCTACAGGAGATGAATATGACGAGCTCATGGTGGACGAATTCACTGGTGGTTTTAGTGGCAGGGCTAACAACTTACAGGAGGGTAGTGATGATAACGTTGATGGCGATGAAGAAGATGAAGATGATGAAGAAGAAGGAGATGAACCGGGGGATATGGATGTTGAAGGATACATAAACGAGGACTCAGATGAAGAAAGAATCAGAGATGACGAAGAAAGAGAACAGAATGGAAACCGTGATGAAGTTACAGGGTCAACATCTACGGATTTTAGTGACTGATAAATTGAGAGTGAATGATGTACAAGGAAGTACTTTGTTATCATAATGTATTCTTTTTGCTAGATAGTGCAGCACTATCCCAGTAGTAAGTTCGCCAATTTTTGTAGACGTAGACTGTCCAGAGCTCACTACACTATATAAGTAAATATATAAATGAATGTCCGTTTAACTGGTTTAACTGGTCTGTAACCGCTCGATCAACTTCTCAGACCGATCTGATTACCAATGATCACCAACTTGTAGTATGGCTTCTCAATGTTATTAATCAGTTAACATTTGTGGTGGATTCTTGACAATAACCTCATAATTTAGCGACTGTTCTTTAAATGCAAGCATCTTTTATTTTGGACATCTTGACAAGCTTACATCCATCAAGGGGGGGAGTATTTAAGTAATGAAGCCTAATTAACCGTTCCTCTTCCTCCTCGCTATGGCACACGCTTTGTTCTAAAAACTAATTATTTGATGCAAACTTTAGTAATGATTCTCGCAATTCAATTAAATTATTATGCCTTTTTAAGTGGTTATTAAATTATACGTTTCAGGCAAGACAGATATGTCAATTTGCTTTTCCCATTCTTTCATTAAAAAAGATATATATATATATTGCTCGTTAATTCAGATGGTTACAAATTGCTTTACGATATCTAACACGTTTTTTACGATCCTTTATCTAATTATCATTTCAAACAGCAGCGTTATTCAGATTTATTTTTATTTTTCAAATTTACTTTTGTCATATAAGAACTTTGTAAGTTTTTATAAACTAACGGAAATTTATTGTTCATTTAAAGAAATCTAAAAAAATAAACAAGTTGCTAAGATGACAAAAATTATTTTTCAAACTTTTAGTTTATGATATATTATGAAATATTAATAATTATTAACTTATCCGAAAAAAGGTGATATATTGTGAATGTCGTTAATTAATAACCTGTGCTTCGCATATTCAAGGTGACAGACCAATACTGTTCACCATTATAACTTTTAATTACAAAATTGTGTCTATTAATTTTCTGTTTTCAGTCTTCAATAATTAATAAATAAAAAGTTACTTAATAGTGAGAATATCATTTTTCTTTAAAATAAAACACCTATTCTTTTATGAATAATATTATCATTTTTAAGTTGGAATATACATAGGCAGTCACAATTTTAACAGCTAATGATTAATTGGATCAACAAAATAACTCATTTTTGCTATGAATAATATATAACTGAAATAAATGGAGCACCCATATGACAATACACAAAGAACGAGCAACCACTTAAAAATAATCCCCAACAACAAACAAATGCTCCACCCTTAAATTTGGATCCGCTAATGTTATCTGAAATGAACATTAAAAAATGAAGGCAAAAAAAAAAAAAAAAAACCACTATTATTTTAAATGAAGCTGAAATGCTGGTTCTTGATCACCCTTCGACGCCACCTTATTCAAAATAGGACAACACTGGCCGCCATGTATTTGAACAACCACCCTCAATCACCCTAAACAAGTGACCATAAATTCAAAAGTGACAATGTATCAGACAGAACCAACCCACCGTACCGAGCAATATTATCTAAATTATCTAGCAACTTAACATGTATATTCACAAAAAAAAAAAAAAAAAAAAAGGCGATTCCTTTTGGATGAGCACCGTGTTTGATTACACCAGGTCTCATGCACCAAGCAGTTTCTTGATACCAGCCTTCTGCTCAGCAGTCAACCTTGTTGGAAACTTGATGTTGAATTTGATTTTCAAGTTTCCTTTCTTAGACGGGTCCTTTTGGAGTGGCATTCCTTCCCTCGGGACAATCTCCTCATAGGTTGGATGAATCACATTATTAATTGGGATAGTTAGGTTCCTCCCGTCCAGGGTCGTGAGATGGACAGTGCAGCCTGTCAAGGCTTCAGCTAAAGATATCTTGTGTGTGACAATCAAATCATTTCCATCTCGAGTGAACACACTGTGAGGCTTTTCGTCGATTACGAAGATGAGATCTGCCGGTACAACATTAGGCTGTTCGTTTCCTTTCTCGGGGAAGGTGATCTTTGTGCCTTTCTTCCATCCAGGCTTCACATCAATGGTAAGGATTTCTTCAACCTGCATGGTCTTGCTGCATTCAACAAATACAACTTAGTGATCACCTAAGGGAAAAGAAAGAACTAGTAACACTAAAATAGTATACGTCTCATCCCGACAATATCAAGATCTATATATATTCTAGGAAAGATTAGAGAAATTAACACCACGAATGCAAAGTATCTAGTTCCTACTTGCTAGGTTTATCAGAACAATACTCAACAATCAGAGAGTAACTACACAACATGTGACAATTTGCAGCTTCGATATGCTTGTATATAAGATTGATATAATCAACAAATCTTAATCGCATCAGCTCATTTGAATGAAGTAAAACCTTTTAGTACCATTTAACAGAACCAAGCATATGAGTTAAAAACTGAAGTGTAAATCACTTCAACAAACTAAGATACGACCTGCTATATAAAACCAGTGCTGTGAACAGGTGCAATTTAAATGTATCATCTTCACTACCTTATTAAATAACCTCCCGATTAGAAAAGTGTTTAAATGAAGTCTTAATCACTGCATATCAAGGCAAATTACATAGAAAAGTGTTCTATGTAAGATTTGTCGAGCTAAATTACATCAGTTCGACAAGGAGATACATATACTAGACAAAAAACCACAAAACAGCATCTTAAAATAAGAGAATGCCAACAATCATGCTAAGCTACTTAAATTAATGTTGGGCAACTAAAAATCAGATCATATCTATTTAATGTGTATGGTTGCCTACTTTGATCAAGAAAGAACCACAGACATTTCCCCGTCGTAAATGTTTAACTGTTTTAATTGAAGAAGTCATCAATCGATAACAGATCAGTTAAGGCCTTCATACTTTTCGGTGAGGAAAAACAGTCGTTCCAGAGCCACTAGAGTCAAGTCTAAAGAAAAAAGTTGCACTTTAAGGAATCTAATATAGCCCACTATAAATTGTCCAACAATGTAACAAGTTTCATTCCAGCAACTGCATCTTCAATGTCCTTTACTTGATAAAAAAGTCCCACAAGTCATATTCACAAATAATCAACAAACACAAGACAACCCCAACTTGACAAACATAAAGGCAAAAGCAACCATGACTTCAACCAAAGACAAAAGCAAACAAACAAATTATTTACAACAATCACTTACCCACTAATATCAGCAATCTCTCTAGAGATCTTCATCTTCTTAGTAGTTCCCTTATAAAGGTCCTCAAGGCTGCAAGGCAACCTATTCTCAATCGGCACCGCCTTTCTAGGCCCACCACCACCCATTGATCCTCCTCCTTCACCAAAGGATCCAAATATATCATCACCAAACATCCCACTAGAGAACCTCCCTCCTCTCATCCCTCCACCGCCACCTCCCATGCCACCAAATGGGCTAGAATACCCACCTCCCATGCCACCAAATGGGCTAGAATACCCGAAAAACTCAGCAAAAATGTCATCAGCATTTCGCGGATTGAAGCGAAACGTTGTAGGCCCATCTCCAGTAGAGAAATAGGTTGCTCCTCCACCAGGACCTCCAGCATATTCCGGTGGTGGCACTCCTCCCTTCAAACCCTCCTCACCATATTGATCATACACTGCTCTTTTCTGGGGATCACTTAGAACCTGCAAAAATCATAAAAAAAATCAAAATCAAAATCAAAAACCAAAAACCAATAAAACCATAGACGGTATCAGCCACTTCTGTACTGATACAAGCTATTCAGACCACTAATGTCCTAAGAAATCAAAACTCTACACTTTAAAACCAGCTATGAAACCACCTACAAACAAACCACAATTGAATATCAATAAATCCAATAAAAATAAACAAACCCCACAAATCAAATATCATCTAAATCCAAGAAAATAGAGAGAGAGAGAGAGAGAGAGAGAGAGCAGAGAAAGAACCTACATCATATGCTTCAGAGATTTGCTTGAACTTAGCTTCAGCTTCCTTCTTGTTGTTGGGGTTCTTGTCAGGATGCCATTTCATGGCAAGCTTTCTATAAGCCTTCTTCAAGTCATCATCTTTGGCATTCCTGTCAACCTGCAATATCTTGTAGTAATCCACCCCCATGATCTTTCTTCTTCTACTCTCTTTCTTCTTCTTCACTTTCTTGTCTTATGAGCTACCAAAGTCTATGAAACAGAAAATCTTATGTTCCTCTAAAATTGCAATGTGCTGCTGATACGAGTTGAGGTTTAATATTGGTGTCTGGAGTTTGTGTGCGTGCGAGATCAGAAATACAGAAGCGTGTCTTCCGTAGATGATTTTAGAATCCTGTGGAAGGTTCCAGAAATCACCCGCCTATACGTCTATCTGATGCGTTGTTTTGCCATGTTTATGAGTTTATCACAGCCCTATTTTTACTGTTAATAGTACTACACGACCTACTATTCTATTCAAATTTAATTCATTTTTAAAATAATTTAATTTAATTTTAATTAATGAATAAATATATTTTTATAAATAAAATAAATAATTATTAATGAATGAAATATAAGGTAAGATGAGTATACTCTTCTTCAATGGTTGTTTATTTTGTCAAGCATAATTGGGCTGGACACAATGTCCGTAGACTCTTGTCTATTTATTGGTCCGTGAGCGCTTAGTGTTCTATGTTTTCGAAGTTTTCAAATATTTTTTACATTTTGAATAAATTATTTAATTTAATTAAATATACAAATAATTATATAATATTGACAGGCTGATAACATGTCAATTCATAATTCAAGTTGCTATGTGAACTTTTAATATCAACGTAAGACTTCAATTTAATTTAAAAGAGTGGTTATCATTAAGTTATATCTATAATTACAATTTTATTTCCAAGTTTTTATATTTTAAAACTAATAGGATTTAGTCCAATGAATATTTTATTCAAATATAATATCGTTTATTCTCTCTCTCTCGATCTTTTTCTATTGAATTTCCTGATTGATCGAGAATTAACACCCCGGCTACTATTTGACATCATTCATTAAAACAAGGTATAACTTTAGCAAATATTTACCTGCTCAAGACAAATATTTCGCAAGTTAATTATTTATAGGTGTGATTATTCTTATTCATCTAAAATGTGGCTATTAATTAAAAGTTCAAATATGGAAAAAAAGAAAGGAACTCGAATCTTTTTCTTTTTTTTGAGAAAAACTTGATTTTTAATTTGTGGATACAGTGTTTACTAATAATAATTGAAAATCAAATTTCACTCCATATAGAAACATGAATTAAGTTACTATTAAAAAAGAAACTTCATTTCTTTTTTTTTTTTAAAAAATAATGAAACTTCATTTCACCTTTTCATCTATAAAATCAAGTTTCCTTTTGAATTATCTTTCTTAATGAGAATCGATTCCATTTTATTTATATCCTCGATTAGCAAAAAGTATTTTAAATTTACTTTATTTCTTATACTCAAAACAACTTGGCATTATAATATTTTTAAGTCTACATTTGACACGCGAGATTTGAGCGAAATTGATTAGATGGAAATGAAAAATTGCTATTCCATGTGTGATAAAATTTGAGATTGAATTAAAATTATATCATATTATGTTTCATGTAAATTGAGATTTAATTATAATAAAATTAATTTTAAAAAGATCTTTAAGCATTTTGAAAAAAAAAAAAAAAAAAAGTGGAGGTAGAATGCTCATTCCCAAACCCCTCAGATCTTACCAGTTTGGTTGAAAATGAGCATTCTCATAAGAGGAGAATTTGAGGAAGTTTGAAATTGGGATTAGAATGACACTCATTGCTCTCCAAACATGGATTTAAGAATTTGGGATATTTTGAAACCCGACGTTATATTTTCATTTTGAAAGTTAAACCGAACCAATAAAAGGCCTATAAGAACTTATCAAGAGTAAACACAATATTTTATATATATATATATATATATAAATTGACATATGGGTAAAAAATAAACCAAAATTCGTCAAAATCAAACACCATATACAAATCAAGATATCCATGAAATTTGATATAGAACACTTTCTGAGATCAAACATTATTTGAGGATCAAAATAAACTTTCATAGAACGGATTAGAGATAAACAATTAAATATTTATTGGAACTTATTGAAATTAAACACTAAATACAGATTGAGATATCTATTAAAAATTGACATCAAATGAGTCAAATATCTATTATAATTTGTTGAGATCAAATATTACATACAAATTCAAATATCCCCCATTTTTTTATGAAAATTGACACCGAACAGGGTAAAAATTTATCACAATTTATCAAGATTAAACATTATATGTAGATCCGGTGTCTTTTAAGAATTGAACTTTTAACCTTTCAGATAACAGGGAGATACACAACCCTCTACGTTAAATGATGGTGTGTAACCTACCTTTGTATTAGAATATGAATTTTAAACATTGTCAAATTATTTACCTAAGTCAAAACCAAATGAATAGAGAAATATAATACTCTCGTTAAAGTACTCAATTCAAAACCATTTAACAGCACCGATGATTATATACGATTAAAATAAAGTGAACCACTGCCTTTTCCGTTTTGTCATCATTAACAATTCTCTTATCCTTATTATCATCATTGGGCTTGTGAAAGAGAGAAACATCTTAGTTATGTAATTTACAGTTAAACAAACACATATTTTTTTCACTTGGAAAAGATAATCTGAATTTGTAACACCATCTTAATAATTGAGAATATAATTTGCTATCCAACAATACATTAACCAAATTTTTAAGTAAATACTTGATGCTTTAAAATTTGTTTTTAACAGATGCCTCTTCAAAAAGCATATTCAACTTTCAGAAATAATAATAATAACAGTATCTATTTCTACTTTGTAGAAAGTACCTCCTAATAAGTTCTAATTTGAAACATTGATATATCTCATTCCAATATTTAGAATTTGCATATCAACACTTTAAACAAACTGTGCCCTACTCTGCTACTCTTGTGTCATTTACAGTCATTCTCTGATAAGCACTCAGCAACCAAGAACACAAAACTTTTGCTCATTAAAATAAGTATCAAATTCTATATGAGAAACCCTACTCATCTTTTCTTCAAATGCAAGGAATCTAGCTTTTTCTTTGTCTTTATTCTATATGCTAATAATCCAGAAACAACAGAGATGATCAACAACACATTTTGCCACAAATTCTATCAATAACAACTAGAAAGGCAAACTAAATCTTCTTTTATCAATAACAACTAGAAAAGAAAACTAAATCTTCTTTCAACAAAAAAAATTGATGTCTAAACATGCCAGGGAAGAAACTAAAATCAAAACCAACAATGCCATTAACAAGGAATCTGTTCAGTGAACCACTTGAGTAGTTTGACTGGAAACTTGACAAGATCCACCGCACAGTTTGCAAGTCCAGCACAACAAACGCAACACGGGCACAGGCAACTCAACACAGTCCTGCACAATCAACAATCAATATGAATCAGCATTATCAAAATCCCACACCATTATAATTATGCCCTCAAGACATGTACATTGGTTAAAAAAAGGTAACATAAAAACCATGAATCAAGTTATGTATCGTTTCCCTCAAGACCAAAAGAACTTGATCATTTTCATCATGAATCAAGTTATATATCAGCAACAATCTAATCTACAATATATGTATTCTTCCATGGAAAACAAAACTGTATACGCCCCAAGCATAAAACTTAGAAGAGAAAACATAATGATCAAAAGATATTGTGCAAGATTGTAATCAAAGAACACATTGTGCCCCCAAAAAAAAAATGAACACAGAGAGATCAAAAAATAAGTCAAGTCAAGATCCTTATAAAAAGAAAGAAAGTTACCCGATTATCCAGACGACTATGCCAACAAGAGAAATAACCAAGGCAACCAAAGCAAAAGGCAGTCCAAGCAAGAACCCCAAAGGCCTACAATCTCCCATTTTGAGGCAAATATTTGCTTTCTTGAATTTTTTTCAAATGTTTTGCCGGAGAGAGGTGGGTTTTGTAGAGTTGTTATATACACATATCGAGACTTTCCTCTAATAGAATAATCAAAACCCACCCATGACTTGACGCGGTGTATTAGTATAACCACCACGTCCTCGTATTTTTTTCCAAGTTGACGGACATGCCCTTGTGAAAGTTGATTTGTGATGAGGGGATTCGATGTTATTTTAGGTATTCCAGTCATTTGGAATCTTCGTGGCTGTTTGATTGGTCTTTGCTTTGCATCAGTTCGTGTCCACCACAAGATGACTTTTCAATGTGCAACACATTTTCGAAGAATAAGAGTTCCTGTCAATCAAGAAGGAATATTTATGAGTTGGGTATTGGGCTGTTATTGGACCCATCAGGGCCCAATATATGTAAATTTTTCTTGCGATAATTCTCATTTCCCCCTATGATTTGACATAATGGTTAAAAACCTTCTGACATTAGAAATCACTAAAAACCTTCATGTAGTTTATAAAAATAGCAAAAAAAGACCTCTCAAGGATAGGGGTTTTTGGTTATTTTTATAAACAATAGGGGTTATTGGCTATTTTTATAAATTATGGAGAGATTCGTAATTTTTTAAGTTAGAAGATTTTTTAGCTATTATATCAAATTATAAGAGGGAAATTAGAATTATTTATTTTTCTTTCGAAAGAGTGATGATATTTGCACTCCACTAAAGTTACATGTATGCTCCATTTATACACACACCCTATAAAAGATTGTTTTAAAAAATTTTAATTTATAATTATAACTTGGAGATGAACTTATTGAAGAGGTATAAACATAGTTTTAGAAAGATGTAAATATCAATGCTCTTTTGGAAATCTATATTTTGTACAATCTAATATCTAATTGAGAGATTTGATGGGTATTTTATGGATTTTTTAAGGAAACCTACAACAAGAATTTCCTTGACAAACATAATCTGCTTTCTTGATCAAATATGTACATAATTTTAAATGACATATTCTACATATGTTTCAAAATATATATGATGAAACTTAAACCCCTATTAATAATATGAAAGAAAAATACACTAATCACTTGAGTTATAAGTAGTCCTATAGAATCTTATCCAATTTTTACTTTGACAACTAACAATGGCCTTTAATTAGCAGTCGTAGATTTATAGCTTTGTAATTTGAGTATTCATACTTATTTACACCCCTATAAATTGTTTATGCACTCCTTTGCTATGTACACCCCATCAAATATTTTTTCAAAAAATTGGTAGCGCTAATTTACTATATGTAATAAGATAAACTTAAAATAAAATTATATTTTATCTTAAATAGATTATAATCATGTATTATAACCATTTTTTTTTATGTATTACACATATCACGAGTATATTACATACCGTATAACTTACCGGATACTTTTGATTAGAATCTCCAAGGTGTGGTCTGAAACTGAAACTCCCAAAAGTGGGAGGAATGATCCACATTACTTGGAAAAATTATCTTTAATTCAAATGCACCAAATATCGATCAAACTATGAACGTTTGATCCAAATAGGCCAAATTCTCATGGGCTGAGTGTCATTGGTACCAACAGTCATCTGCATATTATAATCATTTTAAACAATCTATAATGGTTTATGTTTACAGAAGGGGCGTATATACAGTGTCACTGAGGCAAATTCTGTCAACCCAATTTGATTTTCTTTCAATCGAGAAACCAAAGCCCAAGTCTCTGAAACGCATCTTAAGATGGGCTGAGCCTACACCGGTCAAGAGACTACAGTCCAAAAATAGCTGAAATAATTAGGAAACAACGTCGTTCGTTTACATTAATTCTAACTAGAAGACTTTTTTTTAGTACAACAACTGTATCGGGGATCAACCCAGGGAGCATCCGGGGCCTTAACTGGGATATAACACTGGTGGCACGGCCATTTCTTGTAACAATCTTATGCTGGGATTAGGAGACAGAGATAGTGCTTGAATCATTTACCAATCACACAAGCTTCAATTCTGAAATGTATAACATGTCGATGGAAGTGTTTAGCTTGGTGAAATTTGGAAGTTGTAAAATAATAATGTTTGTGATGTTGAATATTTAGGAGAGGCTAGCAACATGACAACTCCGGAAGTACTATTGGTTATTGCATTGAAAACAATTCTCAGTCCCATGCAGCTCCAAACTGCAACATATATAGTTAACGTGTACATCACACTTCTGATATTGTAGTTTGAGCCTGGTAGACGGTAGTAACTTGATTAGGTGGCCTTATTTCATTTAAAAAATTTAGTTGCCAGCCAAATGAAATTCGCTAATTGTTTTAATTCTTTTACATATTTGCAGATTACATGCAGCTGAATAATCGTTGCCCTTTAAAGGCAAAATAAAGACTCATATTATTCTTATCTTTTTGCTCATCCAGTGGCTTCTTTTTTGATAGATGATTAACTTCACCAAGAATTGATCTTAAATTTTGGTTATGACATATGATAAGTCAGGTTGATTATTTATTTTACAGATTGCTATCTGTTACATCCCAAGCTTATGTTTTCTTCGAATCCGAAATGAAGTTTGGGATTTTTGCGACTTGCTACAATCAAATTCAACTTAATTGTAGGAAAATGAGTTGAATTTCTTATACGAGTGCAGATATTATTGCCACCTAAAAATATAATTTACACACCCAATTTATAAGTTTACCCATTGATAAAATTTTAAAATTTGATCATTACTATAAACACTCATTCAAATTCCTATAATACCCTCATTAGAATGAGTTTATTTTATTTCATTTATTATATATGTAAACTCAATCAAATTTTTAAGACACGTAATTACAAAAAAAAAAATCCTAGTTTACTCCAAATATATATATATTTTACCGAAAGATTAAAAATCCCAGTTTACTCCAAATAAAAATGCTAAATTTAAACTTCAAAATCTCTATTGAAGATGAAAATGGAGTGCTAGAGAGAGATGGTGATTGAATGTCTACAAAGAAATCAATAAGAAATCAACGGGTCTCTAATGATGTGAGCAGTGAGCCTGTACTCACTAGATGAGAATCCAAGTTTTTCAAATTTCAACTAGGCTACAGGTAGTTGCTTGAATCAGTTGCCACATTATACAACCTACAAGAAATACTATTACAAGATTGTCATAATCTTATTCAACTGCCAACGAGAAAATAGAATCTAGTTAATTTGCGAGATTTGGGTCTCGAAGGAGGGTATAAAGCAGTTTCCACCCAAGGTTGGCCTTGGGCACGTGCAGGAGGCGTGATCCCCACAGGCCTCTGAATTTTGGGGCTTCAAATTTTACAAATTTTAAATTTTTTCCTGTAATTAATTTGTAAAATAAATATATAATAAATGTTTCATTATACATACGTAATTATACAATAGCCTTTGCATTTGAAAGCCACATTAAGCGCGCTTTGGGGGCTTGAGGACTCGTGTTCGGACCCCACTACTTGCCACTAGCAATACTGGTTGCTCTAATTGATATAATGTAATTCAAAAAAATATTCTTAATAAGCAAAGGGCCCTAAAACTAATATATTTCACCCATATAAAACACATTGTATCATTTCAACCCTAACTTACTTTCCTCGTTCACATTGTCAGTAGCCACACAAAAAGAAACTCTAAATTAGTGTTTTTTTTATTTATTTATTGGTTAAAAATTTCAAATTTCATTAACAATTATAGGTGAAGAAAGTGAAATTCCAAAAATTTGTTCATTTTTAAGGTAAAAAAATAAATTTTTATGGTAAAACGTTATATTTTTATATTCATTATTATTGAGTTATGTCTTTTTATGATTATTTATTTTTTATGGTTCTTCTTTTATTTTTATTTTATTTTTATTTTCTAATGTGTTGTTGGATCTTGGATTAAAACAAAAAATTGAAAAACAGGGGAATACTTTACCGCCGTTATAGTGTTACCGTGTACTATGTAGACCACATTTCTCGTTCGGTTTTATTGTTCTTTAATATTTTGCTAGTTTGATTGTTAGTTTGTTACTTTTGTTATTACTATAATTATTCACAATGTTTCCTAGAAAAACATGAATTTAGAAATGAAAAAAGAAAAAAACATCTTAAATGATGTTTTATAAGTACTTCAATATATATAGATAAATTTTGTTTATGAATTGTGATGAAGTTGTTATCATTATATGAACTGAATGTATTTATCTTATATGAAATATATTTGTCCTATGATATCATTTTTTCATTTTTTTCTTTATGGAATTATTATGCACACACTAAAAATATGATAAAACAAGTTATATACATATAAATATAAAGGGACCTCTTTTAAATTTTCGTATCAAACCTCTAAAATGTCAGGATTGGCACTGTTTCCACCACACACGAATCCATCGAGTCTCTAGAGAGAAACTTGAACAAGTTTAAGACAGGGCATTTCTTGTTCAGAAGCTGGGATTGAAGAGAAGAGAGTGAAAGCAATGGGCACATTATTTGAAGTTTTTCAAGTTTCAATAGGCCGGCAGTGGACATATATATTATTTCTCTAATATAATAAAACTAGTATAAATTAAAAAATAATATATTTTGTACTTGGAATCCTCTTCCATAATCCATTTGCCTTTTTTCTTTTCTTTACTTTGATAGGGGGAACAAAATTAATTACGATTTAATAATCAATGAGTGTTGATTTACTTTTATTTGGATTTGTCCTTAATGGTCTTTTTATTAGGGATGCTTTTGTAATGAAAAATTTTAATAAAATACAAGTGTATATATCATATTCATGAATGACAATGTCGGCAACTCGGCATCCTTCTTATACAAGCATATTTATGGCAATATAAATTGTAATGTGTGACCCTAAATAGTTCTTTTTTTTTCTTTTTTTTTTTGCCTTTTGTAACTTGTTTTACTGGTGGTGGAAAAATTTTAATGAGCTTAATTACAACTAACACTTCCAAAATATTGAATGGAATGCAACTGGAATCAGTTGACTGCGAAAACAAATACCCTTTTTTTTTTTTTGAAATAAAAAGAAAGACTTGTACTAGAAGCAAAATTAACGATTGAAAAATAAATTTATAATTATTATTGACATTTCTCGAGAAAGCATATTAGAATTGGTATTTTCAGTTTTAGAAGAAGTTCTTGTTAACTTTTTTCTAGAAGAAAGCCGGGCAGATCAAATTCATGCATAATGTATTTTTCGTATTAGATTTTATTTCGAAGAATGATAACATTTAAACAGAACATGCACTATATATATATAACATTTAAACAGAACATGCACTATATATATATAACATTTAAACAGAACATGCACTATATATATATATATATATCCATCCTTAAGCAAAAACAAGCCAATGACAATGAGTCTGTACGGCTTATTTACGAAGCTCTTCAAGATTTACTAGTAGTCAAGCAAACGAAACTGCTAACTAAGAACCTGTGCAAGCAACAATGATAAAGTTAATTTGGAAAAGAAAATTGTGAAGATTCTAAATCTAAAGGGAAACGGAAATATCTCTCTCTTTCTGCTCATGAGTATAATATCATTTGCATGCATGCCAATTGCCAAGGCCATAAACATGAAAAAAATACTCACCACAAAACATGAAGAAATATTTGCACCCAAGACAAAAATGTCATTTCCACACAAATAATTAAAATGCCGATTTCTCTAAGTCTCTTGAAATATCATATCATATCTTTTTTTTTATATTATTTAATTATATTATATTACTGGAATTGGTTTAGAATACAACCGGGATTAAGCAGAATCAAACACTAATAACACGGTTCGAAGGGCAATTCTCATACGAAAGAAAACAACTTATACATAGATAGAAAACTGCTCTCACAAAAGAGGAAGAAAACAGCAAATCACTAGGTGTTGATCCCACTACTTAGACGAGACCCACCACTTATTTATAGGAGCTGGGTTTGCTAGTGATTATCCATCGCACCAAATCACTTTTGACATATCATATCCTCTCCTGTTGCAGACAAAAGCTTGTAAAATGCATCATATATTGTTTCCCGTGAACAGTAAATTAACTGTTTTGCCAGGCACTTGTTTCGAATTATAAATGGCCTTTGTTTTTTTGTTTTATATTATGATATGTGTCACATGTTACGAAGGACTAACAAGTAGCAGACATGCATGCCAGCTACCTCTTCTGACTAACTACGGAATTTATCATTAGAGAGTGCATATTGTCTATATAGACATCCAAAAGATGCAAATATGCCTGCATATTTGGATTGCTGAATTTCAGTCAGACTAAACTATATAGATTGATAATAATAAAATTGGGGTTGACGTTATCAATATTGCTTTAGATATTCAACCTTTGGATACTCGAGCCTTGTCAAAATTAAACTTAGAACTCCGGTAGGTCCCTAAAAAGTTAAATTGATGCAATATCTAGTTTAGTCATGTCCTTTCATTTCTCTTTCTTTTTCTTTTTCTCCTTTTTTTTTGTATAATTACGTGAAATAACGAAATCCTTTAAATTAAACTTAAAGAGAAAAAAATTTGATTCCAATATAAGTCTTACTTGAAAGTAAAAAATCGCATGGACTAAGTTAGGTGGTATTTACTTTGAAGTTATGTATATATTGAAGAACCAGAGCATATGGAAATTCAGATAGAGACATCCTAACTAGGTCAGTATCATATGGTGCTTAGGTTTAGGTATAATTTTAGAAAGTTTTATTTATTTAATTTAATTTAATTTTGTGATAACTGTATACATTTTCAATGATTAAGCAAGTTGAACTAAAGGAAGAGTTGACCACCATTATATATGGGGGTGGTATAACTGCAGAAAATTTAGGATGTGTATAACATCATTTTTAAAATAATGTTTTTAAAAACTACTTTTAAAAATGATGTTTTAAAAATTGTAATATGTTTCATAATTTAATTTCTTAAAAGTTAGTTTAAAAAACTGAAAATGATGTAAATGTGTTTGACATTTTAAAAAAAAACGAGTAAACTAATTATTCGAAGGGAGAAATAGTAATTTGATTTGAAAATCTACTTCAAAGATATAAAAAGTTGTTTTTCACTTATTCATTTTCGAAAATATATTTTACAAAACGTACATCTAAACATACTTACTCCCAATCTTTTGTTTTTAAAAATGAAAAATCATTTTTGACAATAGATCATAACTCTGCTCATATGAGCGCAATTATGGCACACCTCAGGGGACTGAACATCTGCACGACAATACATAAAGGGTAGTCTGGCCTGTAGAAGTTTACATGCCGGGGTGCCACTTGATTCTTACAGATTTTTAAGCGACAAATTGCCAGCCTATAAAAGTAACTAAAAATATTCTCAATTCAGTCTTGGAATGCGGGCTTAGTTATATCCCAAATAAATGTTCAAGTGGCGATATTTACACCCCTCTAAAATGGTATGTGCACCCATGACTATAATTACTTTTTAAATTCCAATATTTATCCCTCAGTAAGGCCATTGGAAAAACAATTAAAGCAACAATATTGAATCTTTAACCGTGAGTGGTTTTCATATGTAATAGTAATACATATACAGTACTCAATAATGGTGGTATTGCCAGCGCTGTAGGGGCCGACGAGTAGAGTTAAGGGCTTGAAAAATGTGATCACGTTCTTGTTTTTCGGGTTGAAGCTCCGGATTCCTTTTATAAGCATCTTGTCTACCGTGCTCATTTTGTTTGAATTATCATCAACAGTTTGAAACAAAAGAGCGGTTCCGATTGAAACTGAGAGGGAAAACCAATTGGAGTTTTGCTTGGACGAAATGACCAGTGTAGTGTCTCCAGTAAGGATCAAAGAACGGTGCTACTAGGGGCAATTTTATGTAAATTTAATGTACCAAAAATTTACAACCATAGAAAAGGGCGGCTGCACAACTAATCAACGTTTCCACGAATGTAAAATCATACCATTCAAAAGTGTAGGATATGCAGATTTGTAGCGACGCTAATCAATGTTATGTCATACATATTATTCATTCTGGAATTCCTCCAAGCCTGCAGATTCTGCTGGAGGATACTGCATTTCTAAAACTTTGCAAGAAATAATTGGCCTTTAAGAGGTTGAGATTGGATGATAAATTTGATGGAGGAGAACATGATGTTGATGTTGGTGGCAGAGATAAGAACAAGATTAAGAAAATGGTATATTAGTAATATATGGGGTGTGATTACTAATTTTAATATCTAGAAAAAAAAAATTAATGGGATGAACCTACAAAAAGAGGTTCATATACTATATATCAGGGGTGTAAATATCGTTACTCTAAATGTTCTACAACACCAAATTTTGATAGAATTTCTTTCTTTTTTTCCTTAAGAATGTAATTTTAATAAATTCTATAAATATTAACTTAATTATAACACGGTCATGAGATGAATAGACATTAATTGATACTATGATGCTAACAAGTAACGAGTTACTTGCATATTTCTCCATAAGAGAATTAATGGGGATTAATAATGTGATAAATGAAAAAATTTTCCAATAGCATGGAACAAACCATATATCACAATTCAATAACAGTGTCATTGCAAAAATTGATCGTACTGTCTAAAAAAAGATGACTGAGTTTACAAGAAGAACCCAAAATTGGGCTGAATTATTGGAGGCTGTGGGCCAAATTCCGGGCTAATGTTTTGTATTGTACAGGTGAGGGCCCTGAGGGGAGGGCAGAGCAACAGAGGGACCACATATTGGAGGAGGACGTTTATATAGAGAAAATCAGATTCCCCGTTTACAACATAATCACCAGCACCAACAATTATTGTTATTTCAAGGACCCACAACGCAAACAAGCACGTACATGTCTAGCATACTATCAAGTATCAACAAAGACTTTTGTGTCCTGTTTTGTGTGTACGAACAAAATACATATGAATCGCCGAAATGTTCCTCTAAATTATTGACCTGCCAGCTTATTTTGAAAGTTGAAACTGCCGACCCAAATAGGTGCCAGTCGATGGGACATCTACCTACCTGCCTCAGTAGATAATGACCATGGTGAGGTAACCCTGGTCACTGCCCTTAAGTTTGGAGAACTGTTTCTCTATTCATAGAGCCCAGTTGTTCGAAACTAGCAATTTTGATTCACAACTACGAATAAAAAAAATTAAAAAAAAATCTTTAGACAGGGGGCTCCGTATGTGGTTTGATTTTTAGTAAGTTAAGATGGCTAGGATTCAACATTATTGATCTTGCTTAAAAAAAAAATCGACCTTATCAACCTTGCTTTATTATTATTTTTTTTTTAAAAAAGGGTCAAAGGTGCAACACTAATATTTACTTTATAATTTTGACTCAATTTTCTGAAGTACAACCAGGAAAGAGAGACAGTCATGAGACGAAAATATATATATATATATATATATAGAGGTAAGATTAGGAGACATGAGTTTTAATATAAATTTTGATACAATTTATTAATCATTGGATAATGATGATTTCAATAACTTAGATATACTTGTACCTTTGCATTAAACTTAATTATACACTCTATATATATGTGTTCACTTTTCTTTCTCTTCATTATTATATCATCTCTCATCTCTTTAATTAATATTAAAAACCTACGAATTATTATAAAACACTATTATAGCTGAATTTTTATATATATGAAAATTACTTTTTGTGGTTGAATTTATATATAATTTTGAATAAAATTACTAAAGAATATAGATTTTAAACTATATGATGAAATAATTAATTATCTTAAAAAAACAGTTTTAAAATGCCATTCTTTTTGAAGATTTTAAAATGACATTTATTAAACATGTTTTTGCATTTTTTTTTATTGCAACCTTTGAAACAAATAATTATCTAATGATTACAATTTATATATATGTATGTATGTATATATTTTGTTTATTTATTTATTTTCTCTAATAATTACAATCATTGCATCTTTATTTTTTTATGCGCAAATTGTCTTTTATATAGGCTTTTGAGACATAAAAGAAGTATATTCTTCAAATAAATGTGAGTTTATGTAAATTTATTTTCTTTTAAAATTTTCACAAATTAAAATATTCTTTAAGGAGATTTGCAAAACCCCACCGAGATTTAAATTATTTTGCAAGACAGTTCTATAATTTCAAATTTATTAAATATTCTCTTATTGTATGTATGTCAAAACCACTCTAAAATTTTAAAATTTAGTTAAAGAAATTGTTAATTTCATACCAAATACTCCTTCTCATTTAAGGCTCTAAGTGATAAATTTTCAATATTATTTTTTATACATTAAAATGAAGAAACAAGATCTAGCTAATAAAGAAATTGTAAAGATAAGACAAGAAGTGAGATAAAAAAAATATAGATAAATCAAAAATGAAAAAAAGAAAGGTAAAAATAATGTAATTTGAAAATGGATAAAAAAAAATAAAGATGCAATAAATTCTTAATTAGTGAGAAGAATATTAATTGATAGGTTTTTAATATTAATTAGAGAGAGGAGAGATAGTGTAATAATAAAAAGAGAGAATAATTAACATATTTATGTAAAGTGTATAATTAAGTTGAATATAAAGGTGTAAATAGATCTAAAACATTGAAATCGTCATAATCCAATGGTTAACAAATTATGTCAAAATTTGCGTCCCTCAATCCTACCGTGTATATATATATATATATATATATATATATAACCATTTCAAATAAAAGTTTCAAGACCATCTTCTAATTTAGGTTATTGTGCACCTGCTTATTTATTTTAATGGTGAAAATTTAAGTTCGTTATATATACTTTATAATTATGTATGGATAGTTTTTCCTTTAATTACTAGAGTAGTTGTTTCTCCATTGATACGAGAGTAAACTAGACTGCACAAATAGTAATTAATCTTAATAAGTTCCAACCGACTTTTGACTAGTTTGATATTCATTTTAAAAAACTAATAAATTAGAAGAAAAGTTACAAATTTCTAAACAATAGTATTTTTTTTTTTTCAAATACCACCTATAGTAACTATTCAAATATGCATAATTATCTGACTGAATAAGGACTATCAACCACCAAGCCACATTAGGCAATAATAATAGCAGTAAAACTTAATCAAACCAAATAGTAAAGGATAACTTCCTTTGCCATAAGTTGACTACAAGAGCACAAACATAGGATAAAGTCTGAAATTTTGTCATAATCTCTTGTGAATTTCTAAAAATAATTTGAAGTCTCATATGAAATTCACTAAAAAAATCCTTTATTAAGATTTATCCAATAATGAGAACAACTTTTTAACTGATAGAATAGTAGTACATGTGGACATTGATCATGCAGCGACATATTATAAAAGCGAACTAGTTATTAAGTAGACGAAAGCAATTGAGAATATCCCAAAAATGTGGACACTGTAAGGCTATAGTGGCACCGTCTCTACAAGATAAAAATTAAAATCTAAATTAGGAAAGGACCAATTTGGACATGTCTGGCAAAATCAATTGATGCGCGAGGATGTAATTTCACTAATAAGTCTCCATCAGCGTGTCGGATATCCTGTTGTGTGTGGTTGTTAAGGTTGTCATTTCTCGTTTTGTTTCAATTTTTTCCATGACCTGTCTACAGTTTGCTTTCATGGTGTCCCCATTTTTATCTATTTTGTTTAAACATTGTTCATCTCTTGCCTCAGTTCATGTAAAGGGCCTGCGGTCTTTTTCACAGCTTTGTCATGCTCACAGTAACACAAACAATATATAGAAAAATTAAAAAATTTGATCAATAATATTTATTGGTGAACACTCACGATCCATTAAACTTTGACAGAATATATTTAAATTAAAATACTAAAAGTAAAGATCTTAACGAATATTTAAACAAACTTTTATGTTAAGAATGTAAAATTTAAATCGGTAGTTACTGTTTACATTTTTATTATATATATTATATATATAATATACAAAATGTTGTCGGGTTCTTTTGATTAGACTATTAAAATGAAACTATCGAGGTACAGTTGGAAATCAAGACTCTCCCAAAAGGAAGAAGAGACCCACAGATGGGGAACACTGAGTGAGAATCTTGACCTCTGCATGACAAGCAAAGGCAGAGGAAGTGTTGTCACCGTTACTGCAAGACATCAAACTCAGTTTTGATCATTTTTAGCAAATTCCAAAGCAACTGGTGTTGCTGTAATTATAGAAACGCATTAAAGGGATCTTGTCCTGGTTGCGTCAATTAATGAAGCATCAAACATTCTAACTGCAGAGTGATGATTGGTTTTTCTTTTTTTTTTTTTTTTTTTTTGAGGTAATGATTGGGTTTTGTAGTTAGTCACTGTCAGACATGGAGAAATGGCAAAGCTGCGGAAAAATAAAACTTTCACGCCGCCGAGATTTCGGGCAAGGATGAACATAGTTGAAAAATCAAAGATCGAAACTAACTGTTTAATCAAGTTCCGTACCTGCACAAGTATTTTGACTTTTTCAAATCAATTATATAAATAAAAAGTATTGTTTAGTTTGTAATTTATAAATGATATAATACATATTAGTTGATCCCAAATCAGAAAATCTGTATTTATGCTACTTATCCGTTGGGTCTCTCAGCACTTGATTATTAGCGTATATATCATGTATTTTCTGAATCAATATAAAATCTTTTACAATCCCGATGTTTAGGATCCTTACAACTATCATTTTAGAATCTTGACATTTAAAGTCTTTGCAACTATCGTTTTAGATAATAATTTTTTACTAATTAGAGTATTTCTGTATTGCATGTATTCCTTTTGTTTTACGATTAAGTCTATATTCTCTTCTTTCTCTATATATACCAAATATTGACCTTTGTATGATTCGTTGAGAGTTAGACAGTCGATAATAATGGCAGTGGACCAGTCCTAACTAGTTGAATAACTACAAGTTTGGCCCCCGAGGTTTTCCTTCAAATCTTGTGCCTATGATTAAGACCCCATGAGGATGGCCCCAAGTAAAATACTACAGGTTTAATTGACTGACCTAACCCCTTTTTGGCTTTTTTGGTAATAATAATAATTTATAATACAAAGATTAAATTAGAATAAGAAAATACGACATGTTCTTGAACACCATTCAAAGTATCATCTATAAACTTGGGGAGTACTGAATTTTAGTTTAAAAATTTATTGCTAGTGACGCCTATATTTGATGAATTATTTGAACTTCCACAACATATTCAGGTCCTTTTATTCCTCATATTCAATTCATAATTGCAAGTATCGAACAAGTAGATTAGAGAAGTTTAAATTATACAATTATCATATTTTGGGCTTGGTATAATAATATTTTAAGTATGCACTTAAATAATTATTAAAAGCACATTAACTCTTGATATAGGTGGTTAGTCACCTCCCCATTTACTAATATATTGGAAATTTAATTCTCATCAAAAATATGTATATTTGCTTATGCCGATAATTTTCTTCCCTTATGGGAATAATTGTCTTTTACTTATTTAAATCACACAAATAACGTTTAATTTCATTTGGTCTTAACGGCCCTCTAAACTGTTGATTGTCAACTTAAAACATATTATTTGAGAATTTAATTCATGTGTGAACCTTACATAATGACAACATAGGTGAAAATTTTAGAAGATAACATAAAAAAAAAATGTAAGTAACAAGTAAAAAATGAAATATTATGAATTTTGAAACTAGTGTAAAAATAGTTGAATTTTTTAGTGCCTCCCTTTCTATCGTGAACTAAAGCTGAGTTCGGAAAAAGAGATAAAAATTTGTATTCAAAAACTATTAGAAAGAAGCTGCTAAAAAAATCAATGCTTATCGTTTGTTTCAAAATTTATGTCTTTTCAATGTTGAAACTAACATGAAGGATACTATATAGTATAAATAATTAATCTCTATATTTTTGGATTCACGTGGAATTTTTTTAAAGGTATTATACATTAAAAACGCATCAAATATTTTGGCAACTCATTAATGATGTTCAGCCACTTGACTTGACGGCAAACAAAATACAGGCGATCGAAGGGTCTGTTTGGGATAGCTTTTACTTTTGGCTTTTAGCAGTAGAAGAAGAGAAGCAGAAGCCTGAGCTTTTCAGATGTTGTTTAAATTATATATTTCAAAAGATCTTTTAGATTTAGAAGAGCTTTTGAGACTGTTTAGTTGAAATATTGTTGAAATATCTTCTAAGTATGATATAACTTTTATGCTCTTCTAAAAGAGTTTTTAAATGTGTTTGAATGAAATATTTTCAATTATCACTTACATAATATATATATATATATATTATTTTTAAACAATTTACTATAAAGACATATGTGTAACTTATTTTTCAATTATATTTACCTAAACTTTGGTATTTAAAATATGTAAAATAATAAAAATTAAATTAAAATGACACATACATTTATGCATAATAAGATATACAAATTATGTCAATAATTTTACAAAAAATTATAATGATAAAGATAAAAAAAAAAAAAAAAAAAATTATTTAAGCATTAATTCTCTTGCAATCAGAAAAGTAAACAAAGATATATATATATATATATATATATATATATATATATGGAGGTGGGGATATGAAGGAAAAATTTTATTTGTTGTTTACTAAAATAAGGGTAAAATGGGAATTATAAAAATTTTATTAAAAGAATTTTGGTTTCCCTTGTTTTCATTGGAAGCTCTTTTTGGGGAAGCTTCAATTTGTGGCTTCACTTGAAAGCTCTTCCCATACTCAAAAGTTATTTTAGGAAAACCACCCAAACATTTCCTAAAGCCACTTTTAAGCTCAAGAAGAGCTTCCAAGACCTCTAAAAGCTATGCCAAACAGGGCCGAAGTGTGATAACTTGGCTGAGAATATATAAGACGGAGTAGTAGTGAAGGAAATTCGGCGAACTTATCCAGTAAGGATTTTAATAACATCGGACAAACCGTGATTTATACTGCAATTAACTCTGACCATGAATTATCACACTGACGTGACATGATTTTGATCTTATTCTTTTGAAAAATTCCTCTCTAAATCCATCTCCTAAGCAAATTGCATTCTGATAAGTACTCAAAAAATTGTTTATAAATGAGATTTATCTAGGATTCTTGTAAATCCAATAACATATCGTATAACGAAAATGATATGAATTTAGTTATTTTTTTAACTCTCACATAGATTCAAAATCATATACTTCTAACAAATTTTTCAAGTAATAACGCGATTATATCATCCTAATTTAGATATACGTGATACAAATTCAAATAAAATCTAGAGGACAAAATCTTCTTTCCATCCTACTACCTTTCATATTTGGTATATATTTACAAGATAATTCTTATAATTCATATATATTTGATCACATATTATATCATATGTATTCAGAATTATAAAATAGTTAATATCCAAATAATTCAGAGAAATGATCCAAATAAATATATTTTAAGTATATAAGATGTGTGTAACATGTATAGCCGCAAGACGAAAAAAATATTATTAATGTGTCAACGTCAATTATTAAATATTATAACTGGATATTTTTCTATAAATTTAAACTTTTGGATCTAGTGATAACTAACAAAATTAAGGATGATTTTTTTGGGTTGTTTTTCATCCATTTTTTATATTATAAATTATAAACAATGAAAATGAAAGTAAAACCAATAATTAAATTGGAATTTTTTTGTTTACATAATTAAACTAGCTGAGCTTTTTAACTCCTATCCAATTGTGAAAATATTTTTTAGCATTAGATAATTCTTGAACAAATGGCAAATTCATCTGTAAAATAATAATAATAATAATAATAATTCTCTTAAAGAATATGCTAAAAAAATTAACCTTTTGGGTTTGATTATAGTTTTAAAGCCCATGCTAATTTTATTGATATTTAATTAAATTTTATTTATATAAATAATAATTCATATATTTTCTCATAATTTAAGTAATTAATTTAATTATTCTTTATATTTGTTATATCAACACGTGTGATAAATTTTTTTTCAATGCTATAAGAATAGATTTTTTCAGATGCAAACTTTAAAAGTTTTCGGTTGATCTGTAAATTTCATATTATCATATAATTATTATATAATAAATAATAATTCATGGAACATATGAAGCTACTAAATAAATGAACACTGTGCGTGCGGCACATGGAACTGATTAAGGGCTGCAGAAAGGAGAGACAGATGAAAGTGAAAGAACCACAGCTAAACGAGCAAAGGACAAGTGTTTTGGTCCCACAAGCTAGTGACGCGTCCCTGCTCCATTGCTGCAAGTCGTTCCACTAAATCGACGCGGTCCAATTTTGATAAGCAAACTGATTTACTGAACTCACGAGAGTACCATTTTAAATTCCATTTTCATTTAAAAAAGTGATTGTTGTTTAAACGTCCCGTTAAGTTTATCCAATCACTATTTCAAAAATAAAAAATAAAAACAAACCCAATAACTACTACAAAATGAAAATGTTGACAAAATTTTTTTAGTTTTAGATATCCCTCCCTATCCAAACTTTGAATCAATTTAGTGATTTGAAAAATATTTATTTAAAATATAAAATCGAATAAATTGATATGTGATACGCAAATGCTATTTACCTTGTTGTGGTATTGTAAAGATGAAATTAAAAATAATGGTAATTAGAAAATCATTTATCGTTATTTAAAATGACATTTGAAAACAATATAATATAAACATAGTACTACCAGAAGTAAATAGTAAATTCAATAATATTATGGAGGATTATTGTACTATTCAATTAAATGACAAGAGACATACGGTGGAGAGTAAAATTAAGAAGAGAACAAAAGGCAAAGGTGGATAAATTGTCAACTCTTAATAAAGGATTTGGTCGTCCACATATTTGAAGGTAACAATTATTGACAGCATGGATTTTGGTGACAAATTTAGGAGTTCGGTGTATGAGGTCGTAATTCTCGCAGTGTGTTTATATTTTCCATCTTTAGGGAAGGAAGAGGACACTGTTTTACTATCAATTACTGTAAGACAATGCATTGACCTACATGACTAAGGCCTTGTTTGGGATGAGTTAGGAAGAATTTATTTTGGTTTCTTGAAGTCATAAGCCATTTTTACAGCTGTTTGGATGAATTCAATAAAAGAGCTTCCTGTCTTTGGAAGCTCTTTTACCCAAAGCTACTCTACCCAGCTTCTCTTAGAAGTTCTTCATGAAAAACATGTAAAGCAAAAATTTGATTTAATGAAGCAATTTAAAAATTTTAGCTTCTATTTCTCTTCTGCTTCTCTTCTTTTATTATCAAAAGTCAAAAGTAGAAGTTATCCCAAACGAGTCATAAACAAGACTAAACAAAACTGCTTCTACAGATACGTTATTTTGTTGATTTCATTTTTTTTTTTTTGAAATTTTATTTTGTTGATTTCTTATGTAAGTACAGAAATCGTTCACTTGATTGAATATTTGTATTGAAATATGTATCTTCCTCTCTCTATTTTTTATTTATAGTATTTTCACTGTTCTATAAATAGTTATTGTTTGTTGCTGGTAAATTAGAGTTACCATATATGGGAAGCAGTTTTGGACTCCTCCAGTAAATTTTAAAATTAATAAATATAGATTCAAACACGCTAAACCTTATTTCTTTCATGCGATAAAGACTTGCACCAAGATTGAATGACTAACTATAAACATGTTTTGGGAGGATTAAAAAAAAGACCTCAAGACTTTTACAGCAAGAAAAACATTAGGGATTTCGTCACGACCCTATAGGACCAATGAAAGAATATTTTTCTGCTCATGTTATTGCCAAAGAAATCAACCTGTAGAGTTATTTTGCCTAAAAAATAAAAAGGAATGAAAAGGAATCTTCACTATCATCCCACGTAATTTAATGGGTTATTATTAATTTTCCACCTAGAATGAAAAATATTGTCAAACCACCACTGGTTTCAAAAATAATACCCAAAAAACCTCCTACCGTTATTGATCTAAAATCATATAGTGATCATTTGGGGTTAAAAATAACAATTTCGTTAGTAACTAAGGGTAAATAAGTAAATGCGTTGGGGCCTTAAATACACAAAACTCTAACTTCACTTTCTCTCTCTACCGTCATCTCACTCATCTCTCTCCTCCTTCCTCTTAACTCTTCGTCTTTCTCTCTTCTCTTTGCTGGGCGTACCTACTGCTCCGTCGATGCTGGCAATAACAAGGTCGTCCTCAAGGCCCAACAAATAGTTAACAAGAACGGACAGAGAAACTTTTGTTTAAGAGAACGACAATTAATGTTCAAGAAGAAGAAGAATTAGTTGCCGAACTTGGTGCTGCTCTCGATTATGGACTATGAAGCCTTCAGTTTGGGCTAGAACAACAAGAGACGGAGGCGACATGGCTTGGCTCTCCATCCCTCCATCAATTTTTTTTAATAATTATTATTTTTTTACAGTTTTGTTTATGAAAAAATCATTTTTTTTTGGGTTTTTTTTTTTCGATTGGCATGATTTTTGTTGTTGCTGGGGTTTATTTTTTATTTTCGTGATTTTTGTTATGATTATGCTATTTTCGATAGAGTTGGGTGACCCAGTGATTGAAGAAAGTTTTTGATATTTTTTTTTTGGTGGTTGCAACAGTACATGTTTTTGTTGTGAATCGAATTTTTGTATTTTCATGGTCATTTTCGTTGCAAATCAAATCGATGAAGAAGGTGAGGTAGAGGATGGCTGTGACGGTGGTGGCTGTGGATGGGCGTTTTTGGGTGGTCATGGATTCGTGGGGTAGAGGAGGAAATGGGTTTTGATGAGTCTCATCTACTTTGTTGTAAACTTTAATGTTGTTAATGGAATCCATGATCTTCAATTCTTGATTTTGCGATTTCGATTTGGACAAATGTTGAGGACTGTCATTGTATTATTTGTTCTTTTTGTTCATTTGGGTTGTGTTGAAGATATGAGTTCTTCATCTCTATTGAAACCCAACTCGGATCTTCAATCTAGGTCATTAAGAGCTGGCTTTTATTTTTTTTCTTTTTTTTTTTTTAAATTTTTATATTTATTTATTATGATTATTGTAATTATTATCATTATTTTAATTGTTGGTGTTTTTTTGAATATAATATAATAATTATTTTTATTTTTATGGTTTTTTATTTAATAATGATTATTTTAATTATTTAAAATATTAATTAATTTCTTTAATTTTATACAAATTTAATTTAATTTTTTAAATTTTTTTATTTTTTTAAATTTTAGTGATATTAGATCTTTTTTTTGGTTTTTTATTTTTTATTTTTTCACTTTAATATGGGCTTTTTTTGTCTTTTCACGATTTTATCGTAAAATTGCTTCGGTTTTGAATGAAACCGCTTTTGGACTGACGACAGAGGGTTTTTTTTGGTTAAATTTTCAAGAATTGGGTTGAATTGACAATATTTTTTATTTTAGGGGTTTTTTTTAAATATTTTTTTTCATTTAATATGATAAATATATATGTCTCTTTCACCATATATAGCATACGTGATACGCCAAAGAATACTATTTCACTACTTAATTGATATTCATTCCTTCAATACTTTGGATCAGTCTGTTGCAAATTCCTATCTTCTCCGCCCCAAAATGATCAATTTGTTTCGGGTGTGACGGGTGTCTCTTTTCCATTTGTTTTGCATGCACTTGTTTGGGTAATATTTGGATCCATGATTTTTGAAAAGGAATTTTATCTATTTATAAGTTTCTATAATTGGTTGAATATGTTTATATGAATGTCTATTGAAAGCAGTGAATTTGTATTATTAATTAAAATCATAGCTTTATTGAAATCTTTGATGGCATCTGACTTGTGATCAAAAGAAGAAAACTTAAAAAACTATTGCACAATTGAAAAAGAATACCAAGTTTAGATGTTTACTTTTCAGACATTTTTTTCACGAAAACCCAAAACTTTGTGTATTAGTCGAACCCTTTTTTCTAACCAAATCAAGTTCAAATTCAGTTCTTGCATTCTTTATTTTATTCAAATTTAAAGTTTAAGTATCAATTTGTAATTTTAAATTTTAACTTACTTCTGCAAGTGATTCAAATACATATTTATTTTTTCTACTGTCTAGGGTTTAAAATAAAACGCATCACTCATCAATGTCATGCTTCATGCCTTGTACATATATCTTTCTATTCAATTGAAGAAAAACACTTCTCTCAATTCCTTTCAAGTTTACTAAAAGACGGATATAGAATCCACTTATTTAAAAAAGATTCATTAGTATTATTTTGAGGTGTGTTCTCCTTTCCAAACTCTGAATTAATTATAATATTTAAAAAGAATTATTTGGGGTTTCATAACTGTCATAAATTTAATCTAGAACAGTGTCACAAAACTCTTTTAATAAAATTTATCATAGACTAACCACTTTGCCTCTTACATAAACCAAGACTGCACGGCGTCGCTATAAGTTAAACAAATACTAAAGAAGATAGGAAATGAAATTTACCCTTAATTAATATATATAAAAAAGGTTCGTTCACTTCTCTATATTATTCATTGGATTCTAATTTTATTATCAAAGTAATATCTCTCAGAATATAACAACGGGAAAGAAATATGTGATAGACTATTTGGTTTGCTTGTAGACTATTTTGTTCACTTATACTGAACTCTCCTAATATTCGAATTTTCTTCAATGATTAAGGTTTAACAAATATATAAAACCGTTCAATAGGTGCCTGACCAAAGTGGCTGATAGCACCACTAGCCAATTATCTGAAGACTGAGGTTCGACATCCAAACAAGTGTTAGTAGTCATTTTATATGGCTGTCTTCTCCTATATCTTGTGGGATGTTCTTTTACTTTTAAATGGATCAATCTCTCGCAAATAGGAGTTGTTTTTTGGACATATCATTAATATTTTATTTCATTTGATCTCAATAGTTTCCTCTACTAATTCTAGTAAATAAAAGAATAGTAATATATATATATATAAAACGCGTCTAAATAATGGCCAAAAGTGGGTGCAAAATGTCTCATAAAAAGGGCTATCTCTTTCCAAATAACAAGAATGACAAAAACAATTAATTGACTTTTAAAATGATGGGTTTCTCACAGGAATACAATTGATATACAATAATATCATTTGTCACTTAAGAAAATCGAAAGGTCAATTGGTTCACCCACATGAACACACTTTTAAATTTCCTGTAACCTGTACAACAGATATACATGAGCTACAGATGCACACCATGACATCAATCCAATCCAGCCCTACCTCATCATTGTCATCAATTTGAACTTTCTCTTTCTCTCAAGAAATATTACTAAATAAAAGCTGAAAAGTACTTTTCGAGATTTATAAAAGCTTCAAAAAAAGGCCATCCACAAACCTAAAAAAATATTGCCAAAAAATTTATTACCAGCGACCCCTAAACGGACAACTACATCAAAACAAAACAAAATAAATCCCAGAGATCTCAACATAAGTTGTGGTTGTGATCCAGTTTCCCCATACTCCTCTCCCACTTAAATTTACAAACAAACAAAACCAACAGCGAACCCATTAACACCGATTGTCTCCTCTTTCCATCTCCGTTCAATATCACCGGAAAAGCTATACCGAAGGAAAAAAAGAAAAAAACACACTTCTCTGCTAGCTCTTTAAATCACCTTAGCCAATTTTTTCATGCAAAACCTTTTGTCACGTACTTGCACCGGATAGCATATCCCCCATAGTGGGCATATATATATATATACAGTGCGTTTTCAAGTGTTCGAGATTCAAGTTTCTTTTTTCGTCTTCTCAGCTTTGATTTATTGAATTAATGCTAGCCGTGTCAACTTTGAGGAGCACAAACAAAGATGAGAACCAAGGAGAGATGGAGAGTTTCCCACAAGAGTTTCCTGACTTCTCAGATGCGAATTTACTTGACAGTATCGATTTCGATGATCTTTTTGTGGGCATCAACGACGGCGATATGTTGCCGGATTTGGAGATGGACCCGGAAATCCTCGCAGATTTCTCCATCAGCTGTGGTGAGGAATCGGAGATCAACACATCCGTGTCAGTGGACAAAGCTGAGGATGATAACATGAAAAAAGAGGACGAAGCAGACAAGATGTCTGGTTCGGGTTCGGCTTTAGGCGCTTCAAGTCCGAGTAAAGGTGAAGAGATTGTGAGTAAGAGAGAAGAGCCTCCTGGTTTGAAACCCTCAACTACAAAAGATCACGGTGACAAGGCCAGAAAATTATCGGCACAAGCCAAGAATAATAATAATAATAATAATTAGTAGTAGTAGTAGTAATAATCAAGGCAAGCGAAAAGTGAAGGTAATTGGAGATTTATTTTTATTATATATGCCCTATTTAATTTTCAAGCTTACGCATCAAAAATAGTAACAATAATATGAATCTGATCTCTCTCTTTCTCTCACACGCACGGTGACACTAAAATTATGGAGGGACTTCACAAACTTCTTGGGATGCAAAGAGATCACGAGAATCATGACAGTCACTGAATTGCCTGTAACAATGGCTCATAATGATGATAATAATAATCATAACAACAGTGAGAGAGAGAGATATGGTTTTGTACTTTTGTTATGTTAGTTTATGTTTTTTATGGCTAAGGGATAAACAATATCGAAGGTGGTGATGAGTCTGATGATTTCTTGACTGTGTGTAGGTGGATTGGACACCAGAGCTGCACAGGAGGTTTGTGCAAGCAGTCGAGCAACTGGGGGTGGATAAGGCAGTGCCTTCCAGGATTTTAGAGATTATGGGAATCGATTGTCTTACTCGCCATAATATTGCTAGCCATCTTCAAGTACTTGTCTTTCCCATCACTTGACTGCTTCTAACTTTATTGTACACTTTCTCTTTTCTAGCATAATTGCTTTTCATTTTGTCCAAGTGTGTTTTTCTTTTTGAAGAGTTATTTTGTCTAAGTTTTTCGCTCTCTAGTCCTTCCAAAATTTTTGTTCCTTTGAATTTTCTTCATTTAGGGTTTTGCCTAGATGAAAAATACTTTTGGAAGTTGTTTTGTATGACCTTGTTTCATACTTTTTATGGAAATCCGCTGCTGCTATATGATTTTTTTATATTTGAATGAGGAAAGCAGTACACATTGTGCATATACTTTGAACATGGAAGCTTTTAATTTCTGGTTTGTAATAGAAGGGAATTGGATGCAAATTTTTCCAAATTTGCTTTCCGTAGTTTAAAGAGAAAAGAGTCATATTATCAAAAAGATTTTATGATTCTCTTTACTCCCAAAAAAAAAAAAAATCTGATCTGTAGAGAAAGAAGAATTAGCTATAGAGATCCATCTGGAAGCTATTAACGAAACACACATTTCATAAAGACAAATAATTTTAGAATATAATATTATTGTTTGACTTTAGTCTGAAATATTATGAGAGAGAAATAAGTAGTCTTGAAGGATTATATATGTGTATTTGTGGAATGTGTCCAGAAATATCGATCTCATCGGAAGCATCTACTGGCTCGAGAAGCCGAGGCGGCGAACTGGAGTCAGAGAAGGCAGATGTACGGAGCCGCCGCTCCGTGCGGAGGAGGAGGGAAGAGAGACATGAACCCTTGGATTGCACCCACCATTGGTTTCCCTCCCATAACACCCATGCACCATCACCACCCCTTTAGACCATTACACGTGTGGGGTCATCCTAGCATGGACCAATCACTTATGCACATGTGGCCAAAACATATAACCCATTCACCATCTCCTCCACCGCCACCGCCACCAACACCACTTTCATGGGCTCAACCACGTCCAACACCGCCGCCACCAGACCCTTCATATTGGCACCCCCACCCCCACCACCGAGTGAGCCTTTGATACCTCTTTATCTTATCTATCTGGCAGTTTAATTATTTATTGTCACATTTGAGAACTTATGAAAGATAAACCTAAAGAAAACATGTTTCGTCTCTCTCACATTTGCTTTCTAACTAAGCATATTCCTTTTTTCGTGCAGGTTCCAAATGGACTAACACCAGGGACGCCTTGCTTT
The DNA here is from genome assembly GCA_019925255.1 of Litchi chinensis. Taxonomy (NCBI): domain Eukaryota; kingdom Viridiplantae; phylum Streptophyta; class Magnoliopsida; order Sapindales; family Sapindaceae; genus Litchi; species Litchi chinensis. The sequence continues at coordinate 18,978,569 of CM034472.1, forward strand.
CCACAGCCACTGGCAGCAACGGTAACTAATCAATCCTTGCATTTTTGGAGTCTTTTGATATTGGAATCAATCCTAAAATGGGACTGTAAATATTTCCACTAATGTATGTGCAATGCATGCAGAGATTTCCTGCACCGCCTGTCCCTGGTGTTCCACCGCACCATGCCATGTACAAAGTAGATCCCGGAATTGGCGTTCCAACTGCACAGCCAGGCCCTAACCTTCTCATCGACTTCCATCCGGTGAGCGACTCTTATTTTCTCTCTTTTTCTGTTTGTATCTTGAACGTTGAAAGAAAATGAATGGTATGTTTTTTAATAAAAAAAGTTTTGTCATGTCTTACTTGGTTTCCTGGCAAGTGTGGTATTAAAAAAAAAGGATAATTTGATTTGGATTTGAGTTTGTATTAACTATTGAGTTTCAAAACGCTGAAATATTTTTAAAATTCAGACCTATGATGTTTTCATAAAAAAATATCGTTCTATGACAGACATTTTTCCATGCAAAATAATGAAGAAAAATAATACTTACTCCAATACTGAAAATTCAACCTAAAAATTTCTCTCTGAATACATAATGAAAAAAGGGGGTAATATGCTAGTGCTTTTTTATTTTTCATCTAACATTTCGCTATATTATTATATCATTTTCCCCCTTATTATATTGAACATCACATATTATTAATGGTAACTTTAAGTTTGATCTATTTTATTACTTCAGTTTTATCTAGTGAAAGACGTGTCTGATTGAATAATATAGAGCATGAACATTCAATATCTACACATGTCAACATTGCCTTTTTGAACTACATACTACTCTTTTTTTTTTTTTTTTTTTTTAGCCTTTGAACTAAATCTACAATACTACTTTTGGTTCGAAAAGTAAATTATTTTATATGGATCACTTCCGAGTTGCTATTCTTCTTTCGTGCAAATATGTACGTAGTAATTGTGCTGAATGTTCATTGATGATATAAAACATGTTGGAATCATCTAACCAAACCGGCGGGTACATAAGTGTTCTCTGATTGCTTCTTCTGATTAAATAGATGCAAGTTTTCAACTAGCTAGTACTCATTTATTGTTGGTTATATATATTTGTTGTACACAAAACAGTCGAAAGAGAGCATAGATGCAGCTATTGGAGATGTTTTATCAAAGCCATGGCAGCCACTTCCTCTCGGCCTAAAACCTCCATCTATGGATAGCGTGATGGTTGAATTGCAGCGGCAAGGAATCTCAAAAATACCACCCACTTGTGCTTGAACTAAACCTTGGAACATCCGTCCATAGGTCACTGTTCAACTGAGTTTTCATGACCCCCAAAACTCCAAAAAATTCGACGACATTTCCTGCAGTTGATGTACACATGTAATCTGCCAGTTTTTAAGTTTTCTTCTTGTTATTTTGTCTCTATATTTGTAGAGTACCAAATATATTAGTACTACTGCTCGGTTGTTCTTATTTTCAAGCAATGCTTAACCGCCGATGATGTATCATATATAGATTCATAATTACGCGGATAGTTTCTGTAACGGATCTATGGACTATGATTATGAGATTATAAAAATAACTCGAGCACTCTTCCATACCTTGTTTTAAGGTTTTCATCACTCCTGCCTTCAAGGATTTTGTTTTTTTTCAACACATACATTTTATGAATCAGATGACTGTCGAGACCTGTTAAGGTTGATTATTGATTATGCGGTTCGAACAACTACTCTTATAACTAGAAGATGACAACTTTTATCAAGAGTAAATTTACACTCATACCTTATGTTTTAATAGACAGATATGTGACTTGAACCTTTAACCTCTTAGAATCAATGAAAGTACTTAATCACTCATATTGAAGGATGATATGTTTTAGCAAGATGTTAAATGTTATAAATATCATTATAATTTTCTCCTGCATTCGGAAAAGTTGCAAATTAATTAATGAGTAGATGTTTTTAATCTAAAATTCTAAAGTTGTTAGATGTAAACATTATCCTGATAAACTAGAAATTGCAACTTCTAATTTTGAATTTTTTTTTTTATAAGACTGTTTTACAGTTGATGTGGTATGACATAGCAATGAGAAGAGTGAGAAAAAAAAAATAAAAGATCAATGGGAAGAGTGAACGAAAAGGAAATGAAACTATTTCATTAGTTTGTCGCACTACATCAGTCGTATGACAGTCTTATGAAATATTTTCTCCTAATTTTAAAGTATATATTAGCTAAGAAATTAAAGAGAGGATTTTCAAAATGCTTATCTAATGCTTATGTGTGTGTGTGTGTAGATATAAGTTAAACCTTTTGAGTCTAAAACTAAATTTTGATGGATAAATGAAATTCAACAGAATGTTTTTTTTTTTTTTTAAATAAAAAACCAGATTTTTTAATATATTTAATTATTTACTGTAATCTAATACTAATGACAACAGGTTTATTAAGACTATTGAATGTGTTAGATTTAATAATCTAATTTCATAATATCATAAGATATTTACTCAGATAATATAGAGAGAAAACTCTCCATGTTGATAAATATTTATGCTTAAACTCGAATCCTTATTATAAATATAAAGAATAAGTGCACGAACTAGCCATATGAGCTGTATGCAATCCATTAATTTCAATTGTTGTTTCAATTATGTTAAAATAGTTTTATATTTTGATTCCAAATAAAATATATTCTATGTGCATTTCATTGTTTACATTTAAGGAAGTATATAATTTTGACAATGGTAAAATTAAGTTGCGTAAAATCTATTTTATGATTAAGGAAACATTGTATTACTCTTGCTGTTATATGCATTTTCTGAACTTACCAAATAGGTTGGTAAAAGCCTGATAAAAGCCTAATAAATCAATCCAGTGTAGAGGCTCAGCAGATAAGGCCCAGTCATCAACTCCAAAGCCCAACGAGCTCTACAACTTGCATCGGTTAGCTCGTTTCACAGCCAGGCTACAGATCGTTATGTAGCTCGCTCTATGCACAGCTCGCTACTTAGCGAGGTCCAACTCGAGGTCGCTCAAGGCAGCGAATAGCTCGCACAGTGGTCAGTTAATACAAAATCTTTCAGAATAAGCAGTTACTTGATTTGATCGTGATTCTCTCGCCAGAAATGAAAGTTAATTTAAATTCAAATTCAGTCAACGTAATCTCAAGATATTCGGGATAGTTTCCTGATTCTGCTCCAACCGATTAGGAAATGTATTTATTATAAAATTCTTTACCTGTTTTAATTCTTTCAAAACTGTAACAACTCTTCCTCTATAAATAGAGGTTAAAATCATTGTAACAGGAAGAAGAAAGACAATAATATACTGTCACTCTGCCGGATTATTAAGACAGTCGTGGACATAGACGCACTCGCTGAACCACATAAAATCTGTGTGCAGTTTTTGTTCTTGCTCTTCTATTTTCTGTTTTGGTCTTGGTTTTTTGTGTTGTTCGACATTAATTGCAGGTATTGGGTATTGAATTCTCGTCGACCAGAAAATCACGTCAACACTTGCTATTTTTAATTTAACGAGTGCTTCACATATATGTGAAACTAGTTAAACTAATTAAAAACAATAATATTTTATTTCATATTTTATGTGTAATTTATCCTAAATAAAATGCTTGATTGTATTGTAATTAATCATTCTTGGAAGTATTTTTACATCATTATTATTATCTGTCTAAATGCAACTCTCGAGAAATTTTACATATAGGTATTAGTGAATACACGAACAAGAAAAGTAAATTCTACATATATCGAAATTCTACTTATAAATAAATAGCAAAGTGATTTCCGTCGACGCGCCCAAGATCGCGCGTTTGGAATTACAAATGTGGAAAGCTTGGATAGAGAAAATCCGAAAACAAAACAAAAGCTGACACGATCGATAGAGACAAACAGAGTCTGCGTCCAATCTGGAGCAGCCACGTATGATCCATAGAGCAGCGACACGTTTGGTCAACTAGTGATTTGTCCGATTGGGTACGACCAGGCCCACTAGAGCGGCCATTATTATAAAACGAATCACAAGAGGCTATTGTAAACGATGGCCACAACGGTACAGTGCGTGGCGGGCTCGCTGGCGCATGGAAGTACCGTAAATTCCAACGTTTGATGCCACCGAAGATGCCGCATCGCTTCATTTTCAGAAGCACCAGAACGTGACCGATCTGGCCTTTGACAATGACACTCACTGTCATTTTTATCCAAGAGAATCTATGTTGTAGCATCAAAAATCTAACACGCATTTGTACATCTAATCCATTCGCGTGGAGTTGGAATTAAACTTTTGTCTATGAAATTATACAGGGTGCAGAGCCCCTCGCCTATGGTGAAAGTGAACGGTACTATTTGAATCTTAATTACATGTGTAGTGATTAATTTTGTTATCATTTTTAAAACATCACTAGCAAATAGAGGCGTTGAAAAAACAGTTAATAATACACTATTTAAAAAAATTATTATTTTTATATTTAAATGACGTGCTAAATAAAACATTACTTATAGTTTAAATGATTAGTGTAATTCTATTTTACATTCATGATATGAATTTAAATTTTACTATACGTATTTATGCATATAAATGAAAACTTTTATTTGATTATGAGAGTAAATATATTACAGCAAATTTTCCAACCACATGTACAGTATGTAATCTAACAACATTACTGTTAAAAACAAAACAAGTGTAGGTGGATTGGACAGTATTGTGGACATCACTTGGGCTTCTGGGTTCGGTCTTTAGTGGATTGGGACATTTTATGTGTGTGGCCCAAGTGTGACTGTGTGAGTCGTGCCATGACAAAAGTGGTGTGACCTTTAGAAGTATACGAGATACAATTAGCATCACTCTCAAAACCTGTGCCGATATATGTTCCAAAACAAACAAAAAAATACACCTGTGCCGATATGTTTTATCCCTGGCATATGAGCCTCAAACATTTAACAGATGGACCAAGTCTCCCAGCCCATAATTTAACATATCCTGTCTAGTTATGCCCTACTGTCACACTATTTGTTTTCTGAATCTGAACGAATCCTACCCAACATATGATTGCACTTCCAGCTACTCGTGTAGTGTCCCACATGATTGTCACTCCTATTCAACTATTGTTCTGATTTTCAGTATCAGACTTCCCATATAAAGTCAACAGATTTTACTCCAACCCAAAAGAAATTGAATTCATGCCAATTATTCTTCCGATCATCACGGAACAGACCCCAAAATTCCTTCATTTACACTCAAAGAAATCGAAGATTATCGAACATGGCTTTGTTAATCTATCATATCTCATTTAACACACATTTGCTTTCAAAATGCATGAGCCACAAAAAGAACCTTCATGACCCATCATGTCCATTTTTCTTTTTACTTTTTCAAATTACAAGGAGAATTTTATCCCTAACCACAGTAGTTGTCAGCACTCAAATTTTACGTAGATTTGAAAAAGGACGGCATAATCTCAAAAATTTGGAGTACAATAGAATACAAACCCTTTAAAAGTTATAAAACTTCATTTAATTTCAATTTTTAAACTTGGCTCTCAGGATTAAATTTAAAAATTTGTATCAAAACACCCAAATTGAGACCTTGCTACGTATTCAAAACTGTGTTTCTAACTTTCCAAGTACAATGTGTTATCAATAATGTTTCAGAATAGTAGTAGAGGAATTGGTTTTTCTTTACCGACAAATTGTCATTTACCAATACGGCTTCAATACAGTACTAGAGGAATCTGTTTTTCATTTTAGTTTTTAATAAGTTTATTTTATTTCCTTGCAACTTCCCGTGCTGGTTAGTGTTAGCTTTAGGTGTCTAAATTATGGTTTGCTTCGTCATCAAATGCTTCATGCTTCATCGACTTCTTCTATTTTATTGTCTTCAGCTAAAAGGTAGTTATTAATTATCATCAGACCCAAAAGTTTAAGTTGATAGGAAAGAGCCAACTATAATATTTAAGATTTGAGATTGACACATTATACGTCCTCTCACGTGCAACATAGACAGGTAACAGATGACGAACACATGCTAAATGTCTTCTATTGTTTAATATGTATAACGAGATGATTTTGAAATAAAAGAGAGAGAGAGAGTTTGAACTAGAGATCTCCAAACTCTGGTACCATAAGATCCAAAAAGAATTACAACTTTCCCTTGTAGTCCAAGAATTAATATGATAACATGTGGATTGTCTTAATTGCTGGGGTTTCAGTCCAAGGATCATAAATGATATACAAACTACTCAACCAAATCAAGTTGATTAGATAAAAATTAAGGAAAATTTAATTTTTTTCATTAAAATTAAGTAAATTCAATTGAGTTTAGGTACTGTATTCCGTAGGTTAAACATTCAAAAGATTTTTCCAAGGGCTTCGAGGAAAGATAAAGGTTTGATTCTTCAAAAAAGCCACGAATTACTGGTATGATTTGACAGTACTAGCTACAAGTAGCCATGACCAAAGTGAAAAATCAGTTGTGGTGGGTTGTGTTGTGGCCTCCCACCCTTGTGTTGTTTTTTTCACTTTTGATGCCTAACTAACTCAACTGCCAAAGATTTTCCAAAAAAAAAAAAAAAAGAACTGCTAAAGAGTGACCAAGGACATCCAAAAATAATTGTACATTGCTTGCCTCTCATAGAAGCAAAAGAGATTAATGTCTGGTTAGTGGCACCTAGAAAAGAAAATGACACGCTTTTTTGACTTCATTTTTTGGACTGAAGAAAGCAATAAATATTATTAGGTGCCAACCTTATTAGACATTCTCAAGTAAAGCACATGCAGCATGCACCAAGTCATTATTTTTTAGCCCCACCATCCTCTTCCTTTCCTCAATTTTCGGCATAATTGCCCGGGCCTCGGTGACTCCAAGATCGCAATTTGAGATTGTCTATAAAAAAAAGCTCAATCGGGGGCAAAAATTTAGTACACATTAACATACACAGTTGGTTGCTTTGCACTTGCTACATTTCTCTAATGGCTTTGGTAGCAAAATGCCTCCAATTTTTGTTCTTCCTAGTGCTTGTTTCTTCACTCCAAGTTCAAGCTAGAGAGAGCAAGTTTTTTAAAATGGTCACCCATTTTGGTACCAACCACAAGCTTATAGGATCAACAATTTCTGCTGCACCAACAGTGGCACCAATATCCCCAGAAGCCTCACCAACGCCATCACCAGAGCCTACAATTGTGGAAGTCTCACCAACCCCATCACCAGAAGTCTCAGCAGCACCAGCACCAGAACCAGGCAGTTTAGAGAGTGAACGAGGTTATGGCCTTTACGGTCAAGGCTACGATGAATCTCCTCCTACAAAGAAGACCGCTGAAAATGATCTTATGGAAGAACTCAATGCTGAAAACTACGAGACAGGATATCAGAACAACAACAACGTGTACAAGAGCAACAATTACAACAACAATGGTTATGAGACTAAGAAGCAAGGGATGAGTGACACAAGATTCATGCACAACTACCAGAATCTCAACTACAACTACAACTACAAAAACAATGGCTATGAGACTGAAAGGCAAGGGATGAGTGACACAAGATTCACGCAAAACTACCAGAATGCCAACTACAACAACTACAACAATGGCTACTCCAACAACTACAACACAAACAGGTATGTCACTGAAAGGCAAGGAATGAGTGACACGAGATTTGCTGAGAACTATCAGTACAACAACAACGGATACACCACGAACTACAACACAAATGAGTATGCGACAGAGAAGCAAGGACCGAGTGACACAAGGTTCGCGGAGAACTATCAAAACAGCAAATACTACAACAACAATGGCTACTCTAACAACTACAATACTAATGGATATGAGAATGGAAGGCAAGGGATGAGTGACACAAGGTATGTAGAAAATGGAAGGTATTTTTATGATGTGACTAGTGAGAATAATTATCAGCCGACTACATATGAATCACAGAAAGTTCGCTATGCAAATACCCAGAACACAAATGAATTCAACACCTTGGAAGAGTTCGAGAACCAAGGGTACCAACAGGGTCAGGGGGAGAAATATGAACCTTGAAAACTGGTTATGGTTGTAAAAGAATGATGAAAAGCAAAGCAGATACAAAAATAGAGCTTGGAATGTTTTTACAAACCAGATTAAGTTATGTGGTCTTTTTCTTTTTTCCTTTTTCCTTTTTTTTTTTTTTTTTTTTTCATATTTGTAGTTACATTAATGTATTTGCATAGTTTTATGCTTTGCAAATCAGGAGAAGTGTTGTTTTTGCACTTGTGACTGAATATCATTAATTAGCAGGGTCTTTGTGCTTGGCAATTGTCATAGACCATAATATTTGGATCAACAAGATGAGTAGTAATTTGGGTGCTCGTCGATATCATGAAACTTGGCACACTCATTGTAGTGATCAATTGGAAAGAGGAGTAGAAGATCAATGTACAAGATTCAAGGGACAGGACAAAATATGTTTATGTAGCTCTGTTGTCAATCAGGAAATGCATACCGATTGTCAAATTGGCTATTGACATTCAACACCCCATCGCATGAAACAGGAAAATCGTTGCACAAAGATTAAGGTTTGAAACCATAAAATGTCATTAAACCAGAGAATTTCCCAACGTAAAACAGTCAAACTTAATAATTTATTTTATGACAGATTTGAAAATTGGAAGGTCCATAATTGGAAACGTCAATAAACTGTAACAAGCATGTCAGATTAGGAATGGAGAGAAGATATAATTAATTAAACTCGACAGATTAGTAATTAAGCTAACGATTTGGGGACATATCCAAACTTTACCTACATGCACCGAATTTCTCTTTCTATTTTGTCAATTAATTGTAATTATAATTTATAATTATATTACATCATCTATTATGGACAACATAAAAATTGGAAATTACTTACCTCGTTATTTAAGATAATTTATTCAAGAAAAAAAATTAGTTTAAATAGTAAAAATATTCAACTAAAAAAAGAGTACAAATATTCTGATTATGTAATAAATTTAATTCTACGTGACATTAAAAGTCATTAAACCTTTAAAGTAGGATTAAGGCTTAAGTTTAGCTGAAGCAAAAGTAACAAACAAAGTTTTATTTTAACGGAGATCTTTTTGATGATTTTAGCTTAAATTAAAACAATCAATTTTAACTCAAAAATGAAAGTAGTTTATTTTTTGTTTTGTTGACGATCGGAATCGGTCAACACCCGGGTCGGGGGTCGGAACCTCTCCGACGGAACGATTTATGTGGGGCCGGCCCGTAGACCGTTGAACCCCTTTTGGCCTCTTGGGGTCGCGTCCGGAGTTGAACCCTCAACCTTATAGGTGTTATTGGTGTACAACTCCTACCACCAAGCTGAGTCAGCTTGATGGTAGGAGTTGTACACCAATAACACCTATAAGGTTGAGGGTTCAACTCCGGACGCGACCCCAAGAGGCCAAAAGGGGTTCAACGGTCTACGGCCGGCCCCACATAAATCGTTCCGTCGGCGAGGTTCCAACCCCCGACCGGGTGTTGACCGATTCCGATCGTCAACATTAAAACGCGCGTTTTAATGTTGACGATCGGAATCGGTCAACACCCGGTCGGGGGTCGGAACCTCGCCGACGGAAAGATTTATGTGGGGCCGGCCGTAGACCGTTGAACCCCTTTTGGCCTCTTGGGGTCGCGTCCGGAGTTGAACCCTCAACCTTATAGGTGTTATTGGTGTACAACTCCTACCACCGAGCTGACTCAGCTCGGTGGTAGGAGTTGTACACCAATAACACCTATAAGGTTGAGGGTTCAACTCCGGACGCGACCCCAAGAGGCCAAAAGGGGTTCAACGGTCTACGGGCCGGCCCCACATAAATCGTTCCGTCGGCGAGGTTCCGACCCCCGACCGGGTGTTCGGTGGTAGGAGTTGTACACCAATAACACCTATAAGGTTGAGGGTTCAACTCCGGACGCGACCCCAAGAGGCCAAAAGGGGTTCAACGGTCTACGGGCCGGCCCCACATAAATCGTTCCGTCGGCGAGGTTCCGACCCCCGACCGGGTGTTGACCGATTCCGATCGTCAACATTAAAACGCGCGTTTTAATGTTGACGATCGGAATCGGTCAACACCCGGTCGGGGGTCGGAACCTCGCCGACGGAACGATTTATGTGGGGCCGGCCCGTAGACCGTTGAACCCCTTTTGGCCTCTTGGGGTCGCGTCCGGAGTTGAACCCTCAACCTTATAGGTGTTATTGGTGTACAACTCCTACCACCAAGCTGAGTCAGCTTGGTGGTAGGAGTTGTACACCAATAACACCTATAAGGTTGAGGGTTCAACTCCGGACGCGACCCCAAGAGGCCAAAAGGGGTTCAACGGTCTACGGGCCGGCCCCACATAAATCGTTCCGTCGGCGAGGTTCCGACCCCCGACCGGGTGTTGACCGATTCCGATCGTCAACATGTTTCAAGTAAAATTTCAACAGTTTTTAATCATTTTTTATTTCTTGAAACACTTCACCCATAAAAAATATTCACTTAAATGAAATTGATAAAAACAATTGAAATCATGTTTGGGTTAAAAAGGAATAACACTGTATTTTAGTCATTTTTCTTTTATACTTTTTTTTCTTGAGCCATTCATTATAACTTTCACATTTTGCTTTGTTTAAATAATTATCATTATGCATTTAAAAACAATAAATACTTCATGTTTCAAAAAAGAAAAAAAAAGACCATCTTTAAAAATTTTCAAATACCCAAAATTTAACCAGCAAAGGTTGGATTTTAGCAGTGGGGTAGTTTTAGCAATGGGCTGTTGGTACTTTAATGGGCCTGATTACAAGGCCCATAAATCCGGGTTATCTTGGAGGAGGGGTCATGCAAGTACACAGCTACGAAAACAAAACCGGAAACATAAGGAAAACCTTTTGCTTCAGCCCGAGCAGCTCGACTGAGTGAGAGAGAGAGACCTTGCTTGTACGAGAGGAAAACAGAATCCAAATTTCGCATCAATAGATTTCACTATCGTCTTCCTCATCTCAACTCAGACCAAATTTTGACTTCTATCTGAGTGCCCCAATCTAGGGTTTTTTTTTTTACACATCCAATCTCTTAAGTTTAGGTCTTGTCCGTTATTGTTCTGTCTTAATCATGGCCCCGGATCCGAACAACGCCAGCGGTAGCGGAAGTGGAAGCGGAACCAGAGATGAGACTGCCGTCAAGGTTCCAGCTAAGGATCCGAAGAAGAAGGATGAGAAGAAGGACGAGGATCTGGTGAGCTTTACTCTTTGTTTGGTTGCTTAGAAAGTTCAAAAAGAAATTATCTTTTTTCCATGTTAGGGTAATGTTGTGTTTGGAATCCGAGTAGCCGAGGGGAAATTTGAATGCAAAGTGAATTTTTCTTGCTTGTATTGAAAAGCTTCAGTGTGTTGTTTAGTGACTTATTGCATATAAGATTAGGGTTTGTTTAGGGCGTTTGAGTTGTTTTGGTTGCTGTATGAAGTGAAGTGAGAATTTGTTGTTTGTTACATGAATGGATGTTGAGAAATTCGTGTGCTTTTGTGTTGGTTTATTGTTTTGATGATACAAGCTCATGTTGATGCTTTAGAGGGGTAATGTTTTATATTATTGTGCAATTGAATTTGAGGTTTATTTAATATGATGTGGGTAAAAATGGTTCGTGTAGTCGGAGGAAGATTTGGCATTGAAGCAGCAGTTGGAGTTGTATGTTGAAAGGGTTCAGGATTCTGATCCGGGGTTGCAGAAGGCTGCTTTGGAGAGTATGAGGTAATTTCTGATTTTCCAAATTCTAGTGATTGAATAGGCAGTGGAAAACTTACTTTAATTTCAACTGTTTCTTTTGTTCTTTCACTAGGAAAAAAAAAAGGTTATTTGTTAATTATAAATTTAGAGGATTTTATGGTGGTGAAGGCCTGATGTGGCATTAGTTGGCAATGAGGCTTTTCCTTACCAGAAAGTTCCAATGCTTTGGAGATTCTTTTCATCTCTAATAGATTAGTTTTTTCCTTACTGTTAACAGCATTCCTGTTTGGGTGTGAGGTTGAATATCTGTTGTAATGATTTTTAAATATAAATTATATCTTAGAGTGATTTGATTTTGCATTATTTGTTTTGTACAGGCAGGAAATTCGCACATCAACGAGTTCCATGACCTCGGTTCCAAAGCCATTGAAGTTTCTTCGTCCTCATTACGGAACTCTGAAAGCATTTTATGAAACAATGGGGGAATCAGATGTAAAGGTATCATTTATATAGTTTAACTTAATATTTAATTTCAAAGTTTCATCTTTTACAGTTAATATTTAATGCATTTATAATAAATGCAGAAATACCTGGCGGATATACTGTCTATTTTAGCCTTGACCATGTCCGCTGAAGGAGAACGGGTATGGCTTGTTATTAAATTTAAGTTGTATTTTGTATGGGGTAATGTAATTGTTTTAGGTAATTATGTGGGGTAATGTGTGAATTAGCATCTTTATTGTCTGTCCCAGTTTAGTGTATTCAATGTAAGCGTGGTTTTTCATATTCTGTATACTTCCTTGTGCACAACGTTTTTATAACAAATTTGCTTGGCATCCAATTGTAAATCTCTTTCTGTAGTTCCTTATTTAATGTGAGAAGTACTTATCTTTCTGTAGATTGTGTGTGTAACTTGTTAACCGTAAATTTATATTTAATTAGTTTCATTTGACAACACTTTCAGGAGAGCTTGAAGTTCCGATTACTGGGGTCAGAAGGCGATATAGGTTCGTGGGGTCATGAATATGTTAGGTGAGCATCATTGTATTTGAGAGCATTGTAGTTACATTTAGTATTATACAGGAGTATGATGGTGTTGTCAGTGCTTCAGTAGTTGTATCTTATGAAACTTTCTAAAGTTCTAGATTATGCTCTGGGTTTTCAATCACTGGTTGATTAATTGTGTTTTCACTTCGGAGTTGTATGTTTGAGCTATTCTATATGATGCTTTTCATTTTAAACACTACAGGCTGTAATTCTCTTATGAATATTAGTTGTTTTAGTGGAATAACGTGTCTTATATGCTTTTCACTCCTAAAGCCTGTAACATTAGAATTGTTGTTTCAAGATAGAAAAAAGCAAATCTTATTATAGAATGTTTTGTGCTTGTTTGTTTGTGGGCTTATTGTTCAGAGTAGAAACTGTATTTGCTGTGTAGACTTTGAGGCCAAAATGACCTATAAAAGAGTTCTTTGCACTGTTTTTGTAGCTGTGAACACTCATCTATGGATAAATATAAGATGAAGAAAAAAATTTAAGTATCCAACTTGCATTTCCTTAGGCATCACCCCTTAGGTTGATTGCTGATATTTTATTTTTATGTTCATACTTAAAATAATGGCTCACAAACTTGTATGGTAGGACTGTGATGAAACAACTTAAACATCAGCACCAATGGCTCAATCTCAGTTCTTATTTGAGGCGTCCAATGTTCTCTTTGTAAATATAAATGAAAATCTTACGGATTCAATTTTTTAGAGTCATTATTGTCTCTGTATCAATTTAATGTTTCCTAGGTGTTAGTTTAAGTTGTATTACAGTCTGAAATAAGTTGTATACCAGCGTTTCTTGATGGACTAGTTTCCTGTTAGTAGAGATGACCTCACATTAGAAGATAGATATGACTATTTGTATTTGTGCTGATGTTGCATTTCTTTAAATCAGGAACTTGGCTGGAGAAATTTCTCAGGAGTATACAAAGAGACAGGTTAGGACTCTAAATCTTTCCTCTGTTATTTTACATTACAGTCTTAAAACACTATTATGAAGTTTATGGATAAAACAAAAAAGCTGGTTTTAAGTTAATAAATCTTCTACAGTATTATGTTTTACTGTATGCACGATGACTTGGTTTGTTTATGACATTAATGATATCAAGTAAATTAGATCTTGATGTTTAATTCAGTCATACAGATGCACCATCTTTTTTTGTTATCTTTCCTTTTTATTATTATTATTTTTTTAAATGTCATTGACTGGTAGGTGTACCTGCTATGATAACATATTCATTTAAATGGGTCTTCCATATTAGACTTTGATAACTTAAATTTTATTAGATTTTAAATTTGATTATATCTGGTTTGTCATTTTTGCATATGCTGTCACAGAGTGAAGAGGCCTCAATTGATGACCTAATGGAACTTGTACAACAAATTGTTGCCTTTCACATGAAGGTATGTCTTAAATTCATCTTTGTCATTGACCCTTCCATGTAAAAAGGATAAAGCAAAAATATAAACCTCTGTTCAAACTGCTATAAACCAAGTCATGAAAATTTGTGCAAAAGTAAGTTACAATATAACTAGGGATGAAGTCATCATGAAAGTTGTTGGGTGTTTCTAATTTGTCTTGTATTATGCAGCATAATGCCGAACCTGAAGCCGTTGATCTTTTGATGGAGGTATTTGCAATTTCTTATATTTATTCACTCTTTCTTTGTTAGATAAATTCAGAATATGTGATGTATTACTAACCCCAGGTTGAGGACCTTGATCTATTGGTTGAGCATGTGGATGGTACAAATTTCAAAAGGACTTGTCTGTACCTCACCAGTGCTGCAAGGTATGATTCTGGCATATAAATTTTTAATGTATGTTAAATTTTAACAAGTCCAGAAAAGAGAAGCAAATACAGATTGTATGTTTCCGACTCTTGCCTGCTTTTTCATAGGAAATGTATCATCATTGTTATACGGTTATACTTGTGATATTTAACAATCTATTCCGTATTTTATTTTATTAAGCTTAAGCACACCCTTGTTAACAGATAGAAGAGGTGATTTTAAAAAGTTCCGCTTATGGCTTCTCTCTTAAACAATTTAGTTGAACTTTAATGAACATTTTTGAATATTGAATAGCAAAGCTTTTAGATATTAAGTTTATGCAGTGTCATTGGAAACTTCACATGCATTAAGTTATGATTGCATCAAATTTTGTTAGAATTAAGTATACATGATACCTGGTGCTCTGTCTTTTTTTCCCCATCTTTTTAAGTTGTTTTGTGTTCTCTCTCTTCTGTCATCTTGCCCTCTCTAGTGTTGACATTTCACTTTGCAATATATACTACAGGTACCTTCCTGGACCAGATGACATCTTAGTTTTGGACATTGCATACATGATTTATCTCAAATTTGAGGAATATCCAAATGCGCTGCAGATTGCCTTGTTCCTTGATAACCTGCAGGTCTGTACCTACATAAGATATGAGAGAAATTTTGGGAAAACTTCTTACCTCTGCAATTGTAATTTGGTTTTCTGTATTCATATCTGTTTGAGGGAATCAATGATTTTTTTTTTTTTTGGTTGCTAAAAGACGCAGATAAAATGTATGATCCTTACAAATTTTCTTTCATTTTGTATATATGTCCTGGCAGTATGTGAAGCAGATATTCACATCTTGCGATGATCTGCTGATGAAGAAGCAATTTTGTTACATCATTGCTCGACATGTAAGTCTTTTTCTCATGAATGTCTTTTATTCTTGAATTTTCTATGATCGTGTATCATGTTTAGTTTATGTGATCAATGTACTTACATGAAATATTACTCATGCAGGGTATTGAATTTGAGCTTGATGATGACATGGTTGTTGATGATGAAGACCGATACACACTACAGGACATCATTAATAACAGCAAATTAAGTGAAGGTTATCTTACCCTTGCTCGTGATATTGAGGTCATGGAGCCCAAATCTCCTGAAGATATATACAAGGTTTGAAAATGACTGTGACTCTTGCATCTGATTTTATGATTTGTACTTAATTTTGAGTTGATTTTCTTGACTAATTTTATTATTCACTTGCTTGGATTTTGTTAGGCACACTTGCTTGATGGCAGGGCTAGTGCTGGTGCAAGTGTTGATTCAGCCAGGCAAAACTTGGCTGCTACATTTGTCAATGCATTTGTAAATGCAGGCTTTGGTCAGGTAATGTATTTAAAACTTATTTGTGCAAAATAGTGCAAGGTGACTGGGCTTGTTAGTCAAAGGTTATGCTGATTGTCATTTTCTGTTGCAGGATAAGTTAATGACAGTCGCATCAGAGGCATCAAGTGGTGGTGCTTCTGGGGGCTGGCTTTTTAAAAATAAAGAACATGGGAAGGCTAGTGCTGCCGCAAGTCTGGTATGCAGTCTTATGCTATTTTGTTAATCTTTTATGATATCTTGTATATAAGATTCTCATTGGAATTCCTTGTCAACAGGGCATGATTTTACTGTGGGATGTTGATTCTGGGCTTGCCCAAATTGATAAGTATTTTCATAGCAGTGACAGTCATGTGATTGCTGGTGCATTGCTAGGAGTGGGTATTGTCAATTGCAATATTAACAATGATTGTGATCCTGTGAGTAGAAACTTATTCTTATTCATTTTGATTTTCTTTGATTTTGTGCACATTTAAGGTATGACCTTTGAATTGTTTATTCTAATTTCTTCTCTCAGGCATTGGCACTTTTGGGTGATTATGTCAACAAAGAAGATCCAGCTATCCGAATTGGTGCAATAATGGGCCTGGGAATTGCATATGCTGGTGCTCAGAATGATCAGGTAGGATATCTTGCACTTTCTTTCATATATGTCTGGTAGGCTGTGGTGAGGAACTCTTTTGCGGTAGATATGAGCTGCCACTTTGATGATACTCAAATCTGGAATGATGAGTTTAACTTTTATATTGGTTCACTAACTTGGGACTGGAAAGTTGATTGTTTAAATTTGTTAGCGTTTGTTTGAATCCATAAATTCTCTCAGATGTGTGATATATTTAGTTTCAGGAGACTAACTTTGCCTGCAATGATTTTGACAGATTCGTTATAAATTGACTGCTATACTCAATGATGCGAAAGTCCCTCTTGATGTGATTGCTTTCACTGCCATCTCATTGGGTTTGATATATGTGGGTTCCTGCAATGAAGAGGTTGCACAGGCTATTATATTCGCTTTAATGGACCGAAGTGATTCAGAATTGGGAGAGCCCCTATCGCGGCTTTTACCTCTTGGTCTTGGTCTTCTCTACCTTGGAAAGCAGGTAAACCTAATTTACTGATGGATTTTTGTGTAATCCATTACGTATTACAATGTTTCAGGTTTATGCTAAATGTTTTTTTTGTTTTGTTTTTTTTTTTTAAATTACCTGTAAAGTATTTGTAGTAATTTTTATAGAAGAGCTGTTGTTTATGCAGTCACTTGACTAAAAATGCATTGCAATGTAATAATATGGAGCTCTATAGTCTCAACACTTTCTTTTTTGCAATTCCTGTCCTGCAGGAAAGTGTGGAAGCCACAGCAGAAGTCTCAAAGACGTTCAATGAAAAGATAAGAAAATATTGTGATATGACACTGCTTTCTTGTGCATATGCTGGAACTGGCAACGTTCTCAAGGTTTTTCATCAAGGCCATTTTATTGCCTTTTGAAATTTCTATTACACAGATAGAGTAGCTAACTCTTTCTTCTTGCAGGTTCAAAACCTTTTGGGTCATTGTGCACAACATCTTGAGAAGGGTGAAACTCACCAGGGACCTGCTGTGCTTGGAATAGCTATGGTAGCTATGGCTGAAGAATTGGGTCTTGAGATGGCTATTCGTTCATTAGAGCACCTTTTGCAGTATGGAGAGCAAAATATTCGCCGTGCAGTTCCATTGGCACTTGGTCTGCTCTGTATATCAAACCCAAAGGTAGTTAATTTCATTAGGTCTTGTATAGCGGCTCTGGTTATTGATTGCATTATAATGTCCTACTCATACTTTTCTTTAAGTTAAGGGATTAAGTTTATGAAAACAAAAATTGACTTGGTATTAACAGTTGCTCACCATTGTTTTTCGGTATTTTTGCCAGGTTAATGTTATGGACACCTTAAGCAGGCTTAGCCATGATACTGATTCGGAAGTGGCAATGGTAGGTTATTCAAATTAACTTAACATCCGTGGGTTTTGTTATTTCATCTGCTATAGTAAACAAGCTGATTATTTGTTAATATTGTACAGGCTGCAGTTATTTCCTTGGGCTTGATAGGTGCTGGAACCAACAATGCTAGAATAGCTGGCATGCTTCGCAATCTGTCAAGCTACTACTACAAAGATGCCAACCTGCTATTCTGTGTAATCTTCAATTAATATGTGTATAATTGAAGTTATATTATTTTCCATAAGTATTTGTCAAAGATTGATCAGTTTTCTTTTGTGCCTTTTGCAGGTGCGAATTGCTCAAGGCCTTGTACATTTGGGAAAAGGCCTATTAACTCTTAATCCATTCCATTCTGATCGCTTCTTGCTATCACCGTAAGTTATCTTCTTAGTGATAATACCATTTAAATGAATGAATAGGTGAACTACAAGGTGAAGAGGTTTAGCTTTTTGTTTCATTTAATTTTCAACTAAGGTGTATAATTAATTTTTTGTTTTCCCTTTTGCCACAGGGTTGCGCTTGCTGGTATAACAACATTGCTGTTTGCGTGTCTTGATATGAAGGCCATCATTTTGGGGAAATATCATTATGTTCTCTACTTCCTTGTTTTGGCAATGCAGGTTTGTGGCAGTCAGAACAATTTTCTCTTTGGTTTTTTCTTGTTTTCTGTGTTCGACTTTATTAACCATACTTACTTTAAAATCTCATTTTTACTTCTTTTCGTTTGTGACAGCCAAGAATGTTAATGACTGTAGATGAGAAACTCAAACCTCTCTCTGTACCTGTTCGGGTGGGTCAGGCTGTTGATGTTGTTGGCCAGGCTGGTCGACCCAAGACCATTACTGGTTTCCAGACCCACTCCACTCCAGTTCTTCTTGCTGCTGGTGATAGAGCAGAGTTGGCAACCGAGAAGTTAGATTTTTACCTTTATAATACTTGTTTAGAGTTTTTCCGGTGGCGGATTTCTTGCTGATAGTTGCTTTTTGTGCAGGTATATCCCTCTTTCGCCGATCCTTGAAGGCTTTGTGATTTTGAAAGAGAACCCCGAATACAAAGAAGATCACTAGTTTTAACAGCCAAGCACTAGTCAAGCTTATTTGCTTTTTAACGGAGACTTCTGACAGACTTAGGTCAACTTGGATGAAGCAGGTCGAGATCAACTTGTTTGTTCTCGGGTTGCAGCCAGCAGCATCAGCTTTTGGGAGGATTTAAAAACCACTTTTGGAATGCGAAGAGTGAAGATGTGCCTAAACTGTTACACATGCTTTCTAAGTTATGTCAATGGATTTGGAAATGTTTATCATTTCAATTTCACTGAGTGTAAATTGGATATGTTTTCTTTTGCCTTCAATATTTTAATATAAAGTAGCAACCGTTGTTAGTGTTACATTCAATGGGGTGTTTATGTTTTATCCCGCAATGCTTGGACAGAATGACCACTATTTGGCATTAACTTAAGTTGATAACTCACTGTGGGAAGCTGCCTGTTTGCTTTGCAAGATGATTGAAATGAAGTTGTTCTGTGGTGTTTCTTTCATCCTTGGATAGTCCTTTTTGTTTAGATAATCTGAACGTCAATTGTTTGGCAAGCATGTCCCTAAACACGTCCCTATCTAAACGTCGGACAAATTCTTCAAGATGCTAATGGTGGACTCTACTTTGAAATTGGCCATTTCTATTCTGTGTGTAGCCACAAGTTAATAATTGCGAGTGTAGATGTATAAAAGAGTGTTAGGTTAATGAATGATTTTACGTCTAGGAATTTGTTACTTTTGAGACATAACCCTGTTTAGGACTCCACTCTTCTAATTCAAACAAAGATATTTACAACTGATGTGTAACTTTAACAAAAGATATTCGTATTCTGATGATTAATGACAAGGTCTAGAAGTGCAACTCATTAAAAAGATACATCATACGTATATGCTTTTGCTTCAAATTTTATGTAACATAATTTGTGCACCATATTGAGGTTGAAGAGTTATAGCTGCACAAGGAGCGTGAGTATATGTAGGAGAAAGCTCAAATGAGAAGTGCTGTAAGATCTGAGACAAAGCCAATTTGGCTTCAAGCATTGCGAAGTTCTGGCCTATGCATAAACGTGGTCCCCAACCGAATGGGAAATACGCGACTTGATCCTTCGACGCCTTAGCAATTCCTTCTGCAAATCTTTCAGGGTTGAATTCCAATGCATCTTCTCCCCATTGGTCAGGATCTCTATGGACAATGTGCAGTGGTATAAACAATTGGACTCCTGTTGGAAGATAGTAATCTCCCAGTTTGGTCTTTTTCGTTGTGCGTCTAAGAAGCGAGGTAGGTGGGTATAATCTTAGAACCTCAAGCAGGATCATATTCACCTTACAATAAACAAAAAAAAAAAAAAAACATTATATCTCCAAAAAAGAAGCGCCTATTTGCACCATTGAAAAGCAAACTTTTAGAGATAAAATTATAAATACTTACAATCTTCAAGTGATTTAAGTTATCAAAAGTTGGTTTATTTTTGCCAAGAATCTTCAAGACCTCTTCCCTGGCTTGCTTTTGCCAGATCTGATGCATACTCAACACAATCATAGCCCAAGTTAGCAAATTGGCTGTGGTCTCCTGACCAGCAAAGTAGAACAGCTTGCATTCTTCAATCACATCTTCTGTTGTCATTCCAGCACTTGGATTTTGGCTCTCTTGAAGCTCCTTCATATTAGACTTCAACAACAGATGGAGTAAATCATCTTTCTCATTGTCTCCCATTTGTATACTATTCTCTCTTTTCTCTGTTATCCCTCTTAACAAGTCTCCCACTTCTCCATATATCTGTCTCATTCTTTTGTTCACTTTTGTTGGCATAAACCTGTGAACATAAATAAGCTTGTCAATAAGAGCATTATACAAATATCTCAGGAGTGAGCAGAGAAGGAGATTGAACATATGCACCTTAAAATTGGGAAACTCATGTTAAGCTGAGATCGTAAAAAGAGTTTTCCTTGCTCCTTTTGGAGTAAAAATATCAACCTTCCTTCTTCAAAGTTGCTACCAAAAGCTGCTCTTGATATTACATCACCAGTCAAGTTTAGAAATTCTTGAGACACATCCAATTCACAACTACCTTTTAAGTCCACCAACTTATCCCACTTTTCAATCAATTCTTCTGTGCATGTTGAAAAAGCAGGCAGCATTTGCTGATAACATCACAAAACGCAAGTCAAAGTGGTAAAATTAAGTTTTAACTTTACATTACGTTTTCAGATGACTGATTTATATCTTTGTCACTATAATTCCTTTGAACTTGTACTAATTACAAGTCTATATTTATTCATAGGACAATTTACATCATTAGAGGATATAATAATTAAATATATATATATATATATATATAGCAAAATATGGGCATATGAAGTAATATGTCTATAAGGGGAAACATAAGAACCTTCATCTTCTCAAAATGGAAGGCAGGGTTGATAATCTTCCTATGTTTGGCCCATTTGTCACCATCATAACTTGCAAGGCCAGTAGCAAACAACTTGATGAATGAATTTATTTCATTCCTTGGGAAGTCTCCAGATTTGTTCAACAAAATCTCTTTGATCAACTTTGGATCCAGTATTGCCACCCTAGGAGTTGTTCCGTACCAAATCACGAATGCCTTTTCTGCATATGATTATGTGATCACATTATATAATTCCTTTGTTAGCACTAAGTAATTTGGTAGCATTAAGTCGTTTTTTTTTTTTTTGCGCGCGCGCCCGCGTTCGTGTCATTAAGACAAAACCCACAAGGCCATAACTATATTTTGTTAAGCAATTTTTTTTTTTCCTTTTCCCTTTCCCTCTTTCCACATTAAGTTGTTGTATAATAATTTATATTTTTCTAATTTATTAATACGAATACTGTCTAACTTGTTTATATATATATTATATAATATATATATTTTTTATGAAACTAGTGACAAGTGGATGCCCATCTCAAGTAGGGACAATTATTAGATGCTAAATAATAATGATAAAGATGGATACACAACCTTGCTTTTATAATAAAATAGTTTGACTAACATGAAAATTTTTATTAAAAATCTTTTGAAGAACTACATAAAATTATCTTTATAGTATTATAAACAAAGCATTAATGCTTTAATAATTAACTGGACGTTTTTCTCCTTTTATTTCCTCCTAAAAACAAAAACTATGAAAGAACATAGTATTCAAGGTGGTTACTCTTTAGGTTTATAATCAATAGTAAGCAATACCTATTTGATTATAAAATTTTGACGACATCTTTTAATAATTTTGAAAATAAATGAAAAGAGTCTCAAAACAAACATATCGAAAATATGAAAACATCTGTTCCTGTAAGATACATATGTTACATCTTAATATATACATGCCACTGGTTTTTGCCTTCTTTTACTATATGATCTGCAATTGCAAATAGTTGGTGGGGTGACTAACAAAAACATTTAATGAATGAACTGCAATTAAAAGAAAACATACTGTAAGTGGTGGCCAAATTGTGAAGTAGAGGATTAATACGAGGCAAAATATCATGCGGGGTCAGCTCCATAGGTCTAGACTTGGTTTCCTTGGCTAGCTTCATTATCTCCTTTGTGTTACCATATATCAACTTGTATGGATAGCCATGGATGCCTTGTTGTTTAAGCTCCTTTTCTATCATCTTTGGTCTCCACCATACTGTATGCAACAGCTTTGCACTCCATATGGTTGATATGATCAAAACACACGCTACTACCAAAACCAACATAGCTAGTCACAGCTGATCTCTCTCCCTCTCTTTATCTCTTTAGCGAAAGATTTGGTTGATTATTGGATTAATAAGGCTGCGGTACTGCCTTCTTTCAGTTAATTATAGTGGAAACTTGATTCAAGAAGTTGTATATATAATTTATAAAGCCGTGAACGGTAAGCTGATCGCGACAATTTTTTATGTTGGAAAATGCTAAACGTTTGTCTTTTGGCCTTGTGAAAGATTGGGGTCACCTGTTTCTTATATTAATGAAAAAAAAAGGCAAAATATTACACCTGTAACGTAAAATATTTGGCATTTGAGGATCCTCCAATTAATTGTTCTACGTTCTGGATGGTATTGTCAAGATTGTTTATTTGTATTATGTGTATACAATGGTATGACAAAAATGATGGGTCCGTACCCTTCAAAGAACTTGTGGACATAGAGATGAGGTCTCTCATACACAAATATTTTCTAGAAGCTCTCATAAATATATAACACATATGTTACATTATTTTGAAAATTATTCCAACAAGTATTATACTGACCTCATAAGATTCAACTGGAAACGATTTGGTCGAGATTCACATGACTTCCATAAGATCTGTATGTGAATCTCGTGTATTTTTTTTTTCCCAATAAAATTTAAATTTTGATTGAGATTCACCTAATGACGATAATTCATATGTGAATATTGCACAAATTTCTTCTAAATATAATCAACAACCGTTTTAATATAAATTCGAGCAAGATTCATCTACAAATATCATTTTTGTATAAATCTTGCACAACTTTTCAATTTCTAATAAGTGTTGGCGCCAAATTGTAGAAATAACAACCATGTTGTGTAAAGGGTTATCGTTTATTATGTTTAATCCTTATTATTATCATTATTTTTTTAAACTATCAAGAAGAAAAATACTCTCAAAAAAAAAAAAAAACTTAATACTGTGGGTTCAAACATTCAAATTCACAAATTAATGCGGATTCCTCTTGATCATAAAAACAATTCAATAGTGTATATGTAGCTACACTACTGTCGATTGAGATGTAAAACTTCAACTGCAGTTACTGTATGTCTGTCATCAGTTCTCTATGTCTCTTCATTCTGTTATTTTTTATAAATTTAGTTCCAGCTCTACGACACCAATTTTATTACATGTTTTAGTCTGCCTGTTGCATTTCTAGCATTAAGCAACTCTGTGATATGTATTCTATAAATGTGAACACTGATAACAGACAAAAATAAATTAACAAGTCTTAGTCAATGCTTGTCCATTAAATGCACAAAGAGATTGCTTGGAGGACAAGCAATTAACTTCTGTCAACCAAAACCGTAAGATACAGCTTTAATTTAATTTCTAAATTCTGAAATACTTGAAATTATTGGAACTTCAAAGAGTTGACTTAGAATTTTTGTTTTTCCTATAATATTGTAGCTCCGCCAAAGTCAAAATAATAGAAATGCTTGGATGATCCAAGGACTTATAAATTATTAGGTTTGTGATGTTTCCATATTCATCTCTACGATCAAAAATTTTAGCTGTGATAGTCATGATTATAATCATGAAAGGTGGGCCTCTCAACTTACATTGTTGTTTATTTTGCTTGCACTATACATACAAACTGCCTTTGTATACAGTGCAGAAGTTGGAGATGTTAAGGTGATGTGCAAAGAAAGGGAGAGACATGCCCCGCTGATGTTCAAGCAAGCCTTGTGGATGAATCTGATCATCTCTCTTCATGGGGGATTTAAGAAGATAAAAGGGATTGTTGCAAACGGAGAGGTGTCCACTGTAGCGATCGAATAGGCCATTGTTAGGAAATTGACAAAAATAAAAGTGGTGCTAATCCCACATTGGAAACAAACAAAGGGAGGATTGATTTTGAAGGTTATAAAAGGAGCCAAATGTCTTGATTTCAAATTATCTCAATCTAATATCAAATACACTTTAAGCATTGTATTTGATTCTAGTTAAAATTTTTTTCTTGTTTCTTTATTTTAGAGTATAGAAAAGTGTAAGTCAGTGTATGTTTTGGAAAGTGTGGGTGTATTGGGGGTTGTGAGAGAATAATTTGTAAGAATTTTTCATGTAGTGAAGTTCTTTTGAGGGTTGTGGTTTTTTTTTTTTTTTTTTTTTTTTTTTTTTTTTTTTTTTCTGTTTTGAAGTTTACTATATAAATCCTTATGTTGTGGTGGTTGTTATTGTTTTCTATTTTATTTCTCTATTATTTATGATATTCTTATAGAAGCCAGGTATTTAGGAGGTCTTGGTAGATGAATTTTTTCCAATAAGTGGTATCAAATCCTGGTTGCCTTTCTTGGTATGCTCTGTGTTTGCAGTATTGTCTGATCTTCCATATCAGAAAAGAATTATTTAGAAAAGAATTATTTTTGGTTATCGAAAAGAAGTGTAGTAGTGTGGAAGTACATGTCTAGGAAAAGTTCTGACTAAGGAAAGACTTGGTATTTAATTGTGTCCATTGTGATCGATTTTTCTTTCCTGAAAACTTACTTGGTGTACTGTTCATGAACTACATGCACTATTCAAGTATGCGGTTATGTCAAAGTTTTCAAGTCTTATGAGGTTTGATGTGGAGAAATTTGATGGAAGGATCAATTTCGACTTGTGGCAAGTGCAAGTCAAAAATGTATTGATACAATGCAGTTTACATAAGGCATTAGAGAAGAAATCAAGCCTTGTTTTTAATGAAGATTCCAGCAAAGACAGAAATTCTGGGAAGTCTAATATGAGCGATGAAGATTAGAAGAATTTAGATTTGAGAGCTGGAAGTGCGATTCATTTGTATTTGGCCAAGAATGTTCTTGCAAATGTGGATGAAATATCAACAGCCAAGAAACCCTAGAAGAAGTTTAAAGAGTTGTATCAGGTGAAAGGCATCTCAAATCAGTTGTACTTGAAGGAATAGTTTCATACTCTACGTATGGATGAAGGTACGAAAATCTTAGATCATCTGAGTATACTCAATGGTATCGTCTCTAAACTGGAGGCTATTGGAGTTAAAATTAAAGATGAGGATAAAGCGTTAAGGCTCATCTTGTCTCTTCCACCATCCTATGAGCATATGAAACCTATTTTGATGTATGGGAAGGAGACTTTGAAATTTATAGAAGTTACCGATAAACTCCTTTCTAAGGAGAGAAGGCTGAAGAGTGGAGATCACACTTCATCAATAGACTTAATGTTGGTAACTAGAAACGAGAGTAATTGAAAGAAGAAGAACTTCGGGAAGAATATAATTTGCTGAGGGTGTGGACAATCTGTGCACGTCAAGAAAAATCGTCAAGCTGGAGCGGATTCGGCAAAAGGTTCCTAGGTAGAAGCTAGCAATGTCTCTCTTGTGGAAGAAGGTGATTTCTTTGAGAAGTGAGAAGTACATCCTTATGGTATGTCCGCATTGCCATGGAAGAGGATGTGGTGTTGTTAGCGGATCTACAATTGCACATGGGCATTGGTTTGGCATTGATGCAAGGTGTGTGGTGGAATGTATGTCGATGGTTGATGAACTTTTGATAAAGCCAAACGTGGAAGTTGTATCATAAATTTTTAGCAGGTTTTTCGACATGTGTCGAAGTAAAATTTTTAAAATGTGATAATTCTAAGTACGTGTACTATTTTATGATGGCGTATGATAGTTCTATGGAATGAGAATTATGATTGTCAGTATAGATAATGATTTCTGTGGATTTTTTTTTTTTTTTTGGTCAAGGTGGAGTTTGTTAGAAAATTGACAAAAATAAAAGTGGTGCTAATCCCACATTGGAAACAAACAAAAGATGAATCTTGAAGGCTATAAAAAGAGCCAAATATTTTGGTTTCAAATTACCCCAATCAAATATACTTTAATTATTGTATTTGATTCTAGTTAAAATTTCTTTCTTGTTTCTCTTATTTTAGAGTATAGAAATGTGTGAGTTAATGTATATTTTAGAGAGTGTGAGTGTATTGGAATTGTGGTTTGTGAAAGAATAGTTTGTGTGATTGTAAGAATTTTTCACATAGTAAAGTTTTCTCTGAGGGTCATGGTTTTTTCCTGTTTTGGGGTTTTCTATGTAAATTTTCGTGCTATAGTGATTGTTATTGTTTTTTATTTTATTTTTCTATTATTTATGATATTCTTCCAGGAGACAGACTTTTAGGGGAAATCTTGGGAGATGAATTTTTCCCAACAGCCATGTCATCAGCTTAATCTTCAAGTTGTAAGTCATTCTGATACCTAATGGATGCCTCTAAGAGGTAATATTAATTCATCCTCACTGGAACTGAAGCACTTGAACTACTTGAACATGAAGTCAAATGATTTTAGAGGACAGAAGATCCCAGAATTCATTGGCTCTTTCAAAAAAGTAGGCATCTTGATCTCTCTAGTGCTGAGTTCAGTGGTAGTGTTCCACTTCAACTAGGGAACCTATCAAGTTTGCAATATCTTAATCTTAGCTATAACTATGGCATGTATGCTGAAAAACTAGGGTGGCTTTCACGTCTCTCCTTTATAAGACGAATTCATTTAAAAGATGTTAATCTTACAAAAGCAGTAGATTGGATTCAAGTAGTTAGTGAACTCCCTTCTTTAACAGAATTGCAGCTTGTGGGCTGCAATCTTCCATCAGTCATTTCTTCTTCTATTTCCTTTGTGAATTCTTCGAAAACTCTTGCTCTTCTGCATCTGTCTAGGAATAATATTTCTAATTCCATATACATGTGGTTGTCAAACTTTAACAACAGCCTTGTTAGTCTCGACCTCTCTTTCAATAAGTTACAAGGTCACCTTCTAGATTATGCTTTCGCGAACATGACTTCTTTATCGCATCTTGACCTCTCTGGAAACCAAATTTACAGCAATTCAAGGTCTCTAGAGACTTTTGTAGTCTCAAAACTTTGGTTTAACCAACAACAACCTCACTGGACAGCTTTCCGACCTTTTCCTCAACTTGTCTGGTTGTACGAAGGACACATTAGAAACTTTGTCATTGAGTGATAATATGCTCAACACTTCCTCACCTGATTTCACACTGTTTTCATCTTTGAGAGAATTGCATCTTTCTAACAATAGACTGAATGGTTCTTTTCCAAATCGTTTTGAAAAACTGCATAATCTTACCACATTGCGTGTAGGTAACAACCGTCTTGAGGTTCTTTACCTGATTTAAGTGTGTTTCCGTCTTTGACTGAACTAATTTTGTGCAATAACAGGTTAAATGGAACCTTAAACAGAAGCATAGGACAAATTTCCAAACTTGAGGTATTGGAATTTGGATGCCTCTTCAAATCTTTTGGAAGGTATGATAACTGAAGTCCACATGCAAAATCTTTTCAAACTAAAAGTCATTGATTTATCTTCAAACAAACTGATTTTGAACTTTAGTTCTGATTGGGTTCCTCCATTTCAACTTGAAACAATTTTCTTGGCCTCATTTCCCCAAGTGGCTTCAAACTCAAATTATGTTTTCTGAGCTTGACATTTCTAGTGCCGAAATTTCAGCTATTGTTCCAAATTGGTTTTGGGACCTGTCTCCCAACTTGTTGTACTTAAATCTCTCACATAACCACATGAGTGGCAGGTTGCCAGATTTGTCACTCAAGTTTGCTGAATTTCCTATAATTGATCTCAGTTCTAATAATTTTGAGGGTTCAATACCACCTGTTCCTCTTGATGTGACAACTTTAATGCTTTCCAAAAATATGTTTACTGGGTCAGTTTCATTCCTATGTATGATTACTGATGAGTATTTTGGCTACCTATACCTTTCTGATAATCAATCATCAGGCGAGCTCCCTAATTGTTCCATGCATTGGCAAAAGTTAACTATAATGAACGTGGCTGACAACAATTTTTCCGGTCATATTCCTCACTTGATGGACTTTGAATGTGATATCCGATCACTGCATCTAAGGAACAATAGCTTCAATGGAGAGTTGCCTTCATCTCTGAAGAACTGCGCAAGGCTGACAGTTTTTGATGTTGGAAATAATAAACTATCTGGGAAAATTCTGGCATGGATAGGTGATAACCTACCGGATTTGGCAGTTCTTAGTCTTTGATCCAATGAATTTTTTGGAGGCTTGCCTACAGAACTTTGTAATCTGGGGAAGGTTCAGGTTCTGGATTTCTCCTGGAATCATCTCTCAGGAACCATACCCGAGTGTCTGAACAACTTAACGGCAATTGCTCAAAAAGAAGGTGCAGACGTAATCATCACATATGTATATCCTGCAAATGGTCCTGTAGTCAATTACCTAGACCATGCATTTTTGGTTTGGAAAGGAATAGAATTCGAGTACAAAAATAAGCTTGGACTTGTAAAGTGCATTAATCGTTCGAGCAACAGCCTAACTGGGGAGATTCCGGAAACAATTACAAGTCTTGTAAGATTAATCTTTTTGAACCTATCAAGAAACAGTTTAACCCGAATTATCCCTCCAAAGATTGGTCGGTTGATGTGGTTGAATTCACTCGACTTGTCTAAGAATCTGCTTACTGGTGGAATTCCTGAAAGCTTGTCTCAGTTGAATCTTTTTGGTGTCTTGGACCTGTCAACCAACAACTTGTCAGGAAAAATACCTTCAAGCACTAAACTACAGACTTTTGATGCCCCTGCTTACAAAGGAAATCCTGAGCTCTGTGGGGCTCCCCGTCCAAATAAATGTCCAGGAGAAGAAATACCTCAAGATCCAGTAATTGCTATGCATGAGAATGAAAATGGATTCATAACTCAGGGTTTCAATGTTAGCATGGTTCTTGGATTCATTATAGGCTTCTGGGGAGTTTGTGGTACTTTAATGCTGAACAGGTCATGGAGATTTGCTTATTTCAGGTTCTTAATTGACACAACAGACAAGCTCTATGTCTTCATAGTAATGAATATGGAAAACTTACAGCAGAAACTCAGAAGCTAGCCAGTTAAAATCTGTTTTTATACTGGTTCACTTGCCTTTCACATCTGTATTATGTGTAAAATATTGGTATCTCAGGACACTTTTTATTATGTACTTATAATTATCATCCAGAGTCACATATCAACCATTGGGTGTAGCTTCAGCTTTTAATGACTCAATAAAAAGAACTTTGCATTCCTCTTCTAATATGCACAAGCCAGCTCTCATTCACCAAATGAGAGTAGTAAAATTTGTTAATTTCATATCACACAATTTAGCTTCACTCTACATAAGCAAGTATAAGCAAATTTTAACACATGATACAATTAAGCATTATCAGTACTCTGGATTGAAAAGATGAAGTTTGAGTTTGATCTGAATCACAAAATCGATTACGAAGACTTCTTTATGTAGTACTACTCTAGATTTCCTTCGTTCAAATTTTGGGAGTATGTATCACTATACAATGTAAACAATTTTCTGGAATAAATTGATAAAAAACATAACAAAGATACAACTAAACCAATGTGACATTAAGATAAAAACGTAATTATTAAGACCTTAACAGCTAGTAGAGATAAAATACTTAGAACCTTTAACAAAAGAAAACATGATAAGGGAAGAAATGGAACATAGAACTCGCAATATCATTATGCTTTTGTCAGGATTTTGGTGGTGGTTGATGGAGGAGGTTGGTGAAGGTGGCGTGAGGAGGGGAGGATGTTAGTGTCGGAAGGGAGTGACAATTATGCAAATCAAACACACCACACGCCTGTTTATATGATGTCTACATTGCGAGCAACTTACCTGCTCTTTTACCACATTTTTTTCAAAATTTACCTGGACTGATAGTAAAACCAAACAATCAATCTACATTAAATTAAATTCGATGGCTATGACATTTATTAACTCAGGTTATGAAGAGAAACTATTGCATTTCTACAAACAAAAAAATAATGACATTTTAAACGGACAATTTTGTTTGTTTAAGAGGACCTGATATTAAAGAGGACCACATGATTGAGTTTACTGAAAAAAAAAAAAATAAGTTTAGTGAAACTGATGAAACAGAGGGAATAAAGAGAAAGATTCCTTAAAAATAATGAAGTACTATAAGGAAAATTGTAATTAACGGAAAAAAATATATCTCATGCTCTTTGAAAACTTTTCTCTTACATTTGATCAGAAAAAGCAAGTAATCACTCTAATTAAAGAGTTTGAATCCTCTCCACCAGGTAAGAAAGGGAGACCTGAAGATTCTAAAAACATCCTAATCACAATTAATCTTGAGAGAACTCTTAATCAACTAAGGATGACAATAGTGACATATTTATAAATTTTCAATTTATAAGTCTTTTGAGGAAAAAATAATATGAAACAAGGTTCAATTCTAATAATCAAACTTAACGGAGAAATAGAATTGTGAGCTTAAAACAAGCAAAAGACACCTGGTTCTTATGTATTTATTAAATAACATAAAAAGAATAAACTGACGGATTAGAAGTCCACGTGTCAAAGCACTTGAGCTGAACTCTTGGGCTTTCTTTCAACTGAGTTGTGCCTTACTGGATTGCTTTCAAGTGATTTATGCCCAACTGGATTACATAGATTTCATGAATTGCAAATTGGGTCCTCAATTTTATAAAGTGATTCCAAAGTCAAAATAAACTATATAAATTTCTTGACTCATGTAATGTTGGATTTCCAGATAATTATGTGCGCACTTTGTTCAGGGGTCCTATCCTGGTTTCCAATCTTTATAATCTACTATTATGCTCTTGATTTGCTGGGTTCAATTGTCTTAGTAAATATCAAATATTCGTATATAAAATTTCTCTACAAATAATGTAGCGAGTATTATATAATTATGTTAATTTGAAGTGTCAGTGATTAGAATTTAAAAATGATATAGATAATAATGTTATGACAATAATAATAACAATAATTAGAATTCGAAATTTAGATGCAGATAATTATTGTAAAATACCAAGTTGCCAACATGTATTATTCTCCTCGGTCAATGTCTTCACACTAAACCTTACAAATTTTATGTAGTTATATTATTTTACGTTTGGAAAACACTATACGGTGTTGGTGTTGTTGCTTTTAAATAAAGTCAAGACTTTCCCATCTCTATCTTCTTCTTTTTTTTTTCTTTTTTTTTTTATATAAATAAATATAATTGATTCCTCCTGTGACATTACTTTTGAAAATTAAAAATCAAGTTCTCGTCTCTTTCTTCTTTTAGAGAATTATAGATATTGGTATTTGTAAAATAAAATGAATTCTTTTTTATCAACTTGGTCTATCCATACTTCGAAATTTGAAACAATTAAGAGGTGGCTTCTGGGAAAGGGTAATTCATTTGACTAAATTTTCAAGCCAGCTTTAATTTACCAACGCTTGGAATATGTTTCGTAATTTGGAAATAATTTAGCTCGCATAATGTTGTTTTGAGATCCGCCAAGATGCATTAATTAACACATATATTAGTGGCATATCACTTTCATCTAGATCATCAGAATTTTGGTTGTGAGTCAGTCATGACTACGAAGTCTCTTCAACATTCTTTCTTGTTCATGATTCTTCTCTCACTACACATGAAAACAACCTTTGTATTAAGTGCAGATGCAGCTGCTAAAACAAAGTGCATAGAGAGCGAAAGACATGCTCTCCTCACATTCAAACAAGGCCTCATAGATGAATATGGCCGTCTCTCATCATGGGAAAACAAAAGTGATTGTTGCAAATGGAAGGGCGTCCACTGTAGAAACCGCACAGGGAACGTCGTCAGGATTGATCTCCGAGGCACACATAATGACAATCACCGCCTTGACCAGCCTCTTAGAGGTAACATCACCTCTTCCTTGCTTGAATTAAGACACTTGAGATATCTAGATATGAGTTACAATGATTTTAGTGGTAAAGGCATTCCTGATTTCATTGGCTCCCTTAATGAACTAAGGTACCTTAATCTCTCAGTGTCCGGTTTCATTGGTAAAATTCCTGAGCAACTTGGGAACCTATCAAGATTACGGTATCTTGATCTCAGTTCGCCTAATTCTGAGGGGATCCACGTGGAAAAACTTGAGTGGCTTACTCGTCTCTCCTTGTTACGAGACATTCGCCTAGATTATGTTAATCTTACCAAAGCCACAGATTGGTTGCATGTAGTTAGCGAGCTTTCTTCGTTAAGGGAAGTTCACTTACGAGGATGCTATCTTCCATCACAAGTTTCTTCTTCTTCTTCTTCTTCTATTTCCTTTGTTAATTCTTCCAAATCTCTTTCTTTTCTTGATCTCTCAATGAATAATCTGTCCAAGTCAATATATATTTGGCTGTCAAACCTGTCCAAAAGTCTTGTTCATCTTGACCTCTCTTCTAATTATTTAAGAGGATCCATTCCGGATTATGTTTTTTCGAACATGACTTGCTTGTTGCATCTTTACCTTGACGATAATCAAATAGATGGGATTCCAGACATTTTTGGAAACTTGTGTGGTTTAAGAAGATTGTCTTTGTATTTCAACAAACTCACCGGTCAACTTTCCGACTTCTTTCACAACCTGTCTGGTTGCACAAAAGACACATTAGAATATTTGCAACTAGATGACAATTTGCTAGGGGGTTCGTTGCCTGATTTTTCTCAATTTTCATCGTTGCAAGAATTATATCTTAATGAAAATAAACTGAATGGTCCTTTCCCTGAACATTTTGCACAACATTCAAATCTTAACAAATTGTATATGGAGAGAAATCAACTTGCGGGTTCTTTACCTGATTTTAGCAATTTTTTGTCTTTGAAAGTTTTAAGCATTAGCAGTAACAGGTTGAATGGGACATTTGGTAGAATTATTGAGCAACTTCCCAGGCTTGAGGATTTAGATGTCTCTTCAAATTCATTCGAAGATACCATCACTGAAGTCCACATGTCAAATCTCTTCAATTTAAAATCTTTAGACTTGTCTTTGAACAAACTCACTTTAAACTTCAGCTCTGGTTGGGTTCCTCCATTCCAACTTGATAAAATTAAATTGGGATCCTGCAAAACGGGGCCTCGTTTCCCGAAATGGCTCCAGACTCAAAATACATTTTCTGAGCTTGATCTTTCTAATAATGGAATATCAGACATTGTTCCTGATTGGTTTTGGGGTCTGTCTCCCAAGCTGTATTTATTAAACCTTGCACATAATTGTATGAGAGGAGTGTTGCCAGATTTATCACTCAAGTTTGCTGGATATCCTGGAATTGATCTAAGTTTTAATTGTTTTGAGGGTCCAATCCCACTCGTCCCTCCCAACGTTGCATCTTTGATTCTTTCTAATAATATGTTTTCCGGATCAATTTCTTTCTTATGTGCAACCAGCTTTATCTACTTGGGTTACCTAGACTTGTCTGACAACCGATTAACAGGAGAGCTCCCTAGTTGCTGGACACCTTGGCAACTATTCATTTTAGACTAGGCCAACAATAAATTTTCAGGAAAAATTCCAGATTCAATGTTCTCTGACTGTTATATCAAAACATTGCATTTACGCAACAATAGTATGTCTGGGGAACTGCCTTCATGTCTGAAAAACTGCAAAGGCCTTAGAGTAATGGATGTTGGAAATAATAAATTTTCTGGGACATTGCCAGCATGGTTAGGTGATAACCTACTTGATTTGGTTGTTCTTAGTCTCCGATCCAATCAATTTCGTGGAATGATGCCTAAGCAGCTTTGTAATCTAGCAAAGCTTCAGGTTTTGGACTTGTCTGGGAACGATATCTCAGGAACAGTACCAGAGTGTCTCACCAATTTTTCGGCAATGGCTAAAAGAGAGAGCCCAAACACATTCATCTCATACTCTTACCCTTTGGCTTCAGCTGATAGCCAATATGGGTTTCCCGGAGTGGATTATCAAGACCATACTTTGTTTGTTTGGAAAGGAGTAGATTCAGAGTACAAAAGTACTCTGGGACTTGTAAAGAGCATTGACCTTTCAAGCAATAAATTGTTTGGGAAAATTCCCAAAGCAATTGCAAGTCTCAAAGGATTGATTTCCTTGAATCTATCAAGAAACGGTTTAACTGGACCAATGCCTCCGAATATTGGTCATTTAAATTTGTTGAATTCACTTGACTTGTCAAATAATCTACTTACCGGTGAAATTCCTGAAAGCTTCTCTCAGTTGAATTCTCTTGGTGTCTTGAATTTGTCGAATAACAATGTGTCAGGAAAAATTCCACTAAACACTAAACTGCAGAGTTTTGATATGTCTACATATGTGGGAAATCCTGAGCTTTGCGGCACACCACTTCCAAATGAATGTCCTGAAGAAGAATCGGCCAACATTTTGCATCCTGAAGATGATGGGGTTGTGACTCCAGGTTTTTATGTTAGCGTGGCACTTGGATTCATTGTAGGATTCTGGGGAATTGTTGGAACATTACTGCTGAACAGATCATGGAGACATGCATATTTCCTGTTCGTGAACCATATAAAAGATAGGCTTTACGTTGTACTGGTGTTGAATATTGCCAAATTACAAAGGTGCCTTTGAAGCTAAACGTCAACATATGACCTCTGTGTCTCCATCTGTTGTGGTACCTGAAGAAGCCTGTTTCATTATTTCCATTTGCAGCAATTTTCCTCTTTTGTGACGCTATTAATAATATGCTCCTCTTTTCCTCAAGAATTGTGAATGTAGACCTGTTTCAGGTTCATCTGTGATTTCGGGAGAAGCTGAGGTTCTCCAATTCAACTTCAAATGTGTGCAATAATTTGCTACAAATCGCATTCTTAATTTTCTTAAGAATAAGTTGTTTGCATAGTAATAAATGTCTACTGCAATATACACACATATTCTACATATTAGCTTCTTCAATTCTGATTCTTGAAAATTGGAAACAAATTTTTGGATATCAAACACAAAGGATCATACTAAAAGGAAAAAAAAAAAACATATCAGCCGTGACAGAATAATCAATGTTTGGAGGAACCTTTTCTAACCAAACAGATTCATCTCTAATGTTAGAGCAAGTTTTGCTTGCGCCTGAGCCATTGAGTTTGCTTCCCTACGATACCCGACTACTATTTTCTTTTTCTTTGGATTCTTGGCTCAAATTTTTAAATAATTAACCATAAGTATTTAAGTTTTAATGTTACATATATTTTAGTTAATATAATTATAAATTTAGATCATTCAACTTAACAGTGTTACCACTTTTTTTTTTTTCCTTGTTTCACTTTTTCACTTCAATCCTTAGTAGTAGTTCAGCCCGAGAGCTTTGATACGTGAGCTTCTCATTTTATTCTTCTCATAATATTTAATAAATACATAAGAATCAGGTGTGTTTTGCTTGTTTTAAGCTCACAATTCCATTTTTCCATTCAACTTCGATGATTAGAATTAAACCTTATTTCATATTATTTTTTCCTCAAAAGACTTATGAATTGAAAAAGAAGTTAGAAAAATTATAAATATCTCACTACTGTCATCCTTAGTTGATTTAGAGTACTCTCAAGACTAGTTGTGCTTGGAATGTTTTCAGAACCTTCAACTCTCTTTCTCTCACCTGGTGGAGAGGATTCAAACTATTTAATTAGAGTGATTACTGCTTTTTCTGATCAAATGTAAGAAAAAAATTTTCAAAGAGCCTGAGTTTTTTTTTTTTTTTGGTTTATTGCAATTTTCCTTATAATATTTCTTCTTTTTTAAAAAAAAAATAGTGAAAAATATAAAAAATACTAATACAAAAATATCAAAATTCTTTTTAACCTCATCTTAAAAATATTTATTTTTAATCCTTTAAACAAATTAATTGCACTATATGTTTTCTTCATCCAAATTGCTATTGTCTACTTTGTTCTCCTCCTCCATTGCTTATGGTATGAGATTTTTGGGTTATTTTATTGATTCTTTAAGAAATTAACCTGACATACACAGAATAAAAAATAAAAGCAGTAAGAGACAAAGGTGGTGGTCATTATCTATTTTGCCTTGATAAAATGTTTTTTCGCTTTTTATAACTTTTATCTTGGTTATGGAATTTTTATGGAATCTCCTTTCAAATTTATTCTATGCAAAGTACATGATTTATCTTCTGTGTTTGTACTGTCTCAATATGGATACTAAGATCTTGTTCACCTACTCATCCAAGTTACATTTGTGAATGTCATGTGCTTCAATCAAGCAGCAGCTTAATTGTGCAATAGCTGGTCGGGCTTGCATGCAATCATGTTGTATTCGATTAAAGCATAAACTACAATTCGGAAATCCAAAAT
Organism: Litchi chinensis; assembly: GCA_019925255.1. Taxonomy (NCBI): domain Eukaryota; kingdom Viridiplantae; phylum Streptophyta; class Magnoliopsida; order Sapindales; family Sapindaceae; genus Litchi; species Litchi chinensis. The sequence continues at coordinate 19,015,365 of CM034472.1, forward strand.
TGAGATTCCAACATACACAAGTACAATCCATAATTTCTATGTTCAATATTAGATTCGCGTTATCCCTATAAGCTTTAAACTTTTTCCAAAGGAGACATAGCAAGTTTGACTATACTAGTTTTTAGATTCCATTTATTTATAACTATACTAGTTTATTTGATTTTCTAATATACTTGATACTCATGTTATCATCTATAATTCCTTCATTATTGATTTAGTGATATATGCAGAAGCCCTCTGCTGCCAGCTATTATCGACCCTTTAGAGAAGCATCTCCCCATAGTTTGAAAACATAGCTGGCTCTCACATCCCCATTTCAATTCAAAGTCTATAAAGCACAAACTGCCACTACCAAATATAGAAAACCAAATCATTTTTAGCCAGCAAAGCTAAATCAACATTCGAATGATACTCGGTTCTAAACTAATAGAATTGACAATTTGACCTCCTTAAACAATCATTTTTCACAAAATATAAATTCTCAATGAATAACAGAGAGCTTAGAAAAGTTTCTTACTTGCAACTTGCAAGTTGCTAGTTCACTGTAAAATAACTCTAAAGATCATGTACAGTTTTCCATTTGCTTAACTGGTTCCCAATTCATCCTTGCACATCTCTTCTAACCACCGATGAGTCTTTTCATTTTCGCAAATTTTGCTATATACTGATAACTTGGTTTCCAAGTCTAAGCATCCCTCTCATCCAAGCTTTTGAAAAACTTCTTCTCAAATTCAATTAATCTAAAATGTGTAAATCAAGTCATATGCAACCAATCCATTGGAACTCAGGCAGGCAAATCAGTCAGGATTCCAAATCTTCTTTTCAGTTGGAAAACGAGTACAATTAACTCCTAATTGGAAAATCCTCTTTGGCAAGAAACAGAAAATCTTTTTTCATAAGATTCCCAAATCGGTCAGGATTACTTTTTTTCAAATTGGCATACTGTATAGGGCCACAATTCTGAGTACCTACTTCACAATTGTCAAATACTGGTTGATATAATTACAACATAATGAAAAACCTGTTTACATGAATAGTGTTACATGAATTAACTACTCCTACAACAAGAGAAAAAAACCCTTCACATATATGCTAATAGATGTAAATGATGGGATTTGAATATTTATCATGGATGTGAAAGGGTCTTGCTTTAAGTACTTAGATTAAGAGCAGATGTAGAAAATTTTTTGGCATAATATATACAGTGTCATATGATATAAATATATAATTATATGTGTTTTATATTGAGATTTTCCCATCCCAATCTACTGTTTATATTCTTTTCATATACCTTATTTTAAATTTAAATTTTTAAAATTTTTTAAAACACCTTGTTTTGTTTTATTTTTTATATTACTTTTCTTTACAAACATGTTAATTTAAAAAATATGTTGGATAGAGACTTGCTTGAATTTTTTAATATTTTATGGAGGCTATTGTCATGACTCATACATATAAATGGTTTTAAAATTTTATTTTATTTTTCAATAATCATCTCACACCTTTTTCCAATTTTCAAAGACATTGCTTTTTTCTTAAAAATTAAACTTCTTTTTAAAATTTTTATTCTTTATGACGATAAAAATAAAAAATTACAAGTTTAAAACTACTTAAAGCACTTACTTCTTTATTAATGTGTTATTTTTAATAACAGACATTAATAACATCGCTAGCATTAAAGATATGCTAAAATAATAATAATAAGTATAAAATTTAGAGGACTTCGGTTTATGATATATTAAATAGAAAAAGGGAAAACAAATAGGAGACACGTTTACTAATCAACAATAGAATTAAATTCCAATGGGAAAGGAATGAAGAATGGTCAGAACTAAAAGTTTCAAGCTTACTAACTTTTAAGAATTTCTTTTCTATGGTTAACTAAATTAATGAATAAGGAATGAAAAATATATATATATGATTACAAAAATCCCCTCCATAGCAGTTGATTAATCACACAAGTTCATACAAATTATGATTTCTAAAAGCTTCCAAATGTCAAAAATCATCCAAATTTGATTTCAATAAGGTTTTTAGTAGTTACATTTTCTGTTTATCTAAACAATAAATCAAAAATGACAAAACAAATCAAAGAGAAAAAAGAAAAGAAAAAAAAAAAACATGAGTATGACAGAATGGCATGTCATGATTCCAACCCAACCTCCACCTATTCTTCAACCGGAAACCCAAAAACTCTCCTTAAACTAAAATCAATCTCATGTGTGCATTATTTATTAGGGTGAATTTTGATCAAGATCAATTTCAAGTTTTAAACAAAATATAGAAAATCCAATTTGAAGAATTGAGAAAAGAATAAAATTAAGAAAAAAGAAAAAGTTGAAAACACTTCAACTTTTGAACACATGTAGAGAAAGAGAAGGATGAATATATATAACAAGTAGTAGTACTTTTTTTTTTCCTCGGTTTAACTATCTTATCAAATTATTAACTTTACTCCTTGTTTGGAACCCTTAGATTATCTTCATTAGTCACTCTTACAATCAATCCAAGGCTTCAATTGAGGGATACAATTAATAGTTGGATAAAATAGTCTACTTATATATATATATATATATATAAATAACAAATACAAATATATATATATATGTATAATAAAACGAATATGGAGAAACAATAAGTAAAAGAAATGGGGATGAATGCTGAGTTGAGAAGAATTACACAAGGAAGAACGACACAAATAAAAGAGATTAAACATATCTACAATTATCTTATAAATATTGATCAAGAATATTTTAGTAAAAATATCTGAATTTTTTATTTTTTTTTAAATCAAGAAAGGAAACTTGATTCCCAGGGTAAAAGAAGGGAATTAAGTTCCCTTTCCAATAAGAATTTGATTCCTTAATTCTAGATGAGGTACATATAATTTGATTCCTTAAAATTTTAGTAAACATTGAAATTTACATAACATGAATTTTAGTAAACATTGAAATTCTATTTTCCATTTTGGTTTTCTATTTTCCTTTCCAATATGACTTGAAGTTTGAATGAAAGAGTGTTTAGGTTTATATATTTTCATTTTTTTTTTTTTTAATAAAAGTCAATTTTCAGTTTGTGTCGACTTTTTGGACCAAAAACCGAACAAAAAAAAAAAATTGATTTTGACATTCAAACCAAATCAACCTGAAATCAAATTGAAAACTAATATTTTTTATTCGGTTCTATTTGGATCGGGTTGGCTTCAGTTTCGAGTTTTTTTGCCCACCCCTACATTTGACCTAAGAGCTCCACTGAACCGAAAGCTATTGTTGTTTGTTTAACTGTGTGATTGCAATAACTACAATCCAACATCTGGTTGCAAAAGAGGCTCAATAATTTCATAAACTCACTCCTTAACAGCTCCATAATCATTGGCCAACAGAAGAACCATGTCATCTAAAGCATCAATGCTTGCACCAGCAGTGCAGCTACTTATTCTGCTGTCTAATAAGACTTACTAAATTAGCTTTTATTTCAATGTCACTCGGAGGAAAATACTAAGCAACTATAGAAGAAAATCCACACTATACACAGATTAGAACTCATAAAGTACAAGTTATATATGCAAGCCCCTTTTCTTAATGTTCAAATACCAATTTATACTCAGTCTTTCCGACATTCTTAAAGTAATATACTTTTATGGTGTTTAATGTAAAATTTTATTTTATTTTATAAACATGATTAATAATGATGAAATTTAAAGAATATAATTGTAAGTTATTTACACTTACATTAATTATATCGTAAGTTCCTTAACTTTCAAATTTATAATAATAAAAACTTATATTATTATATAGCTTAAAATTTAATTCAACAATACTGCATATCATTACATGAAACCAAAATCATAAATTCTCAAATTTTAGAAATTATTTTTTAATATTTTATATTACACATCTAGTTATACATTTCCATTCATTTTCATTACGTAATTGACAATCAATTACAAGGATTTAAATATATGAGGAAATTTGGCTCTGCCCATTAAAAAATTTCCAATTTGATGGGTGTATTCAATCTAAACTTTATTAGACTTTGTTTTTTTTTTTTTTAAATAATAGATTTAATGAAATCATAAATATATATATATATATATTGAAAATCTATGGATTCTATATTGATTTTGTTAAAATTATTTAAGACATCTAATGAAATTTTGAGGATATCATGGTAAGATTTATTATAAACTTTTTCTTCATAAAACTAATTTTAAAATCAATCAAAATCTATCACTTAAATAAATTTACAAAGTCAATGATTTTTTAAAACACATAGATTTTATTAAATTTCATACAAATAAGAATGAATACTCTAAATTTGATTGGATTTTATAAAAATCTGGATTGAATACGTCAAGATTTCAATGAAATTCATTCAAATTTATATTGGATATATCCAAAATTTAAAATATTTTAAATTTCAATGAATTATAGATTGAATACACCGCCTAATATTCTTTATTTTTTATGTTATGGTGTGGGAGCAGAATTAAATTCTGAAAAACTATCCACACTTTATGTTTTAGGACAAGATAAAGATTTTAACCCTTGATCTCTTATAAAATCAAAAAAAATATTTAACTATTCTACTAAAGGATGGTGTACACGAATCAAGAATGAGCCCCTAATATGTGTTGTATACTTGAACACAATTCAAATGAATTTTATAAAATTTAAAAAGACATTTTTATTAAATATTTATGTATCATGATTATATCTCAAGCTTCATTATTAAAATCTCTTTAAATTGCTAAAATTAAACATACAATTTTTTAGTGGTGGAAATATCGCCGCCCAACTCGAAACAATGGTAAAAAAAAAAAACCCACCCCTAGGTTGCCTAACCAGACACGACAGATATAGTAATGGGCCAGACTAGAAGCCCATTTTGCCCCAAACTCATCACAAACTTTGGGTTTTCATATTAAAAGAGCCCATGGGCTTTAACCATTAATTTCTGGTGAGGTTTTAGCTACCATCTTCTTCCCTGAATAAACAGTCTCCTCTAGGGTTTTACAATTTCCGTTTAACGTTCACTGTATCAGCTCTCTCTCTCTCTCTACGCACGCAAAAACTTGCACATGTATGTACAATAGCTAAAGCATTGACATTACACCATAAAAAGATGAAGGTGAAAGTAATTTCACGTTCCGCCGATGAATTCACTCGAGAGCGAAGCCAGGATCTCCAGGTATCACTCAAATTGCTATTTTTTAATATTTTAATTTAGTTCTCTAAATGAAAAACACTAATTTCAAATAAAATTGAATTATGTATCAGAGGGTGTATCATAATTACGATCCCAATCTTCGACCCCAAGAAAAGGCCGTGGAGTACGTCAGAGCTCTTAATGCAGCCAAATTGGAGAAGGTATATATACTCAAACTCAACTCCAGATTGAATTGGTTTTACTTGTAAAATTGATTGGGTTTTGGAAAATTCATTTTCTCTATTATGTTTTTAGATATTTGCTAGGCCCTTTGTTGGAGCAATGGATGGTCATATTGATGCAGTGTCATGTATGGCCAAGAACCCCAATTATTTGAAAGGCTTGTTTTCCGGTTCTATGGATGGAGGTACTTTCTTGATGTTGCTTTAGATTCTCTTGTGTCTTAGTTGAATTATTAGTAGTTGTAGAATTAGATAAGTTGGAAGATTTGTGATTACGTTTCCTGAATTGTTCATATCGGTTGTGACATACACAAACGTGTTACTTTGAGTTTGTATTATGGTTTTAAGTCAAATTAAGGTTTTTTCTGACTATTAAGCATTTACTCTTTTTCCTGTTGGGTGTGTATTTGCATGTGTGCTTGCAATTTTGCAGATATCCGGCTTTGGGATATAGCTTCCAGGTAACTTTCAAGCTGACGTAAACTTTTGTACAATCAAATGTGATTTGCGTTTTAGGACTTTTTCTCTATTATTTTATTCTTGCATTTTACAAATATGGTATCTAAGAATGAAACAAGGAGAATAGTAAGCTTAAATGTGATATATCAGCTGATGGTGTACAAAATGCTGCAACTTTTTTTACCTGTTTCATCTTCTTTTCTCAAATCTACGGAAAATTAGTATTTTCCCTCTGTGACACTGAAATTTAACATGTCATGATCAATATTGTGAGTTTTTAAGAGTATGAATTGGGAGAGTTTTTTCATTATTTGGCCTCCAGTTCAAGTAACCATGGTTGCCTGAATTAAAATGGTTTACAAGAGAATTGTTTGCATTCTCTTTCCTTCTCTCTGATAGGAAAATTTGGGAAAAACAGTTTGCTTTTGTCTTTCTGAAAGTATAGAAAAGTTATTTTAGCTTATAAAATGGGTGCAAAGTAAATATCTTTGTAGATTTGTATGATACATAAGCATTTATTACAACCTTTAACTTGAAATATGGTAATGCTGGAATTGAGAAGATGGAAGCTGTGTCAAGTGCAGGCCGTACAATTGTTCATGTCTACTGTTTACCTGGAAAATGATTGACATCCATGATAGCATTGTCCTCTGTATTCTTATTTTCATGAGATGATGATTAAAGCAAAAGTGGATTACAAGATCATTGTCTTCTTCCTTGGGTTGTTTCTGTTTCTATGTTGTTATAGTTGTACTTCATTCATATCTGACTGGCATTTACCTTCTGATGTCTTCAATGAATTAACAGGAGAACAGTTTGCCAGTATCCTGGTCTCCAAGGTGCTGTACGAGGTTTGACAGTATCAACTGATGGACACATTCTGGTGTCATGTGGAGTCGATTCCACGTAAGGCACAACTTCTATTGTTAACTGGAAAATAAGTTTATGAAGATTAGTAGTGAACATATTATTGCAATGGATTCAAGTGTGATTCGAGAACTATTATTTGAAGTTACAGATCAAATTTTGGAGATTCGTCCATTCTTACGTTTAAAATTGTGTTGTTTTGTTCAGTGTCCGGCTCTGGAATGTTCCTGTTGCTACTCTTACAGACTCAGATGATTCATCTCATAATTCAGCTGAGGTGATGCTTTCTTAATATAGACATATGTAGAACAATGAACCAATTTTCAATTCTAGTCTGATCTTTCTGAACAAATTGCAATTCAAATTACAGCCACTGGCCACTTATGTTTGGAAGCATGCATTCTGGTAAGGGTAATAATTTCCTGAGGAATATATTCTTATATTTCAGTTAGTTGATTAAATTATGGGAAACTTTTTTGTAGTCTTTTTTTATTTTTTATCTGAGAGCTTTTCCACCTTCTCCAGGGCTGTTGATCACCAGTGGGATGGTGATCTGTTTGCTACAGCTGGTGGTCAAGTTGATATTTGGAACCACAATAGGTTCTTATCCTAACTTGTTTCTAAATATCTTCTGTACATAATAGCATTAGTTAAAATCTTTTATGACAATATGCCTCATGTAATCAGGTCTCAGCCGGTTAATAGCTTTCAATGGGGAACGGATACAGTTATATCTGTAAAATTTAACCCTGGAGAACCAAATGTCTTTGCAACATCAGCTAGGTATGAACTCTGGATCAATCATTGTTTGTTTTAATAATATGGATATATGATATAGACTATAGTCATGCATTTTTAAGTGCTATATATAGTACGAAAGTTAATTGAGATATTTGAGTCTTCACAAGTAATTAAACGACATATATGAGAAGTAAGAATATAAAACAAATTTACAGTTTGTTTCCAATTTTAAGATGGCAAGTTGCTCATTAGGTAAAGTCTGTTCAGAAGCAAACAGATATATATTTTATCTCCAATTCTTAAGATGATAAGTTGCTCACTTCATAAAGACTGGAAGTAGTATGTCTAACTATATATTTAGTTTAAAAATGTGGAACCTGTGTTTTGGTATGGAACAAGCCAATTTGACTTAAATTGACCTAGGTCCTTTCCAATCTATAAGTTGCATGTGCAGATGTGCTACACATTGAGTAAGCATAACGCTTTTTCCTTTTTGAGTTCCAAAATCTTATATAGAAATCATTAGTGTTTATCCTTGATCTGAATGCAAAATGTATATATATGTATACTATATGTATGCTTATGTCTGAGTGAGTTTTAATTTAGTTTGCTTATTGTTTTGCTAACCCTGAAGGATCTGTGTGCCATTACTTGTTTGTTCTTCATAAGATTAAGTTGATTGTTTTAATTAAGATATTATATTGTAATATATGCTGTCAAACTTATATGTGGTTTATGTTTATTTATTGGTTTATTCTTTTTTCCTCATTTGCAGTGATCGTAGCATAGTGTTATATGATTTGCGCATGTCCTCTCCAGCAAGCAAGGTTATCATGAGGGTAATGTTTACTTTTGAATGCCAGCAGATGAATCTAATCATTGGTTTACCTTGTCACTGTTTATTGTTTCAAAATATATGATGATGTTTGTCTTATCTGTATCTTGAGTTGTTTTCAATATATTTTCCCTTTGTAATGTGACTTTTACCTTCTTTTGACAGACAAGAACAAATGCTATTTCTTGGAACCCAATGGAGCCAATGAACTTCACTGCTGTAAGTATTTCTATTGATTCTTCTAATTATACATATTAACAGCTTTGTTGCACATTGGTTTGCTCCTTTTTTGGATTCTTCAATATTCCGGATATTATTATCCTAATGGCAATTGTAATTGGAGTAGATCCTTTTTATATAAAAGACTTTTCTGAGATCTAATAGTCTGTCACATAGTAACTTATGTTAATAAATGAACAGTAAGTTGGCCGCTTTCCACACATAATCCTAGCTTAAAAAATGTTTCATATAGTGCAACTACACTGAGAAGCATGCAAAAGAGATTGGTGATTTGCTTATGAGTTAATCAGACTGAGAAAGTAATTGAATAAATTTTCTGGTCATGCATAGTGTTACTCCTTTTAGATACTACTTTGCTTTCGGTGTAATGCAGGCAAATGAGGACTGCAATTGTTATAGCTATGATGCTAGAAAGCTAGAGGAGGCCAAGTGTGTACACATGGGTCATGAATCTGCAGTGTAAGGAGGATTCTGGAAATCTTTTATTTTTTATTTTTTATTTTTACCATTTAGCTAATAAGTTCACTTTAACCCTCATGATAACATTATGTGCTTTAATATTTTGTTTCCAGGATGGATATTGATTATTCGCCTACTGGTAGGGAATTTGTTACCGGATCTTATGATAGAACAGTGAGTTTTCCAACGATTTCTTGTATTTTATCCTTACCATTTTCTATACTGATGAGGACAATTAATGTATATTGAATTTCTTTTTTGCAGATTAGAATTTTCCAGTATAATGGTGGTCGAAGCAGGGAAATCTATCATACAAAGAGAATGCAAAGGTTTTGCCTATTTTACCATTTCTCACTAATTCCTATCATTTCCTCCTTAATCAAACATTTGGTTTTTCAAATTATTATGATTAGCTTTATTGAGAAAATTCTGTTTTTGTGTGGGCTTCTCACTTAAAGCAATTGGGCGGGAGTATGCCAGATTTTGTACCTTTTAAAATTGTCGGTGAACATGGATTCAACAAGTTTGTGCTTTTTAACTGACTATATTTTTTTCCTTTTTGTATATTTAGAGTATTCTGCGTCAAGTTCAGCTGTGATGCAAGTTATGTTATATCAGGAAGTGATGATACTAACCTTAGGCTTTGGAAAGCTAAAGCTTCAGAACAATTGGGAGTTCTTCTCCCAAGGGAACGGAGAAAGCATGAGTACCATGAGGCTGTCAAGAATCGATACAAGCATCTGCCTGAGGTCAAGCGTATAGTGAGGCACAGGCACCTGCCAAAACCAATATACAAGGCAGCTGCCCTTAGACGCACTATGATCGAAGCGGAGAGAAGGAAAGCAGAAAGAAGGAAAGCTCATAGTGCCCCAGGTAGCATTGTAACAGCACCATTGCGTAAAAGAAGAATCATCAAAGAAGTTGAATAAGTCATGCAATTGGTGGGGCATCTGGTTTGTATGCCATGCATATCTGAATCTCTGGTGGGATCCTATCATTCCAGATTGATTGCTGGTCTTCTAGGTCAAGTGTTGAAGATTCAACTGATTTTCTTCCCATTTTTCGATGTACTACCAAGTTATGAAGCAGCATGAGCATGACCTTCTCCTGTAATAGTTTTGACACACAAATTCTGTGATATTTTCAATCTTCTAATGTGCATCACAAGCCAATTTGTTTTTGACAAAACAGAACTACGATTTCCTTAACAGATATGGACTTTGCAAATGCTCAGAATCACTCTTTTATTCATTCAGTCTGGGCAGGTTTAGTGCAACAGCGAAAACTGGTTGATCAACAAACTTAATAGCGATTTCATCAGTGAGAGTTTCATCTGTTTAACTGGTACACTGTTTCTTGGGCAGCGAAAAGTGAATGGGCGCTTAGGTGAACAAGCCATTGTAATCTAAACAAAACTAAAATGGTAATTGGTGCTACTTTGTTATAGGAAATACTTTTAAAGGCTGGTTTCACAATAACGAGTAAGAAGTCTAGGAGGTGGCATCCACCTACAACTCGAACTTTTTTGTCTCAATTATATTACGTTGTACACCAACCTATTCTTACCAACCATTGAAAATTAATACACATATAAGCTCTTTCTCATTACACCTGAGGCGATACAGTTAGGTATGAAGTGATAAAAATCCAAGTAAACAGATAGTATTCCATAATCAAAATGCACATTCAAATTGAAGGCAAAACAAATCAATTTAAAAAATCTTTATCCATACAAGATTTAAGTCTTATTTGAAACATCTTCATACAGCATTCGTTTGCATCGCACAATAGTTGCCTAATGTAAAAATGAAGCTTTAAAATGAAAAATTAGTCGCTCTGAAGTTGTTTCAAGAACACAGTTGGTCATCCTATAACTCGGCAGTATCGCTCCTCACTCATCAAAGTGCTGGACTGCCATTACTAACATAAAAGATAACTACAACAATAATAACAGTTAAGACCTGTGCTTCCTATCGTCATCCTCATCCTCATCAGAGTCACCACTCTCACGAAATCGTGGATTCTTCTCCTGTTGCATTAAAACAAATGTCAAGCTTAAATAACAAAGGAAAATTTTCTTCAAACTCTCGTATAGCAGCAGAATAAGGTTGGTTCTACAGCTTTGTTTATGACAATCTAGAACCAGCTGCCACCTTATTAACATTATTCAAAGCACTAACATTAGGCTTGTATTTCATCTTTTCTGTTTTAAAAAGAAGATTACACCCAAATATATTCTGATTCCATCCTACACCCAACATGCATAGCCAGATCATGTCTATCAGGCAATAATCAGGCCTTCATGCAGCAAAATTCATGATATTATGGAGGCAACAAGTAATTTTGAAATTGAAGAATGAAACTGAAGCATTTAACACTCACCGGTCTCGATTCATGATCAGAATTTCTCCTAGATTCGTGATCTGACGTTCTCTTTGAAGCATAACGATCATCATCTCGGTGTCGCTTCCTATGATAATCTGATTTCACAAAAGAGGCAGTATTGAAATTGTAATTCAGACATGGATCAATCAGTTGAATGATTCAAACATGTGTTTAAAAAATTGAGATACTTGGCAGCAAAAGTAGTACCTCTACCATGACGATGAGAGCCCCCATGACCATGACTTCTATTATGTCTACCATCTGCAAAATAAAATGCCACAGGTGGTTAATACAAACTTTTACCCACAAGAAGCTCTTCTACAAATCATAGATATTTTGCTAGGGGCTAGCAGCAACACAAGCTGTAAGCTTGAACACCAAATACTCTTAACAAAACCAATAGGGGTATGATGATTGAATAAAAAATGGGAATAGGATATGTTTACCCAAGCACACTTGTCCTTAAAATAAGACAAGCTTCCCATTGTTAATTGGAAATAGCCAAACATCTCAACCAAGTTCATCAGAAGGAGAACACACAAAACATTCCAATACAATAATCTTCGATTCTATCTTTCCTAAACTAGCTTACATTCTTGTTTTTTCTACTGCGTTTCAACAAGCCAGCCAGTAAATCCTGTAATTGGTTTTCTGTAATACAAGAAATTATTCCAGCACTACACAAAGGTAACAATGTCATGTACTACAGGAGCTTTTTTACTAATTAACTTGTCTGGACGAGGACGTAAAACATGTACCCCAAAAGTCTCCTTCATAATAAAACTTTGATTTCAACCAGTTCTATTATTTAAAGTTTATAGACAACAACGGTTATTAGACAGAAAGTTGTAAGATTTTGTCACTGTGAATCACATAGTTGACTCTGTGCAAGTACTTCAACTAAGAAATAGCCCTTGCCTGAGCTGATAAACTCATGCCATGATTGGAGAGATCATAGTGTCCTGCCACCTTGTAGTAAGGTCATAACGCTGGCACATCTAGAATGGATGCCCAAATGGCATTTGCAGAACACTTGACCTCATTTCATTGTACACTCTCTAAGACTGCATTAGGTTTATTAATTGTACGCTCTAAGAATGCAGTAGGTTTGTTAACAAACAATGCAATACATCAATATTAATGTTTAGTCCATGTAAAACAATTAGGTTTCAGCCATGTGAATCAGTAACAGTCAAGGCATGTCCAGGGCTACCCAGCTTCAATAGACATCGAAAAACAATAAATGTGACAAAAACTGGAGTAACTCCAGCAAACAAGCAAATTTGTGAACTACATTAATTTATTAAATAGTCCGAGAAGTAAGGATGTGCATTAATGGCTCTCAGAAGTCAGAACTTACAATGTTGAGGTGGCATAACCGGTCCGAAAGAATTCAATGAGCCAGTACCATAATCTACAAGCTGTCTTTGTGCTTCCAATTCTCTTTGAACTAATTTTCCATAACCTCCTCTGCGTATCATACATTAAGGAACTAGAAAAGAACATTTTGTTTCAACCAACCAAGGACACGACAGCATCAATCAATTACTCATGCAAGGCAGAATCACATGTCAACCATTTCAAACCCAAATATATATATATATATATAAACTAAAAAGAGTATAAGCAAAAGGATATCAGGATCAAAGTCTGTACGATATTCATCTCGGACCTGCCCAAATACAAGAATAGATAAAGAAATCAATTCAGATTGACCACAAAAGATATACGCCAAGCAAATAACTTCAACAGGCACCATAACTCACCTGCCCACCACTTCGACCACGACCCCATTGCCTTCCATCTTGGAAACCCCAATCAAAATCCACACGAATAGGACGGTCATCAAGAATAGTCCCACTTATATATTTAACAGCATCCTCCGCATCTTCCCTAGAGTAGTACCTAACAGACAGATAAACACAAAGACATCAACTTGAATCAAAATGAATCACAATGCCATCAAAAACCCTACTTTAAAAAACCAAACAAACAACAGCTTCAACAAGTTTCTTGATCATTAAATCATGGTTCTATAAAAGCTAAAACAAAACAAGAAAAAACACATAACCCATATCAACTTTAACCTAAAATTAAAAAAAAAGAAAAAAAAAAATCTTTAGACCCAAATTGAAAGAGAAAAACAGAGAGAGAGAGAGAGAGAGAGAGAGAGAGAGAGAGAGACATACAAGACAAAACAAAAGCCACAAGGGGTCTTAGAGTTCTTGTCCAAACCCATGATAAGCTTCTTGATTTCACCAGCACGTGAAAAGAGCTCGTAAATTTGCTCCTCAGTCGTATAAAAGGACATGTTTCCAACATAAACAGTGATTGATGTCTGCAGCGCATGTTCGAATTCTTCTTGCGACCCTGGAAACCTCCTGTCTCGATACGCCGACAGCTTCGCCAGATCCTGAAAACCCAAAACAAAAATAAAAACAAACAAAAAATAAATCTTAATTGCTTCAATAGACAAATATAGTGATTTTTAGAAAAAACAATTGATGAGAAGAGTTTGATATTACCTTGAACAGAGAAGCCATTGCTCTCTCTCAAACTTGCAAAAGAGCGCACAGCAGAAGAGAACCAAACGTCGGGTCCGACTTGGGTCCGCTTGTCTATTTTGGTAAATACATTGCTCTGTTTGGTAAATCTGCCGTGTTTTGGATTTATTATTATTATTATTTTTTGATAATGTGTCTAGGATTTATTGAAATTTAATAGAATATCTGATAGAATATATATATATAGAGAGAGAGAGAGAGAGATTTTATTTGAAGTGTGTGGGAGTAGAGTAAATTTTGTTAGGGGCTTTCTTATTCATAATTCCCACTTTTAAATTTATAAAAACCTAACAATTAAAAGTAATTATATATGATCTATTTAAATTTGTTTGTATTTTTAAAAATTTAAATCCAATATACTTAAATATAATTTTATGGTAGAAATTGATCATATAGTGTGACCAATTCGACTTGCTACAAATGGCTTTTCTCCCCTCAAACGAAATAAATTAACTAATATCAATTTAAAGTGCATGGCCCATAAAATACATTGAGAATTTATTAATTCATACAAAATCAACTCACAAACTATCCTCCAAACTCAGAATAACATCAATCAATCTTAAAAAAGTAGAACCCATGACAAAAGCCCTTACATTCGAGGATAATGGGTGGCCTAATGGAAATACACACTTCATCTGTCCATCAAAGGCAGGGTTCGATCCTCACCCGAATCATAATATGTATACTAATTTTTTCATAAATTTGTGGAAATCTTCTTATAATTCTAAAAATGGATTTTTAGACTGTTCACTAATTAGCTTCTATCAATAAATCCCGATAAATATTTAACCTACTATTAGAAGTTGTATATTAATAATTAATTAAAAAAAAAAACCCTGACATTTAAATCTAAAATTATTTTTGTAAAACAAAATGAGAGGCTTTTGCATTTTCCCTTATTGTTCCGCTAAATTTCCTAGTTCAACCCTAAACAAACAAACAAAACACTAACCTAACCCTTGTAGTACCTTCGTTGCCCTCAAATCCAAACACCCCTCACTGGGTTTTAGCCTCCACTGTCACTTGATACAAGAACCTAAAACCTCTTAACTCGAAAAACACGATCTCGATTCAAACACCATTTATTTATACTAGTGCCGAACAAAATGGCTTCATTTGCCGCCGCCAGATCGGTTTTCCGGTCAACCTCTGCTCGCAATACCGCCGCTCGTCTCACCTCCCAAGCTAAAACCAAAGCCACTCGCTCTCCTTCTCTCGGCGGAAACAAACTGCTCTCCGCCGGAATTCTCAGGTTACTACTAACTCTCTCTGCATACAATTTTCATATATGTATACGCATATGTATAGATAGGTGTTTTTTAGTTTTGTAATGTGATTGATGGATATTGACAATGAAGGAGACCTGTGGAAGTGAGCTTTTGCGTGGAATCGATGCTGCCCTATCACTCCGCTACCGCTTCAGCTTTGATGACTTCTATGCTCTCCGTCTCTCGCCGCAGTTACAGCTGGCTTCCTGAAGGTACTACTCAACTTTCTTCAGTTTTATTGAAAAATGATTGCTTTTTGTGTGTGTGCTGATTTGATTTGTTTTGATGTGTAGAGAAACTAAACTATTGAAAAGGAATGGATTTTTCGGGTAGATGAATGAATGATGTTTGATGAATGGGTGTTTGGTGTTTGCTATATGTGTGATTGTTGAGTTGACAATGGATATAAAGTCGTGATGCTTGTTTTTAGTAGGTTGTCTAACTGGTGGTTTTTATTGTTGCATTAGGTATCTAGCAACGTTTATAGGACCCTCTTGAATGATGTTGTTTTCTTCCTTTTAGTTTTCGGGTAAGTTAGTATTTGCTTCATCTTGGCTTGAATAAGCCTGTTAATTATTACATTGTGGAGTGGGAAATTTGAATTTTAAGTGTACAAGAGCTATAGGTTTGTTACCTAGCGTACATTTACCGCTCTTTTCTGCTATCATTTCCATTTCTTTTGTTGTGGATGGAGATGCTAGGTTATCTAAATAAGTTTGATGGCATATTTGTCTGCCCCCCAGCTCATCTTATTCAAATGTTTTTGGTCATGAAAATACATCAGTCTGCCATTTTCTTAACCCGTATTGTTTTGATAAAAAGGTTTATACACCTCTTTTGCATGTTGTAGGCCAAAACAAGACTAGATGAAGATCGAGAAGCAAAGATGGAATGACTTGGACCTTTTTTTTTTTTTTCATACATTTAAGCTACTACCAACTGGATTCATCTGTAGACTAGAAAGTGGTTGTCGTTATTTCTATTGAAGTTGATGTGAAATTATGGCTTTTTCTAGAAGAGGGATGTCCTGGGAGGTTTTTTGAGAAAACCTATTGATACAATTGTTGCAGTGAGCTACACATATGCCTTTACAAGGAAAGTTATTTTGTTTGCACGCACAGGGTTAGCCTGAATAAAGCTCATCATATGTTTTAAACCATTCAATGTCTTGACAGGAAGTAGCAAAAATTTACATTTTACATTTACTCTATATTTTGTAGGAATTACAGAGTTTTTTGGTGCCTAAGCCTGGCAAAATAATGTCTGTGTATAGATAAGAAAAGCATTCCTAACCTTTAATTACTGTGAGTCCCCCGCCCTGTAAAGATAAGGGATTAAGCAAATTGAACCCAGAATTCCTAATCTAATTTGCAATGGGGCGCTTATGGGCTCATGCCAGTTTCAAATCTACTTAGGTAAATATCCACAAAGTCTTGAACTTGAAACCTTGAAAAGATGGCATCCACAAACATGGTTATGTACGTTAATAAGATCGTAGAAGCAACATACATTAGACATCCATAGATCTAATACTTGGTCTAAACTAACATTGACATGTTGTGGATGGATATATTGAGAATTGTCTAATAGCTAAGAGGTTTTATGTAACTTAGATAGATGATAATTTACTTTTAAACAAAACTAAAAAGCCTTCAAGTATCCCCTTTATATTGTTTGCCAGTTGTTATGGTGAATCATGTATAGCTTCCTTCTTTGAAATATAGATTGTAAGATGTATCTTTCGGAATTTGAATTGTGATGCTTATACCTGGTCGCAATAGATGTGATATTTGGAGAGATCATTTAACTTTGCATTCTAAATATTTTGCTTGGTTGAAACTGGTTAAAGAGTAGGATAATCGTGATCATTAAGGCAGCATACTAATAATTTTTATTGGATCAGCTTGCAATGATGATGTGTGATGACTGTTCAGAGGATTCAAGCAAGTTTTATGTACAAAATTCTGCATTCTAAGAGGTTTTGAGTGGCTGAAGAAGAGACAACTTGGATTTTCTGTACTTCCAAACTTAGATGAGTTGCTAGACTCACAATTTTTTCAAGTGGAAGGATATTTCCTGTTGAGTTGGCTGTTTGATCCTAAATATGTAGCTATGTAGCCCATCAATTAGAAAAGCAAAAATAAATTCCAGATTGTTAAATTAAGTTTTTCTTTTAATTTCTTAATTCTACATTTTGTTGTTACTAAGGCTTAAATAGGATCTAACTCGGATCTTGATTTTAATTAGCTCCAAATAATGATGTATGATTTTCATCTCATGGATTCCAGAGAATCCCATTATGTTCAAAATTACAAATTTAAAACCAAACTCTGCCTGATTTATTAGAAGTTTCAATAAGGTTTCTACTGGAAAATTGCATTTCAAAATTTTAACTATTCTTGTCAGTTACCTCTTCCCTTTAAGAATTCATATATTTTGCTTCAGCTGAGGCCATGAGCACTTGGAAATAAAATATTTTCAAGGCCATACTGATTGATTTGTATTTGATTCTAGGTTAGCTACATTTCATCATCAGTTTAAATGTTTTAAACATGGTCTGATTTTTGTATCTATGTTTATTTTTATACTTCCTGGCCATCTGACCATAGCAAAGGAGCTGAAAATGGATAGTGATGTATTTTTTCACAGTGGAAGTAGTGAGTGTGAGACACAGTTAGCCTGAAGGTTTCACCTAGATAGTTTTTTGCTATCCTACAGTTCTTCAGACCGAACCTTCTCGTTGAGAGTGTTATATTACTTCTCTGGTGGTTGAGATTTTACCCTTCTTAGAGCTACAGCGTTGTATTGATCTCTTATAGTCTGTTTGCTACTTGGCTTTTCTGTCAAACATTGTACATGACGAAGAATTCACTTCTATGCTTCTACATGGAATCATTTTGCTGTCATTCTCTAAGCTTATGTTTGGTATGTGTTTGATTTTTGTTCCAATTTTCCTAAAAACATTTGTGGGCAAACATTCAACAGCATTAGGTCTAGAACTAGAATTGCCAGTGTGAACACTGACTTCATGGTTGTACTTGCTTCTTTGAATTGACCCCACCCTTTATTTCCTGTTAATCAGTTTAGCGTTATATAATTTCTTTTCTTTCTTACTTCCTAGTTCATAGGACAGTTTATGCTGTCCGGTCATCTAGGATTCCCACTGAACCCTAGACTTTGGCTGGATGTGCAGCATAACCTTCAAGCTCTCGTCTTTTTTATTTCTAACTGTATTTTTTGTTTGTTTAGGGCTGTAATATCTTCTAGAAGTTGGCAATGGCAGCAGTGAGAGCTATATTGACCTTTCCTTTAAATTTCTTCTCTTTCCAATCATTGCAACTAATAATGGTCTATCAATTCCATGCTCCTATCATAGAAACCTTCATGTGATGCCTTGTATTGGTAATGTAGACGGATAATGCGTATGCTCAAGTGCTATTATCAGGAGTAACAGTGATGCAGATTCGATGGCAACCTTATTTGAGGTTTTATTGTTGGATAGACAAGTGAAAAACAAAAATGAAACTAATACTCTATCAGTCAATTTCGTATGTATTCTGGCAAACTATCGTGATGATTTTGACTACTTGGGTGAGGCTCGCTTATAACCAGGACTATAATGGTTATATTGAAATCGTAGCCTCATTTGTCAGTGGGGTTTCTTCATGTCAAATAGCCTTATCATTAGGTTTATTTCCCCATAATGGTTCCATCAGCCACCATAACATCACAACCTGCTATTATTTTGCTAGGCATGCTTTTCCTCACAGAAGCATATTTCATTGTGGAATAGCCTCAGAAATGAACATAGCCTAGCAAGCATATATCAGCTTACTATTCAACATATTGACATGAGGTCAGTTTCACTCTTATCATCATTAAGAGTATTTTGCAAGAATCTAAATTCACCAAAAACCTCGTACTATACACACTCATTAGCAACACCAAATAAGACCACCAGGCAATAATCAAACAAAAGAGAAAACATTTTAACAAACTGACATCATCATCAACACATCCATTTCAAATCCAATCCAGTTTGACACTTAACAATTGCATTTATAACAAAAGTATCAAAACCTAAAAAAAAAAAAAAAAAAAACAAAACAAAACACATCTCCAGCAAGAAAATCTTTGTACTATACACTCATAAAAACTGAATCCCATTTAACAGGTTTTGATTGAATGGGAACAAGAATCAAACCCTTTAGTAGTAATAGTCACCTAAACCATATTCACTTACCACCCCAAATTCACTCGGCATTAACAAGCTCATATTCAACTAAAGACAGATTGTTATTCTCTTTAACTTCAAAGTCAGCAGGTTCAGTCACCTCAATCCGCCCCCATTTGTCGACTGCCAGCCTCATCGACCCCTTGAACATGTCAATCTTCGCATTCCGCAGAATCACAGTCGCCCCCGGAGTCAGCACATCAACTAAATTAAAAATTATAAAAACCCATCAAAATAAAAGCTAACATGGACCGACCCAAATGATTTCGAAAGCATTGAAGCCCTAAAAGAAGTTGGATAGATACCTTGGTCGTTGCGAGCAGTGAAGTAGATGGAGCCAGTCTCGTCGCCGACCAAGCACTCGGCGATGCGGGGAGGGCGAGAGGGCTGAGAGAGGGAGGACAATGACCTGGCGCCACGTGGCTTGTTGACGAGGACAGGCTTGGAGGAGACGACCTTGACGGTGAGAGTGTGGCCACTGGTGCCTGGCTTCAGCTGATCAACCTTCACGAACACCGGCTTCCTCTTCACTGTCGCCATCACTATTATTACTACAACGATAACAACAACACAAACCCTAGATTCGACGGTGTCGCGGAGCCACCACCAAATGAAGTGCGATTGTTTATGGAGACTTGGGCTAGGGTTTTGCGGGCGCAGAGATATTTGGGTTTTAATGATTTTGTCGTTGAGGGAACCTAGAGAAACGTGTATTTGTCCACTTGTCGATATTTGATTGGGTTAGTAGTTCCATGTCTAGTCAATAGTTGTCCCAATTGGGGACGAGTTTATTGCTTTTTCTTGTTTGCTTAGACTCATTGGGACTAATCAAATTTTCTGCTTCTCTTGTAAGGCAACGATCATGTAACTAATCATGGATTGGACGACACACTCATAAGTTTCAACTTAATTAATCAAAACTATATCTTACGTGTATATATATATAATGGGAGATTATCTTATGTGTATATGTATAAAAATGGTTGGAATCAGAATTGGCTAGTTTTGATTTTTTAAAAGAACGGTTTTAGATTAAAAAAGTTATTATTTTTTATGATGGTCAGCACACTCCCTTCAAAAAGTGGATAACTTGAGTTTTAAATCTTTTTTCCCTCAAATGTGGTATTTATATTAAACTTGCGTCCGACATGATAAATTATGAAAAGGTGGAAAAAAAACACTATTAGTTTTAAATTTTGATTAGTGCCGAGGAAATATAATTTATTTATATTTTGCTCTCATTATTACTTTAATATTCGGCTTTAATAGCCCCAAGTTATACAACTCAAAGATTTATCTCCCTCACAAATTTTTTTTCAAGAAAAAAAATCATTGAGAAAACAAGTGGTATGTATATTAAACTTGAGTCCAACATTATTATGAAAAAATTTTTATTAATACCAAGGAAATATAATTTATTTGTTGTATTTTGCTCTTATTATTATTATACTTCAATACTTGGCTTTAATATTTAGCCCCAAGTTTGCCCATCACTTTCAAATTTTCAGTTTAGTAAGATACACATACACTATAATAAAAAGATAGAGCATGGAAAATTGTCAAGAATTTGGCTATGATGATTTCACAGCTATGCAATTAGAAAGAAGAAATGCAAGCCTATTTATTTGTACAGAGCATTGGATGAGCCGGCATTTTATGTTCCATGATCCAAGTTTTGTTGTAGAGAATGCCTCTTTTCTATCTTCTTTAGGACTAGGAACTACTTATTGGTGTTAGAATTTCATAGAGGTACTACTACTACCAGCTGCTTTTGGATTTCCCTTACTTGAGTTCTGCTACAACCAATGCCTGCTTCTGCTGCTCTTGTTCCCCCCCTTCTACAGCATCCGCTTCTTCCGGTTTAGGCGCGTCTTCTGGTTTAGGCACTTCTTCCGGTTTAGGCACTAGATGTTGCCGGCAGCACCGGACTATTACCAAGGAGATAAATGCTGTAAAGATCAATCAAAATAACGCATAAGAAACTGGATATATATCAACAAATAGATTAATGTATAGAAGTTATAAAACTCAAAGTTGTTTAGAGAATGAAAAGATTCTTCATTATGGATCGATTTGAATCACTAATATCACGTCATATGTTATTCACATGCTATATGACTTGATGGTAGTAGCCAGGCATACGCCTGTGCCACACGAGCAAGTATTATTACTAAGGAGAAAAATGCTGAAAAGACTGATAATCACATCTATCGGGTAAGACACTTGCAAACTTAATAAGTCCATGGGCTTCAAGAAGTTCAATGCATAAAAGATATAACTCAAAACTTATTAAGAGAATGAAGAGCTCTTCAGTGTGTCAGACACATACGTCCGGGCCACTAACATCACGCCAACCATTGATGTATGTTAGTTACTAAGGAGAAAAATGCTGAAAAGACTGATAATCACATCTGTCGGGTAAGACACTTGCAAACTTAATAAGTCCATGGGCTTCAAGAAGTTCAATGCATAAAAGATATAACTCAAAACTTATTAAGAGAATGAAGAGCTCTTCAGTGTGTCAGACACATACGTCCGGGCCACTAACATCACGCCAACCATTGATGTATGTTAATATCACACTATGAAATATAAATACAGACATAGTCACATGACTTGATGGTAATGGCCCGGGCACATGTGTCCAAGCATATTGAAGTTTTTCTCTAGAGAATACCGTAACTTTGACTCAAACGTTATCAAAGATATAAATATGATACGAGATATAAAATTTATACTTGGAGATATCTCTGATGCTCATGAACTACTACTGAATCTGCAATTTTCAGGGTGATTCACAGTTCACCCAAATCTGTTAACAGTCCAAATTGCTTAAGTTTACAGCAAGAAATGACATGAATGAATCGAGATTTCTGGATCTTGGCTGAAAAATTTTATGTTTCTTGATTAATCACTGTCAGCAAATTTCAAAATCTCAACGTTGTGTAAGATTTCTCTTCATGACTCTTTCATGCCTACTCTATTGCTATAACAATGCAAACCATGAATACTATACGCATTCAGGAAATTACCAGTGAAAATGCGGGTTTTTACAGTAGACAGATTCCAGAAGGCCATTACTGCTGATGCTGCAACAATCTTCTTGTGAGAACAACCTCCCCATGCTTCAAGCACCCAATTTTTCATGTTCTCCACTACAACAACAAAAAATTGGTGAATGAAAACCTTAATACAGAAACAACCAACCACATTTCTACTACATGGGACTCATTGTTATATATACCTTTTCTGTTTATCTGATCAGAGTAAGATGAATACAGTTTTGGGACAGTGAAGCTGATAAAAAACCCTGTTCAGATTCACACCAACAATCGCAAAAAGAATGCATCAGGAACCATATAGAGACACTTCATACAATGACTAGTAACTTTGCAGTAATTGTACCAATTCCACAGAGTCTCCGCATTGTTACAAGATGGCCGTACTCAGCTCCTAGAAGCAAAAATGGAACTACCTGTATAACCAGAACCATTACAAGGCACAGCTTATATAAGAAGCAGATTCTAAACATGGTTTGGCGACTTGAACAATGGACAATATTCATTCTTACTTTGAGGGTCATTGATGGCTCTCCTGAAAAAAGCTCTCTTGTCTTCGATATTGCAAGGTTTGTAGCTGGAAGTATCACTCTACCAAGTCTCAAAATGTCCTCTTCTTGCAACTTAAACTCGCACCTTTTTTCGTCATTATTTCTGTAAATCCACCGATACCAAAACTCAGAGAAAAGACACTATACACCTGGAAACGCATGTTAATAGTAAAAATCAGATGATTTGTACCTTTGCAATATTGAATTTGAGAAGAATGATACACCCAAGAGCAGAAGCCCTAGTTGGGAAATAGCCGTGAAGATGCTTTAAACATGAAATTAAGAGAGATTTAGATATTTGAATCAAATCAAGAGAATGAATATCAAATGAAAATAGAAATATTAAGAGACAAACACCTAAAGTTAACTCCTTTGGTGAAACAAGAAGACAAGAAACAGAGACATCCAAAACCAAACCAAAGAGTTGACTTTGCAACATCTCTCCACATAACCAAATCACCAAGCATGTGCCCAAATCGATCAAGATTCCCCTGACCAGCATCATCGTCCATTTCTAAATTCAACAAAACCCAACAACAAAATCAACCGATTAAAAAAAGAGAGAGAGAATCAAACCGAATCAGCAATCAAAGAATCAAGAAGACATACTTGGAGATAGACTTGAAGAAGAAATAACACAAGGGACCAAACTCAGCTTCTCTTTCTTTGACCGCACGCTATGCCTCCTCTTTCTTAGTTTACCAACTTCGTCCACGAAGCCAACAACATCCCTCTCTTCTCTCATCTCCATCTCCGATCTTCTTCTAGACCTCCTATTATTCCTCGGAGACGCAATTTGATGAGACCCTCTTGTTTTGCATCTCCTGCGACACGACCCAGTTGGGTCCTCATCGACCATCTCGAAACGATCAGCCAAACGGGTTCTTGATTTTTTCATCGAAGATGGAGATAGAAGCAGAAGCTCCTGCAAAGGAAGAGAAAGCGATGACAGAGATGGGGTTTTCTTGGGAGACGAAGTTACCAGGTCTAGAGACAGTTGTGGCGGCTCTTGGGTGCTGATTCTTGACAAGCGAGAAGCTGATTTGGTTTGGGAGTTGGGGTTCGAATCCATTGATTTCTGAATTGGACAAAGATTTGGTGTTGTGGATTCTTGGTTGGAATTTTTGTAGGAAAATTGTTGTGGTTTGAGAGTCAGATAGAGGTGGTTTTTGAGCGTTTTAGTGGGGTTGATAATTAAAAATGGAAAGAGCCGTTGGAGAGAGCGAGAGGGGTTTTTGAATTTTGTTGACGGCAGGGAGAGGGTGGGACCGTGAGCGCTAACGTTAAGAATTGGAGACCGTTTGGGTTTTGTCGCCGTGCTCGGCTTTCCGCAGTGGGGCTCAATTGTTGACAAAAGGCTTGGATCATGTAGGTGTTATGGGTCTTTCTTGTATGCTTTGGGGCTGAAATAGAATATTTTATCTATCATGATTGAAATTGATTCCATAAATTATACTTCACATTCACATCATTAAAATTGGGAATTCAAATTATATCTAAGATCTATCTCTATCCTCAAAATCTCAAATTAATTGTAAAAGTTTTAAAATGATATTTAGTAAAATGTAGAAATAAATCATATACATATAACGGATGCACGAGAATCCTCAATGTGACTCCGTCGTGCGGTAAGATTATAATAAAAAATGCATGAGTGTCTCACTCCATTAATAGAAAAAAAAAAAAAAAATTGTGAATTTTAATCATATTTTATTTCTAAAATCTCAAATTTGTTAAAAATGAATGTCCAACCATCTTCATCATTCTTTATTTATTTTCCTTTTTATTGATAGATAATCTTTTTCCATTGAAAAGACCTTTTACAAATTTTGAAGAGAATTTTTCTAACAATCTTTACGATTGCAACAGAATTTCATCAAATTAAAATTATTTTAATTAATTTATGCTTATTGAAATAAAAAATAGGAAAAATTCTGAAATTTATTTGAGTTGATAAGATCAAGAAAAAACAATCTTCTAGAAAGTTAAGTCATTTTCCCTAATTGATTTTGTGTTTAATAAATATTTTATCCCACCAATTTGTGTTTCTGTCTTATGTCTTGTAAAACATTTTTTGTCATTTAACGTGGTGAAAGCTATTTTAATTTGATTGTTAGTGATTTCTTTTAATAATTACAATAATTGAGGCATAGAGAAAGGAGATACGATTTCAACTAATAATTACTATATATTATTTTTTATCTAAATGCCTTGTCATCGAGATATTTGAAATATTTTTATTTTTTAAAATATAATTTTTTTAATCATCATGAATAAAATCACTTTGATAACTAGGATTTAGGTGGCATGTGCATACATGCTAATGATTGATGGTGTTTCATTTGAAGTTTGAACACAACTCCAAGTAGATAATTATCTCACAACCAAACATAAATGAAGTAGTTAAAAAGAACATGCGTGGACTGACTGAAATTACATGAAAAGACCATCAATCATGTCCATCTTCCAATCATCAGGATACTTTATGATTATTGCCAATTAATACTCCAAGTAGAAAACACAACACGGATGTGATGGGTAGACGTTTAAAACTGTTGCATACATTGTAAAATAGTGTAAAGCGTTATGAAATCATTATTATAATGTGATTCAATGTGAGTGGATGTCCATCAGTCCATGTTCAAGAATCAAAACTCAATTTCATAAATTGGTTCTGATCTGTTTTATTATCAAACAGGATACTAGATAGTTTGGTTTGCCACTTACTGTTCAAGCAACAAAGGTGGCTCATATTTGAAAGATACATGACAGAATTTAATGTTACTTGGCATGCCTCTCACAGAAGGATTTAATCCTTTGAATCCCATCTTGAAGAAGAGTTGCATCAACTGCAAAACTTATGCGAAGCCAATTCTTCAGTCCCACAATAACCCCTGCAAAGAAAGTGAAACAGATAAACTTGACTGCAACTATATATGCTTATAAGCTTTTCATATACTAATAGCATTAAAGGGTGTTAACTAAACTCAAAAGGTGAAGAATTTCCTTCGTTTTCTTACCAGGAACAACAATAGCAGATTCCTCTTTAGCTAGCTTGATGCAGAAGTCCATATCATCATCAATCCCTTTTAGTAGTGAAACATCCAACTTTGCCTGTGATTGATGATATTTTGTTTAGATTTAGCATAAATTCAATTGGTTTACTAATAAAATGTTTGAAATATTGTACCAAGTGTTCTTTCTCACCATTATAAACACAGATCCTTCTGGTTTTGATGGGCAAGTAAGGCCAGGAATCTCCTTAATTTTATCACAAACAATCTCTGAAGTTTCTCTGAGTAGATTGATACTTTTTGAGAAGAAATCATCTTCTGTTTTCTCAAGGATATCCGGCAGTGCACCCTGTTAGATTAAACACGCACGTATGTGCATGTCACACACACATAATGAAAACCAAAATATGTGTTAAAGAACAAGCAAGAGCACCAAAGGACTGATAACTAATTAAGTCGTCTTTGTCATACAAGTGAGTGAAGTTGAAGGAAAGTTTGGTACAAATGTGTGTAACATTTTGTCATGTTAAATATACAAACTGAAAAATGAAGAAAATGAATGAAAAAAAGATATGAACCATCTTTACCTGAAGGAATGTCACAGGGTCTGAGATGATGTTGAGACAAGCCTTTAGATACTCAGCAATCTGAGAGTACAAAGTTTAAGATACAGATTACACGGTGTGTATATCATCAACATTCAAACGTCGCTATAGATCATAGAAGTATATAAACATCGTATATGAATTTGTGTCATTTAACATGCAACAGACTGATTCAGTTTTCAAAAAATGTCGATGCATGGCTTGATAAAGAATCAATTTATCTTCTGTAAGTTATTGAGATAATTTGAAACTTCAAGCTCAGATTGAGGAACTTAGTTTCAAGCTCAGATTGAGGAACTTAGCATCCTGTGAAAATTATAGATAAAGAGACAGATATAACCTTTGATTTTTGAAGAGTTCCAGTGGGATCACAGGTCACGAGCCAACCAAGTCTCCAACCTGTGACTGACCATCTCTTTGATATAGAGCCAATAGTAATAACAGGAACAATTGATGCAAACACTCCCATTGGCACGAATGGATTGCTCCCAAAAGTGAGATGTCCATACACTTCATCAGCAACCACCAGAATCCCAAGTTCCTTTGCTGTCTCTGCTATCTAACCATAACATGCAAATCAATTTTTATTCACAATTTCAACTAAAAATCAATGATCATTTTCCAAGAAAAAAAGCTACCTTCTTCAAATGCTCATATGAGAAAACATTCCCACAAGGATTTCCTGGGTTCACAACAAGAATAGCAACTGTATTCTCATCTGCAAGACTTTTAACAGCATCAATATCAACTTGCCAATCTTGATCAGGCAAAAGATCATAGTGACGAACTTCAAGATGACTGAATGCACAACGAGATTCATAGTTGGGGAAACCAGGCCGTGGCAGCAAAATGTTGGCACCAGGACTAGCAAGAACTGTCACTATGACTTCCATTGCCTGTCCACACCCAGCTGTCATATAAACATCATCTGGAGACAACTTGTATTGAAGGTCCCGGGAAAGATAATCAGCAACAGCCCTGATCGGCAAATATCAACACATAAGTAAAAAATCACTGAAATGTGTATATTCAGGCAAGAACACTAAGCTACCTTCTAGCAGGAAGGATTCCAATAAATGGGGCATAACAGTTGAACTTTGCGGATTGAAGAGCATCAACAACTGCTTGTTCAGCTGTATGACTGGTCCGAAAGCAGGAAAAGGCAGCAGGGTCGCCATGGCTGAGTGAAAGGACTGGCCTTTTATCTTCTGGATTGATGTTCTGCATCAACATGCTCAATGTGCCTCTAACAGTGACAGTCAAATCTGTACCTGCATGCAGTTCTTCATTCACTCTAGAATTCAATTTCTTCCACAATGTATCCATATTTTCTAGTTTTTTCTCTTCTTCTATCTGGGGTGTTATTTTTGATATCTAGCTATACTTGTACTACTGCAGGTTTGAATAGGGTTTGATGCACGCAGAGAGATAAGGGTGCAGAACCACATGTTGCCTGTAAAAAAAGCATCCAAAGTGAGGCTGAAAGAAGCTCACTATATGTTGAAACTGCATTGGTGGAAATTCTAACGCTGGCAATTAACTTGTTCAATGTATCAAGTTTTGACACATATCAAAATTCACTAGGCTTGAGCATAGCTAATTGTCACCAAGACTATGTGCTATCGGTTTCAAACTTTCAAATCTCGAAGAAAGAAACTGGAGTCTCTCTGTTGTGCAAGTTATTTTCTTATTTGGGAAATTAACCTTATTAAACTGTATTTGAACAGCTTCTCAATTAACTATTGGCAGAAACCAGCAAAAATTTACAGAGCTGACCATTATTCTCAGAAAGTTTTATCTTGCTGAAAAGTATTGCATATAGCCGTTGAGATATATACATACCATAGTTATTATTAACAACAAATGCAAACCGTGAAATCAATCCTTGGCACTGAACCACTAAACATTATCTTTGCCAGACTTAAAATTGAGCAAAAATTCCAATAAATAAACAATCATAATCGATACATAAGTAACGTACCATTGATTCCAATCTTGGTGTTGCCACAAGCAAATGAAAATGAATCAAACAAAACATCATCTCACACACACAACATTCAAGCTAAACGAAAACGTGAATCTGTGGATTCTCACTCTGAAGTGTTGGTGGAATTTCCGTGCAGTTGCTTTGATAGGCTGAATACTCTTGGCAACACATTTCCTACGCAATCCAACACAATAACAATCAAAAACACAAAAACCAACAAAACAACATCAAAATCACCAGGCTACTCAACTGTAAAGAACAAGAATCGCCTGGCAACGAAGCACCAAAAATGCTTGAAGACGCCACAAAGTTTCTTTTATATTAATACAAAAAATAAAATTTACATATTCTAACTTTCATAAAATAAAAAGACCTTACAGGTCCTAATATCTATCTCTAGTTTCAAGATTGCCTATCTTTGATATATAAAATATTAAAAAAAAAAAAAAAAAGACCTTACAGGTCCTAACAGCTATCTATAGTTTCAAGATCGCCAATCACCGTATATTTTTTAGCTTACTTGACTCCTCCTGCTGCTCCATTATCATCAATCATCATCGTCTCTCGCATTCCTTGTTCGTTTGCTCTTCTTATTGATGATCCTGCAAACCACGTACACCAACTATTGTTGTTTTGATCGTCAAGTAGGTAGCCATCTAGTCTATACTCATGCATCACCCATCTGTCACGCATTTCTTGAACACCATTCTTGGGTATGAATGAGAAACTCCTCTTTCCTCCAATCTTCACCTTTTGATCACCATTATAACCATAAATTTCCTTACCATTTTGACCCCTCCACGTGCCCCATTCCGTCACTCTATCTACCTTTTTCCCGTTCTTGTGCTTCTTCTTCAATCTTGTGAAGAAGTAAAGATTGTCTTCTTCACTCTCTTCGAAGAGTCGCTTCCATGCGCGTCCTCCACCATAAACGTCACAGTCAATGATAGAAGTGGGAGAGGGAAGCGGGTTGCCATGCACCTTCTTAAAGAGGTAATTCACCAGCAGTTTGTTGTCAGTCGGATCGAACCGAAAACGGACTGGTAATCCAGCATTATTGGAAGACCGTGTAACATTGTTGTTCTCCATGGATGATGATGGCAAAATATTAGTGTTGAAAGAAGAGAAATCTTGAAGACGAAAAATGTAAGAGAAGAAGAAGAGAATGAAAGACAAATGAGTTAACAAAGGTGTATCTATAATGTTAATGAATTAGCGTTGTAGTAAATGCAGGCTTGTTAGTGTTTACAATATTTAAGAAAAAGGGTATAATAGTAATTTTAAAAAATTAGACTCGTTAGAAATTGATATTTAGAAAAAATGGGTATAATAATGGTTTGGGGTTGTTTTTTTTTTTTTTTTCCCTTAATAATACTTATTTTCACCAAAATCTTAATTTAAGTGATTTTAATTTATTTACTTTTAACTTTTATTTTACTTTAAATTAAAATATATTTTATTTAAAAATTAAAATTTCTTATTTATAGTTACATCTTAATGAAAAAGATTTTTATGAATAAAGATTATATTATTTTTTTAAATTAACCTCTTATTATTATATTATTATCAAAATATCTCTAACAAATAAAATCTCCAATTTTAATCAAACCCAAACTCTAACCCTAACCCTAAAATCTAATTTCATATTATTAATCTTTATTAAATTAGAAGTCTATAATTACAACACTTTGTAATAAGTAGACTAACAAGGGTTAGGTTTTCTAAGCACATAGAGAAAGCTTTGCATACCCTGCTGTGAAGAGGTAGACTTGACCAATCTTCCTACTTTGAGTTTATTTTAGTTTTAAGGCCTCTATTTTTGTATTGTTCAAGGCTCATATTTTGGTGGGTTGATGACTTTGTTTTCTGGAATGGAAGGTAGACAAGAGTATATGACAAAGGTGACGAAATTTATAAAAGAAGAAATTTTTTAATACCTGATGCATTCATCGGAAACTATTAGAATCAGACCTGCAATGAGAAACCTCAGAGTGGTAGAGCGACCTACCTTGAAAATGTTGGAGGCTGAGTTAATGAGCTGGATGTCTGAACCAAAACTACTTTTTTATTGCACCCATTGATAGAGCTAGGCTAGTCTATGATCACAACACATATAAAAATCTTTCTAAGCATTGGATCTGTGACCCAAAAACAAATTTTTAATTGATTCCTTTTGAGTAGTCCAAAGTGACCAGTGGAACCAAAAACTATGGGCTTGGTTTCTGTTTAAACAAAATTTGACTCTATATATATGTATATATACCGTTCGTGTGGATCGATACTACACAACTCTTAACTCAGGTTCTTCCACCGAAATACAGATAATGGAAAACGGATCAGTACAGAAATGGCGTTTTCATGGTAATAAAGAGTTCGGTTCTTTAGCTTCTGTGACCATTCGAGGGGTCATCAGAACCCTAAACGAAAATGTCAACAAAAATGACACCAGACCCACCATTCCTCTAGGCAGTGGCGACCCTTCTGTCTTTCCCAGCTTTCAGACCACTACTGTGGCCCAAGATGCCATAGTGGATGCCGTTAGGTCCTCCAAGTACAATCACTATCCACCCACTGCTGGTATTCTCCCAGCTAGAAGGTAACCATCACATTCAATTAAATGTATTTTGTGTGTATCTCTATCTCTGTATGTTCTTTCAACACTCTTAAGTAGAGATCCCTCAGGCTTTTATAATTTTTGGAATCCTGATTCTCTAATATTACAGAATCACTCAGTAAATTCTACCACCTGAGAAAAAATATGTGTTCTTTTATATATATGTTTATCTTCGTTCTCCTATGGAGAGTCCTATGCAGGATTTCGTATGCCTGAAAGTCAACTGTTAGCTGTGTCTAGAAACAAAATCATATAAATACAGGATCAATGCATAGGAGAGCCACTCTCTATGTTTAAGTTATATTTCATGTTTAAGTTAGCCTATGTAATACTGCATTTTGATGTTAAACTTCCAACAGGGCTGTTGCTGATTATCTCAATAGGGACCTTCCATACAAGTTATCACCAGATGATGTTTATCTTACAGTTGGATGCAAGCAAGCAATGGAAGTTATATTTACAGTCCTGGCGCGTCCCGGTGCCAACGTTTTGCTGCCAAGGCCTGGCTTTCCAACCTATGAAGTTTACAGCAGACACAACCATCTTGAAATTCGCTATATTGATCTTCTTCCAGACAAGGGTTGGGAGGTTGATCTTGATGCAGTGGAAGCTGTTGCAGATGAGAATACTGTGGCCATTGTTATCATAAACCCTGGCAATCCTTGTGGAAATGTCTACACTTACCAACATTTGCACAAGGTAGGTGAAACCAGTCCTCTCTCAACTACTATTGAAGTGCTTTTATACCAACACTTCCAAGCTTAGATTCATGACTTCAAGTTTGTTTTGCTGTCCTTAGTTTTAAAGTTTTGCTAATAATAGTAATAATTGTTGATTTGTTGAGTATTAGATTGCAGGGACAGCTAGAAAGCTTGGGATTATGGTAATTGCTGATGAGGTATATCAGCATCTCACATTTGGAAGCACCCCATTTGTGCCAATGGGAGTTTTTGGATCAATTGTGCCTGTTGTTACACTTGGATCCATATCAAAGAGATGGATGGTTCCTGGTTGGAGGCTTGGTTGGCTTGTGACATGTGATACCAACAGCATCCTGAAAAAATCCGGGGTTGGTTTTTTATCTGCCTGACGTGTGGATTGATGATTATGTTCTTGTGACGATTTGATGGATTTGTTCTTATAATTATCAGGTTGTTGATTCCATTAAGGACTTTCTCAATATCTCCTCTGTCCCTGTAACTTTCACTCAGGTTTGTGATTTTACATTTAGAATGTAACTGTATTGAAACAGAACGATAGTTTTTCATATTTCAGTGCTAGCAGGAATTATAAGTGATGTAACTTCTAAGAGAATTTATCGTCAATTACTTTTGCGCCTATCAACCTGAAAGAGTACCTACATTGGTCATTTGGAGTAGTTAAGAGAAGAATTTCCTGTAAAATTTTCAATAAACATGTAGAAACCCCATAATTCCTGCAATGCATGACTTTGAAGCATTTCTACTCTGAGACTTGTTTAAATTCGATAACAATATGGCTCCAATTCATAAGCTATTCCAATGAGGTGCCTTAATTACATAATTTGAGTTTTATATGTTCGACAGGCTAATTTTTCAGTCTTCTCTACACTATCTGTTGAATATGCATATATATGAATGTTTTAAGGCATTGTTCATTCTAGTTTTGTCAAGTCTGATTCTCTTGATTTTCACCACATGTTTTATGCATCAGGGGGCACTTCCTCAAATCCTTGAGAAAACGGAGGAGGATTTCTTTTCAAAAACCAACGGCTTACTAAGAGAGGCTGCAGAGCTATGCTGTGATAGGATCATGGAGATACCCTGCCTAGCATGTCCATACAAACCAGAAGGGGCCATGTTTGTAATGGTGAGGTCATCATATATTAATCGTATCATATGTGCTTTATAAAATGATGTATATACATTCTTATAATTACACGCTCTTGTTCCAGGTCAAGCTGAACTTATCAATGCTGGAAGGCATTGACAACGACATGGAATTCTGTCAAAAGCTGGCTAATGAGGAATCGGTCATTATTTTACCAGGTAGATGTATATGTTTTAGTTAATTCTTACGTATACCGTTGTGTTACTTTCTTAGTTTAGTTTCTCGTTTCACAATAGTGAAAATTATTTTAAAAAAAAAAATCTTAATAAATGTGAGTGCCAAAGAGGATTGCTGGCTGGCTTCCTAACTCTTGAATGCTGATGATAATAATTCTTGCAGGAGTAACCGTGGGATTGAAAGATTGGCTTCGCATAACTTTTGCTGTCGAGCTTCCAGTTCTTGAAGATGGCATTGGGAGGGTAAAAGCCTTCTGTCAAAGACATACCAAGAAGCAATAGATTATCTGTATGAAGTTGTGAGATCGAGTATGGTGATAAACAACAGTGCCTTGATCCCATATTGCTTCAATCTCCTCTGTGCAATTCAATCAGAGGAATAATAATAAGTGTCGGTGATCATGATCAACAACTTTCGTTGATCATGGAGTGTTCCTGCTTGTTCTTGACTTAGTTCAAGTAGTGTTATTTAGGTCCAAGATTTTATCAAATATCCTGAAGTCACTTAATATGTTTATCCTTAGAGTAAATATCCAAAATTCATTGGAGTTGTACTATTATTAATTGTTTTATACAGGAACAAATGTGCACAGTTTAGTTTAGTAGCTAATGGCCCAATAAGGGTAGCAGAGAACTTTATTTAATGATTGAAATATATATATCTCACTAAAGGTACGTATGGGGTATATTTCATTTTAAGTGTTAAAATTTATCTTAATCCCTTCGCCTCACTACAATAGGAAAGGAGAATCTCAAATTTCTTGGCTATGCATGCACATGTATTGGTTACGGGGTTCCATTGTTGAATTGAAAAACATAGTGCAAGACAAATTTTTTGGGCATTGAAGGGTGTATCATGCAAAGTACTAAAGTGTGATAAATGATGATAGGAGTTGGGTGTAATGTGTTGTTGTACTGTAATAAATAAAAGAAGGACATGAATTGTCTTAATTGGATTACTCTTTTTGTTTTTTTTTAATAGAATTTGACCACTTTACTGATTAGTTAAGTTGTTTATCAATAACAACCCTTTGATTGGTTATAAGAGTGATTAAGAATTGTTGAAGTGTAATTATATTATTCCAACCAATAAGGTAGCAAAATTCTACATTTTAATGTATGAACAAAGAAAGTAGCATGATTTTACTTTAAAAATAGCTCCAATAAAAGTTCAATTTGATTACTCAAGTTAATCATGTGAATGATGCGATTACACAGATATATTATAACAATTTCAATCAACGTCAATCATATAATATATATTATGATAGTACTTTTTCTCTTATTTAAAAAAGGGATATGCATCTGGTCTCATTTGAACTATTTTTTAATATATAAGCAAACATAGATTAATATATGAACAAAGAAAGTACCATTTTTAAAATATATCCAATAAAAGTCCAATTTGATTACTTAAGTTAATCATGTGAATAATGCGATTACACAAATATATTATAACAATTCCAATCAACCTTAACCACATAATATATATTTTGATAGTACCTTTCCTCTTATTTAAAAGATGAATATGTATATGATCTCATTTGGACTACTTTTTAATATAAGAGCAAACAAAGTTTAATCTATGAACAAAAACAGTAGCATTTTAAAAATAGATCCTATAAATGTCTAATTTGATTACTCAAATTAATCATATGAATAACACGATTATATAGATATATTATAACAGTTCTAATCAACCTCAGCCATGTAATATATATTCTGATAACATATTTTCTCTTATTTAAGACAGAGATATATATAGTCTTATTTGGATTGTTTTTTTAATATTATATGAGCAAACTATTTCAATATATATATATATATATATATATGAGCAAACGAAGTTTAATATGTGAACAAAGAAAGTAGCATGATTTTAATTTAAAACAGCTCCAATAAAAGTCCAATTTGATCACTCAAGTTAATACTTTTTCTCTTATTTAAAAGAGAGATATGTATATGGTCTCATTTGGATTGTTTTTTAATATATGTGCAAACAAAGTTTAATATATAAACAAAGAAAGTAGCATGATTTTAATTAAAAAATAGCTCCAATGAAATCCAATTTGATTACTCCAGTTAATTATGTGAATAACGTGATTACACAAATATATTATAACAATTTCAATCGACCTCAATCACATAAATATATTTTGATAATAAATTTTCTCTTATTTAAAATAAAGATATGTATGTAGTCTCATTTGGATTATTTTTTAATATATGAGCAAACAAAGTTTAATATATGAACATTTTAAGGTTTCATATATGAACAAAGAAAGTACGATGATTTTAATTTAAAAATAGCCCCAATAAAAGTCCAATTTGATTACTCAAGTTATTATCTTTTCTCTTATTTAAAAGAGAGATGTGTATATGGTCTCATTTGGATTTTTTTTAATATATGAGTAAACAAAGTTTTATACATGAACCAAGAAAGTAGCATGATTTTAATTTAAAAATAGCTCTGATAAAAGTCCAATTTGATTACTCAAGTTAATCATGTGAATAATGCGATTACATAGATATATTATAACAGTTCAAATCAACCTCGACCACATAATATATATTCCAATAATACATTTTCTCTTATTTAAAAGTGGGATATATATGGCCTCATTTAGATTATTTTTTAATATATGAGCAAACAAAGTTTGATATATAAACAAAGAAAGTAGTATGACTTCTATTTAAAATAACTCCAATAGTTCAATTGGATTGCTCAAGTGAGTACTTTTTCTCTTATTTAAAAGGGAGATGTGGTATGGTCTTGTTTGGATTGTTTTTAATGTACAAGTAAATAACTTTTGATATATGAAAAAAGAAAGTAGCATGATTTTAATTTAAAAATAGCTCCAATGAAATCCAATTTGATTACTCCAGTTAATTATGTGAATAATGCTATTACACAAATATATTATAACAATTCCTATCAACCTCAATCACATAACATATATTCTGATATTACCTTTCCTCTTATTTAAAAGTGGGATATGTATATGGTCTCATTTGGATTATTTTTAAATACATGAGCAAACAAATTAGCGTGATTTTATGTTAGAAATGGCTTTCCATTTGATTACTCAAGTGAATTATGTGAATAATGAAAGCGCACGTACACACACATATATATATAATAATAATTCTAATAAAATTATTTATTTAGGTAGTTATCTTTGCCACTAAGTTGTTTGCTTGAGTGGTAAGCATGCCTGATGATTCTCATTGAAGCGAAAACAGTTTCGAGTGTACCTGTCCATACCAAGTAGACAATTTCTCTTTGACCCACCAATGAAGGTAGGTTAATTACATGGAAGACCCTTTAGGTAAAGGATCATTTTTCTACTCTAATATGAATTCCTCTCTCCCACTTAATATGAGAGTAAAGTATAAATAATATTATGATCCGAACTATATTTTAGTATCACTATTCAAAGGTTTCAACATTTGTAATAATGTATCTGTAATATTTAAAAAAAATTATCTTTTTTATTTTTTAAAAATTGATATGAATTTAAAGACTATTAAATCAATCGAGATAAAAATAATGATGGTGTGACTTGAATACTATTATCATATGAGAGAGATCTATCTATACATAGAGAAATCCATATAAACGTGAGGAGATACACATATAATAATGAAAGAATTATTATTATTATTATTGGGTATCGAATCGATGTTACTATGGTATAGGGGCGCCTAACAAGGACGGAAAATATGCATATATATCTATCTTGGAATTATAAAAATAAGAATAAATATACCTCAAATCGTCAAAGATGAGATCATTGGATTTTTTTTAGAGAAAAATATGTCAGCAGAATTTGGCTGCATATTAAAGTACCACCTCAGCTTCACAGTACAACTCAGCCTCTTCACCACAAAACACTTGACAGCCAAACTCACCCTTCTTCTCCACAAAACATGGAAAATGGATCCTCGTTGAAGAAGTGGAGATTCCAGGGAAACAAACAGCTGACAGTTGCATCTGGGTTCACAGTTCGTGGGGTCCTCAACTTGTTAAGAGAAAATATCAATGAAAATGACACCAGACCCACTATTCCGCTCGGCCACGGTGACCCCTCCGCCTTTCCCTGCTTCAGGACCGCCACTGTAGCAGAAGATGCCATCGTTGACGCCGTACGCTCTGCCAAATACAACCACTATCCACCAACTGTCGGTTTGCTCCCAGCGAGAAGGTATATATTCTCTAAAAATCAGACTCCAGTGATATTATTTTCGATTTTGAGAGATTTTTCAGATTTTTTCATATATATATATATATATATGTGTGTCATAACGTTAATATTAATTATTTTGGTTGCTTGAATGAATCGATCTTTTTTGCTGGAGATTGTTGTAGTTTATAATATATAACGGTGCTACATGTAGTTTTGTATTGCATGTTTTATAATAAATTAGTTTATTACTTTGTTTTAAAAATTTTAGTGACAGGGACAAGTGGCAAGAGCAAGACATTTAGTTACTAAATGGCCATTAGAAAGATGAGACAATGCATTACATATTAAAATACTGGCTAGTTATAGGGAACTGTAACCATGGCATTGGTAAGATATGATTATATTAATTATTTTTTTCTGAAAAAAGGGTAACCTACGCAGTAAGGTACCAATTTGGGGAAATTCACTTATGAAAAAGGGAAATATTAGAGAGTGTAGAAAACAATACTAGTAAAAATGGTTACTAGAATAAAAAAGCACAAACAATGTCACGTTTTTAAGATTATTTAACACATTTTTTTACAGTTAAATGGGGTGCACTAACTGTTTGAATAATGACGAAAGAAAATATATTTTTTTCCTCTCCATTTTTCTTTCACAGATGGTTCTGAATTGAATTGGAATTGTGATTCTTTGGGTTGTTAAATATTACAGTTCATTAGCTACCTGTTTTTTATGTTTTATAGTTTATGGAGAAACTATTTGATTAGAATATATAATCATTAATCTATCTCTATTTTAGACTTTAAAGCTGATAATCCATAATGTATTGGTCAATGTTATATTTCCCTCTTCATATTTGCTCACTTGTTTTTGTAACTGTTTTGATCTTCTAATCATAAATCATAATGCCTTTTTCTGATCCATAATGTTAATGGAGTTAGAGCATTGACTGACTAGATTTTGCATATACTCATAAATTTCTCTGGATCTCTTCTATCTCCTATTAAAACAGATGTCTCATGAAATATGACTGCAATTTGATGGTTAAGCTAAGAAGCTAAATTATGCGTTACCATGAACATTTTGTTCCTTGTTATATGGTGTATTGTATTTACGCATACCCCTTGATGTTAAACTCTGACAGGGCTGTTGCAGATTATCTGAACTGCGACCTCCCATATAAGATATCACCAGATGATGTTTATCTTACTCTTGGATGTATACAAGCAATTGAAGTCATATTAACAGCCCTGAAACACCCTGGTGCCAACGTATTGCTTCCAAGACCTGGATTCCCATATTATGAATCTCTTGCAGCACATATCCATCTTGAAGTTCGACATTTTGATCTTCTTCCAGAAAAGGGTTGGGAGGTTGATCTTGATTCAGTGGAAGCTCTTGCAGATGAGAATAGTGTTGCCATGCTTATCATAAACCCTGGCAATCCTTGTGGAAGTGTCTATACTCACCAACATATGCAGAAGGTAGGCTAAACTATTCATTTTTTTTCCTCTCCTGAGAATTGAAGTACTTTCCAAGGATATGTGAACTTTTCTGTTTCATTATATGACATTATAGAGAATACGAAAATGCATCCAAGTTTTAAGGGTTACATTATTGTCTTTTTATAAAAGCACCTATCGTAAACATTTAGGAGCTTTGTCTACTGAGTACAAGTTTATGGACTTTTATCTTTAGTATTATGCTCTAATGTTTTAGTAACAGTGTTTATTGTTGCTGTTTTTCTTTTTATTTGAGAATTAGATTGCAGAAACAGCAAGAAAGCTTGGCATTATGGTGGTTGCTGATGAAGTTTATGACCATCTCGCATTTGGGAGTACCCCTTATGTACCAATGGGGACCTTCGGTTCAATTGTTCCTGTTGTTACTCTTGGATCTATATCAAAGAGATGGATTGTTCCCGGTTGGCGCCTGGGTTGGCTTGTAACAAGTGATCCCAGTGGCATCCTTCAAAAAACAGGGGTTGGTCTCTCTTTATGAATATGCAGATTGATAAAAGTTTTTAGAATCAAAATCTTTTTTGTGATCAACCTATGATAGTAATCCTTGGATATTAAGATTTTTGTTTTGTACTTGTCAGATTGTTGATTGCATCAAGGGCTTTCTTGATATCTCTTCCGATCCTGTAACCTTCATTCAGGTTTGTGATTCATGTTGCATTTTTTTGATGCATGTAATAATATACAAACAGAGCAATTCATTCTTTTCCATCTTGTTGAACTTCTTTGAAAATTTATCTATATAGCTTTTGGAATGCAAGGATCGGGATTATCAGCAGCATTGTTTTCAATTTATGATAACCTGCAGAACCTTGGATTAAATTTGAATGCTCAAGATTATATCAAACTTATCTTATTCGCTATGTATATGTATCTAGCATTTCAGATGTTGTCTCAACTGTTAAATCATGTGAAAATTTGTATAAGAAAAGAGTGGGGCTGTTGATCATCTTTCGTTTTGCTGGAAGGTACAGTTTCTTAAACATATCATGCAGCATGATTAATGAATACATTAAAATGAATAATGGCTTGATAAGATTAATAGTAAGATTTCATTGTGTTTACATGTATCCGTATATACAAAACTAGACATTATGCATTATAGTTTTTGATACATGCTTCTCTTTACCTCTTGAAAATATAATCACCTATCTGCTTTATATGCATCAGGGAGCACTTCCTCAAATCCTTGAGAAAACGAAGGAGGATTTCTATTCGAAAATCATCGACGTACTCAGAAAGGATGCAGACATTTGCTATACTAAAATTGAGGAGATACCTTGCATAACTTGCCCAAATAAACCAGAAGCAGGCATGTTTTCGATGGTAAGGACATCCATTAACAAGCATTAATCTATATGCACGCTTACAGACTGTTTATATTCTTAGTTAGTAACTTGTCTTTCAGGTGAAGCTGAACCTATCACTGCTGGAAGGTATTGACAATGACATGGATTTTGCTATCAAGCTGGCTAAAGAGGAATCTGTTATTGTATTACCAGGTAAAGAGAGATAGTATTTGAGTTTCTATGAGGTTAGATCGAATTTGAATGCTTCATTGAAAACAGTACTAAATATGTTTGATTCAAGTAGTGTTGTTAAGTATTTGGTGACACTGAATCATGCAGGGGTGGCTGTGGGTATGAAAAACTGGCTCCGGCTAACTTTTGCTGTCGAACCTTCGACTCTCGAAGAAGGGTTTGAGAGGATAAAGGCCTTTTGTCAAAGGCATGCGAAGAAGCAATTAGCTCATCAAGTCAAGGCCTGAGTATGGTGATCAAACAGCGCGTTGATCTCATGCTCCGTTGCAGTGCCTGTCCCTTTAGATGTTAATGAAATAAGAAATAAGTCTTCAAAGACACAAGGAAGTGGTGGTGATCGTCAACTTCGCGTTGGATCAC
Organism: Litchi chinensis; assembly: GCA_019925255.1. Taxonomy (NCBI): domain Eukaryota; kingdom Viridiplantae; phylum Streptophyta; class Magnoliopsida; order Sapindales; family Sapindaceae; genus Litchi; species Litchi chinensis. Next base: position 19,056,296 of record CM034472.1, read on the forward strand.
ATGACATTGTTATTTGTTACTAGTTCATTACGTATGATTTGCTTAGATCAGGAAATGCTATTAGTCCTCTAAATTCTGTGTGTTTGACATTGTTCAAGTGAACTATGTGTAACATGTTATAAAAACATGAAACACGAGTCACTCAAATATGGTTAATGGTTCTTGATCATGATCATGATCATGACCACACAATATCATATATAATAATGGCAAACTATCTTCTACTTTCCCGTGGCCTGCATTTGATGATGTTCTGTTTTTCATTTGGATGATGCTGAGAGGAAATATAGAAAAATTATCGGCGTCTAAACTGTAAGGTTTCCTTCGTAGGGGAGGACATGACACCACTAACTTTAATGTATGCCTAAGTTGATGCGATATTAAATACTAACAAGTAACAAAACATTTATAAGTGGAGACCAACCGAAAGGGGGCGGCGTCCATACATACATCTTTGTTATGAGATATCTTTTATGGATTTTTTTTGAAATGTTAAATTATTTTCAACCGACTTGTACGTTGTACCAACTCTTTTATCTGTCTTTCAAAAAAGTTTACCCGTGACAGTAGGTGATATTTAGGAAGTATAATTCTTTTTTATATTAATATTTTATTACGTTTATTACCACCCTTAATAAAATGGTTAAACATTTTCGATAATCATCTTATTTTATTTTTATTCTAAAATATAAAGTATGAGTAGTTTTTTCTTGGTTTCATCTCTCTACCCCACCATAATATATATATATATATTATTGATTTTAAAAATTTTAAAAACAACATATTATATTTAAAAATAATATAAATTAATAAATTTTAATTATTGATATTTTTTTAGGACAATTATTAATCAAGTTGGTTATCATCCTTAGTGACAAAATATTATTTTTTAATATATATTTTTCTAAAATGATACTTCTGGTACACTGATTCTAATATTTTTTTTATCATAAAAATATGATGTGGATCAATGCAGTGTTAGTCATATAAGAACCATGCACCCATGCACTGAAATGTGTTAGACTTGGACGAGGAGTTATGGATGGTTCCAGGGAAGCCTTAATCAAGAGATAATGTCTTAATGGGTTCTGTTTAATAAAATATGAAGTGCTGATTATGTGGCATTAGTTTACTTTATTTGTTTTGTTTGTTGTTCATGGAAGATGTTATCCCTATTTTCTTATTTCCAATTGTGACTGAGTTGTCTTTGAGCCAAATAATTATTGAAATAAAATTATCAGAATTATTATTTTCCTTCCATCTTATATTCTTCTTTGTCTCTACTACTTCAGAAAAATTCTACACAACAAATTAAAACCTAAAACATAAAAATAAATAAATTTTAATAATTAATTGTATGTTAAAAAATTAGCCTATGAGAAAATTTAAATTCGGTAATTATAATATTTTACAAATTAATCTCAATATTCACTCAAAAAAAAGTAATCTTTATATTATTAATTCAACCATCATAATTGGAAATCAATCGTCGCAGCAAATTATAATTTATTTTTTTCAAAAAAAAGTTTAATATGGGAAAATTAAGCATCGTGGCACTTGCCTGTCCTTTCTGTCTCCCTCAAAAATCGCTAGGGAGAAACATTTACCATTTTCACGCTCCACTTGAAAAACCGCAATCTGAATGGAGAACGAAAGCAAGCAGCGCGATTACAGAGAGATAGCAGAGGAGCTAAATGCGGCGTCGACGCTGACGGTGAGAGCGACAGTGGAGGCCATAACGAAGGAGATGAACAAAGAGGATAGTAGGTGCATGATACATCTCGGACAGGGCGATCCCTCGTTTTTCCCGAGCTTCCGGACGTCTCCTTTAGCAGAAGACGCCATTGTTGACGCTCTCCGCTCCGCCAAATACAATTGCTATTCTTCCACCGCCGGCATTCTTCCTGCCAGGAGGTATATTCTTACTATTTTTAGAATTTTGTAGCGGTAAAGTACGTAAAAGCCCTTTTTTAAAAAGAAAAAAAAAGTTTGTGTATATCTTTTAAGAAAAAGAATTTTTTTTATATATTTAATGGTAAATATTATGAAATATTTTTTATAGATTATAAACTGGAAAAAAATAAAAAAACCCTAGCTATCAGGCTGTCAACAGTTTCGTGTTGTTAACCCAAAATAATAATAATAATTTGAAAAAAATAATTATAATAAATAAAATGTTTCAACAGGCTTGGAATGAAGTGTCGGTTTGGTATGAAGTCTCTTGCGGGTGTGTGTGTGTGTATATATATATATTAAAAATGAAAAAAATTAAAATAGATTTCATAAAGGAAGAGACTGTTTCTTCCTTCGGAAGTTGATTTTGATGAGAATCCATCTGCTAGAGTGTAAGACTTTCAAGGGAGGGATGCTGAATACAATTATTTCTTTATTTTAGATTTTTGTAATTATTTAGAAACAAATAATGTAATTTGTGATGTAGAGGCTATATATTATTAATCAAACTACCGCATGTAGATTCTCATATTTGTGCATGGAGATCTACGCACAAAAAGTTATAACAGCCGTGGTGTTCATAGTGATGCACTTTCATTTATGTAATATACCTATATATATATATATAACTGTTATAATCAAGAATATCTAATTATATTTGATATATCTGATTATAAAAACATTATATATATTATGCCACAAAAATTATAGTATATAGCATGGAAACACATAATTTAATTAATTATTAATGAGAGATAACATGATATTATTGTTCAAGATACATCCTATTTTATGTATTGAAGTTCTTTCTAATGCTCGAAGAAAGTTTAGATTCTAGAAAACTTTTAGATGTAGTAAATTACGACATACCTATTCCGCATAGTAAAAGATACAAAGGGTTTGTTTGATTCGAAATAAGAATAAATTTTTTATCTTAAAAAAAAAGTCAAAAAACAATGTAAAAGGAATTAAGAAATGTGAAACAAAAACGATGTAAAAGAAATTAGTAAATGTGATTATGATATTTTCATAGCCTAAATTTTTAAGTACAGACGTTCATACTTCATTAAAGTTGAAATGACTTATCTATGAATTGAAATTATTTTGGCCTTCAATGGTTAATATTAGTAAAATACACAAATGGTAATTATAATATAACATGATTGCTTCATCATATTTACAGGGCTATTGCAGAATATCTCTCTCGTGATCTTCCAGAACAGTTATCACCTGATGACGTTTGTGTCACAGTTGGCTGCTCACAGGCAATCGAAATCATAATATCGGTTATTGCTGCTCGTCCTGGTGCCAACATTCTGCTTCCGAGGCCAGGCTACCCCTATTATGAATCTCGCGCAACTTATAGTAAGCTTGAAGTACGCCATTTTGATCTTCTACCAGAAAAAGGATGGGAGGTTGATCTTGATGCCGTTGCAGCTCTCGTAGATAAGAATACTGTTGCTATGGTTATCATTAGCCCTGGCAATCCTTGTGGAAATGTCTTCTCACACCAACATTTGAAAAAGGTAGCCTAGTATTGTTTAGAGAGTTGATATCATTTTCTTACTCGGAATTTTGGTCCGTAGAAAAATAGACGTGTCGAAACTATGTAAATAGTTTAAAAGTTTATCCAAAATCTTTCCTGAAGATTATTAAAAAGTCTAGAGTATGAGAACAAATCAATAACAAATCCTTAAATCGTTCAAATTTGTCTTAGTTTAGCATAACATATTAGAAAGGTTAATAATGTAAATTTTTGTATCCATGTTATAATTTGATAATGCCACTATCTTTCATGTGAATTTGGCCATTACTATGTTTGATACCAGTCTAGGTTTGTATGAATATACAACTGTGGAGCATAAATATGTGCTTAATTTGAAAAAAAATCATCTGTTTTTAAAGCTTTAATGTTTAATGCTGAATTCTCTAATTTGGAAATTCAGGTTGTTTTCGATAGTTTTGGTTTATGAGTTTCTGGAAATTCAGGTTGCAGAGACTGCACGAAAGCTTGGAATATTTGTGATTGCTGATGAAGTTTATGGCCATCTAGTTTTTGGGAATAAACCCTTTGTACCTATGGCAGAGTTTGGATCGATTGTTCCTGTCATTACAGTGGGGTCTATATCAAAGAGATGGATAGTTCCTGGCTGGAGGCTTGGTTGGATAGTGGCGAGTGATCCTAATGGCATCCTAAAAAATTCTGGGGTTTGGTTTCTGTCTTTTCAACCAGAATGTTACCTTGTAGATTAGGCCTAATTTCAATGAGTTATCGTCAAATTTTATTGTCAATTGTTGTGTCATCTTTAATCTTATAAGGGAAGATTAAGAGCAATATATGATGATTTCAACCAAGGAGGACAGAGCTTTTACTTCAAATTTTATGAGAGCTTAATGTGTATTAAACATCATAATTAAACAATATTTACCCTGTAGCATTCTGATTTTATATACTGTGCATACAAGCTAATCGAACTTGGTAGCAGGAGGTTCCACAAAGAGTATGATTCCTTGTGTTTCTAAGTTAGTTTCTCTACTTATATTTATCAGATTCTGGACTGCGTCAAGGGTTATCTTAGCTTCACATGTGACGCTACAACATTTATCCAGGTAAGCATAAGTTCTCTATGGTACATAACATATCTGACGAAGAAATTACAAAATGGTTCATTTTATGAAACATATGCAATATTGGGCTTCATTTCACCGCTTGCATATGCTCAAGCATTATCACAACTTCTTCTTGGAATTCGTGGTTCTATCATTATAAAATATTGTATGTGTTGTGTTTCAGGGAGCGATTCCTCAAATCCTTGAAAAAACAAACAAAGATTTCTTTTCCAATGTTATCAACACATTAAAAAAAGCTGCAGACATATGTCAAAGTAAAATCAAGGAGATTCCTTGCATAGATTGTCCACAAAAACCTGAAGGATCCATGTCTGCAATGGTAGGTACTTAAAACAATAAATTTTAAAGGCAAAAAACAAATTGGAGATGTTAATACTAACAGTTAATCACTAAACCACAGGTGAAGCTAAACTTGTCACTGCTTGAGGATATTAATGATGATAAGGACTTCTGTCTCAAGCTGGCCAGGGAGGAATCTGTGATCGTTCTACCAGGTCATTATATAGTTCTGCAGCTACTCTCTATCTCTATGCATCATTAAGTAGAGTCGAAATATAGAACCTTTTGCCCTTTATACGAATCTTGATATGAGTTTCATGCAATTTTGATCATCATAAGTTCTTCACATTTTCATACAATATCTGACATTAGAGTAATGTTTTGCATCCAGAGTAGTATGCTGTTTATCTGCTTGTTCACTGAATTTTAATTGTACCCTGAAAACATTAATTTCAGGATTCGTTGTCGGACTGAAAAATTGGCTACGCATAACTTTTGCAAATGAACCGATGTTTCTTGAAGAAGGACTTGACAGGATGATCGCCTTCTGTAAGAGACATTCCAAGCAGCAGTGAAATTGTGAGCTTGTTTGCTCGTTTTCTGAAATGATGATGTTTAATTTGTCTATGTGATCATGATCTTTAATACTAGATTCAAATTCGATCGGTCTGTTGCTCTCTGGTTAATAGGTCATCATGTGTAATTGGAAAGAATGTGATGCTTTGCTTTCCTAACTATTTAAATATGCACTTCTAATATTCCTTCTAGTAAAATGAAGGATCTAGATAACCTTTTTCTTTAATAATATTAATTGTTGGTCGTAACTCGATAACATACACATGCTAATCTTATAACAGTCCTTAATCCTGTATATTTTGTGCGTGAACCAGTTTTATAACGGTCTTTAGTTACGTATATTTTGTACGGACATAAACTTAAATTTATTTAAGTGAAGTCACAACGATGATAAGCAATACATTGCATAGGTATTGATTGAATGATTTATTTATCTTAATCAGATCATGACAAATACGAGATTTAATCATTAATCATGTCTTACTACATCTTTATTTGTCGAAATCAAATCGCGACAAATATATGATTTAGCAATTAATAATGCCTCTCTTGATTACCACAACCATAGTAACTATATTTTAGAAAAACATTTTTAGCTTAATTTTCTTATTTTAGATAGAAATATTTAATGACTTAACTTTCGTTATTGATTTTAAAAAATCATCATTTCAATTAATGACACATGCCTTACCAACTAATAATATGTATTATCCCATGTATAAGATGATGCTAATTAGTAATATTCATTAGTTGTATTTCCGGCGGTAGCAAAACAACTACTCTAATTGTTTTTGTCATGCAGATGGCACCTGTGTTTATTTCTCTTTGAAGAGTCTAGGACTATAAGTGCATTTTGCGATATCATCTCAGTTGTTGATCGTCAATTTAATGTGTACAGTACATAATAATTTCCCAGCACCTAATGATTTTATACAGATTACACGTGTGAACTCTTCTAAATAGTTTTATATACCTTAAATATGGTGCACAGTCGGCGGTAACAAGGACGTAGTTAGCTCAAATTATTAAAATACTGGAAGTCGTTAACGGCACACTAAGGTTTCATGGATGGACCAGACCATTTGCTACACACGTCTACGTGTCCCCAAACTCGCAACCTCAGCTGCTTTTCAGCTTGAAAATTGGATTCCATCACCAATTTCTGCCAGATTACAACTTAACTAACAACCTTTAAGTAGAAAAAGACCTCACGTGTTCTGCACACCCGTGTAAAGCAATCTCCAATCACGTAGAGAGTGGTCCGTTCGGCTGGCCACACGCGCGTCAGATGCGAGGAACTGTCATTTGTAGATACGCGTGGCAAAGTGAAAAATCTATTCACTAAGACAGAGACACAGTTGCAAGTAGGTGATTGCACCGAAACATTGACGAGCGATTGACAGGCGCTCGCGTTGGGACGCGTCAAGCGCAAGACAAGGACGCGTGTCGCTTTTTCAATGGTGGTGATGCTCACTCTCTCTCTCTCTAACTGTCGGTCTAGAAGAGCGATTCAATGGAGAGAGAGAGACGGCGATGTGGCGGATGACACTGACAGATGTTGAGAATCAGTCGTTCGATAACGCAGTTGCCGTTACCCAGACGCGTGAATGGGAGCGTGGAGAAAACATTCCATTAACAGGCTTACACGGTGTTAACAGGAAATTAAAGAAAACAGTGGGTTTACGTTACGTGGGGTATTATTATTTAAAAAAGAAGGCGTGACCGCGTGAGAACAATCACAAGGTCCAAAGTCAAGGGTGGGGTGAGGTTCAAAACGACGACGTTTAGTAAAAGCCGGCACGCATTAAGACCAAACCTCACCGCTTGTCTCGACATTCCCGCGTGCCACGTATCGCTGGACAACGTTATCATGTTGTCTCCTCTCTCTACTCGCTTGGGCGGCGCCTCAGTCAAATCCCGCATTGACCGCACTCCCATAATATTCTCTCTCTCTCTCTCCACTCGTGTATAAATATAAAACCGAGCTCATCCTCGTCTGCAAAACCACACCACACCGCACCACAATACGTCTCTATACAACGATCTTGTGATATAATATAGAAAAACAATGGCTCCTAAGGAGAAAACAAGTGGCGGCAGTAAGAGGAGCGGCGGTGGAAACAACAGGTGCAGCGGTGGTGGAGAAAAGGAGGTGCATTTTAGAGGAGTGAGGAAGAGGCCATGGGGCCGGTACGCTGCCGAGATCAGGGATCCCGGCAAGAAGAGCCGGGTCTGGCTCGGTACCTTCGACACGGCGGAGGAGGCTGCCAGAGCCTATGACAAGGCGGCTCGTGACTTTCGTGGCTCCAAGGCCAAAACGAACTTTCCTTTGCCAAACGAAATCCAAATTGCAAGCCTCCACAGCAACAAAAACAACAACAGCAGCAGCCAGGAGCAGAGTCCCAGCCAGAGTAGCACCGTCGAGTCCTCCAGCCCGCCGATGCTGGATCACGAGGTGGAGCGTGACGTCACGCGCCATGTCCCTGGTGTTAGCGGTGGGAGTGGGATCGTGGGTCGGTTTCCGTTTGTTATCACCCGCAGCCTAGTGTTATGCCCTTGGGTGGTGGTGATAGGGTTGGTTATGTGCGCCACGCGCCTCCTGTTTTGTTTATAGACGGCTTGGCCAGGTCTGATTTGATGGGTCCGGTTTACCCGATCCGGTTCGAGCAGATTGGAAGGGGGTTCAACGGTGGGGCCTCCCAAAGTGAGTCTTCATCATCAGCCGTTGATTGCAAGCCAAGAAGAGCTCTCAATCTTGATCTCAATCTGGCTCCACCAGTAGTAGATGCCTGAATCTTACTGATTTTCAAATTTAACAAAAATTATTAAAATGCGTTTTTTATTTCTTAATTTTAGGAATTTAGTACTTCAATTAATTAGTACTAATTTTCTCTTATGTTTGAGAGGTGGTAATCGAGAGTGACGAACCTACTACAACCAAATCAATGCAATGGGTTTGTCCTTTGATGTAAATAAGTTGTACCCCTCTTTTCGATGCTGAGAGAGAGAGATTATTAAAAGCTTCTCTAGGTTGTTTTTTGTTGCAACTTTTTATTGACCGTCAATGTAATCTTCTTCTATTTCAATGGAAAATAACAATTTATGTACTTCTTTCTTGCTGATCAAATTTTAATTTGTTCTAGACAAGTTCTTCAATTCCGAATTGTTTAAGATAAATCAAGATTTCGATGCGATTCTTTATTGAGAAATACGTCTCGTAACGTATTTTAAGGACACCCATCTTTTTAATAATCATATTCCATCTTTTACTAAAATACAATCTCAATACAGTTATTTTTCATCAATTTAAATTGTAAATTGAAATTTTATATAAGGAAAATATCAACTGGGGAAATGTTAAATAAAATCAAAAGGAAAGACACCACGTGTAAGGTGTAAAAACTAGAATAAAAGAAAATCGAAGGAAAAAGAAAGTACAACTACAACGCCCAGTGTCTGCTCCAAGCTTACTTGTATTTGTCAAGTGAAAAATCGAGCTAAAAAATTTTTAAAAACAAAATAATAATAATAATAAGTGGCGGAGTGGAGGATGGCTAAAATAGATCTGGGATGTGGGTGGTGGGAGCGAGCAAATCACGAGAGTTCCTGCGTGGGACCCGTATATTTCCGTGTTGACGGGTTACATGTCTGTGATCATAGTGGCCGGCACGTGTTATTTTTGCCGTCCCACTTTAATTTATTTTAAAATAGTTGGTAATTTACTAGGTAAGGAGCAGGAAGCGTAGAGGAGCGTCATAGGAGACAGAGGTGGGTAAGTGGGCCCCTGTTTCGTTGATTTTAGAGTGAAGCCGTCGCTGCCGCTTTCGGTGGGGTCGTCCCTCCTGGGTCGGCGAAACTCCAAAGAATATTTTACCCCTCCCTCTCTCTTCCCATCTAATTCATGCCCATGCATGCATTCATCGACGCCATCATGATATTTTTTCCTATTTTAATATCCATGCATTATTCAAAAGATAAACTACCCATTTAACTTTTTAGTTTATATATCATCCTTCAAAATAGTTTGTTAGTAAAGTATATTCTTCAATCCCATTTAACTCAATAATATTTCAGATTTAATAATATTGCTATAAATTTTAGTGGCTGCATTATAATTATTATCTAAACAATAATTTAGATAAGATAGTAAAATATAATAATATGACATGTGTATAAATAATTTATCTATTAAATGGTCTAATGCATCTGATATATATTAATCATTATAAAATAAATTTTTTTCTCTTGAATTGATTCATAAGAATGAATTAGAGTGAGAAAAAAAAAAAAAAAAAAGCATTTTGTGTTGTAATTGGGGTATCATTCATGGGTTCCGTGTAGGTGATGGCGTGGTGAAACGTGATGGCGATCGGATGGAGATGAATTAGAGACGATGAAATCCATGATCACCGCCAGCGCGTGGGAGGTGAGAGGGCCCTATATTGAGAGTCTCGTGATGGACAGCAGCACGCAAGCATCAGCGGCACGTGATGTGGCGGTGGTTATGAGTACGGCGCAGAGAAGCCGCGAGGAATTTGCGACGTGTCGAGGAGTTAGAGACAGAAAAAGCTTCGCCGCCAGTCCTGGCTTCTTTTGGTCAAATGTCACTTTTCTTGATCTGTTGTGGATGTGGGTCCCCCACCCTTTGTTTAAGCCACCACGTGTCATCCACTTTCGTTGCTACCGTCGATCCACTGGATACTTCATGTGGGCGGCTGCTACAGCTCCTTTCCAACAACAACGACGCTCCTTTCCAATCCAGCTCCGTCCCATTTCTTCACTCATCTAGCCCACTATTTTTATTAACTTTTTTAAGGTATGATAATGAAATGCATAGGTTGTTTAACTTCTCCCTCCGCCTTTTAAGAGTTTGGGATTCAAATTCCCATCAAATTTATGGAGAGAGTTTTTCTCTTACTACCTCTTCCCATTTACAAAAATAAATAGTTGGGTCGCGTGACATGAAATTGCGAAAGTCAATATTTGAATCACATGACATATTTTGTGTGTATATATAACAAGAAAAATCTAATTCCAATCTAAAATATTTCATATTAAGACGCGTGAGTAGTCCTGGTGCACTATTAGCTAATTCTCAAAAGAAAAGGAAGGAACCTGACAGACTCGTCATTTTCACATATGGTACACTACATGATTTGTTTATGATAAAAAGCCATCAAACAAGCTGCTTTGATATTGCAAATTTATATTTTCAATCTTTTAGACGAAAAAATGAACCTTCGACCTTTTCCGTGGATTTGAAACCCAATAAGTGGATTGGGTTTTTTAATAGTTCAAAGTGGGCCTGCCCATGCTTCACAATGACAGCCTTTGTAGTGCTTTGACACGTTCTGGTGAGAACTGAGAATCAATTTAGGCACTCGTACAAAGGTGTGTGTGTGTGTGTGTGTGTGTGTGGTGGGGGGTGGCGGGGTGAGGAACGGGGCGCTTTTTTTTTTTTTTATTTTTTATATTATTTTATAAGATGTGTTTGTAAAAGTGGGTTTTTTTTTTTTAAAATAAAAAATGGATTTGTAAGTATTTGGTTAATTGTTTGTCAAATGTGTTTTTTGATTTTGAAAATTATACCTACAAAATCAAAAATAATTTTTTTAATGTTTTTCATTATTTTCAAAATAAATCATTACTTCTTGTTCCAAACAACTATTTACCCATTTTAAAAAATAAAACCAATACATATTTTAAAATAGTTTTTAACGAAACTCAAAAAACACATTGCATTTTAAAAACATCAAATTTAAATCATGTTTTTCATTTTCAAAATAATTTATAAAAACGTCATTTTAAAATTGAACCAAATGCACTTTTAAATGTTATATGATATAGTATATGTATTTGCAGCTATGATCAACTATATGGTAAATTTTGCCATAGGATATGATTACAATAGGAGACATTTGTGTGTCCTACTACAATCACGTCGTTCCCGTTTTTGTGCTAGTTAAATGGATTTTGATTTATATTCAGACGCATGAGTAAAAATGTATTTACCCTATAGACATAATTTGAATGGAGAAGTATTTTCACTTTCTCCACTTTTCTGATGGTAGAATGTATGAATATAAGTTAGGGTCATGCTACAGTAAAATTTCTATGGAATTACAGATCTGAAAGATCAAATTTTTATCTAAAAATTTAAAAATTAAGAAAAAGTAAACAAGTAGAACCAACTCCCCCTCATAACAGCATTATAACTACATAGATTCGGTATAATAGCAAGATCATGTAAGTGAACATCTTTTAATTTGTCGACGTGGGTTGTTGGTTTCTGTATTCCCAACACAAAAAATAAAATGGAAACAAAACGTTTGGCCAGTCTGCACGCGGCTTCGTGGATTTGGGTCTGACGAGAGTCATAGGTGTTAAGAAAGTGGACCCATAAGAGTTTGGATCCATTTAGTGTACTAACGGCATTGTCCATTGTTCTTTCATTTTTCGATCTAGTGGCATGATCCATGCAATATCACTTTTGTTAGTCAGACTGTATTGCTGTACCCCCACTTGACTCCACTGGAAAAGGGCTCCATGCAATCCAACGGTCCATCTTTAAGGGCTCTTTTAGATGAGTAACAATTTATTTTTAAAAATACTGTTTTATTTTTTTTTTATTATATATACTATTACATGAATATATATGTAATCGGATACTTTTGATAGGTCAATTAAAGCATGGCTGTGAAATGAGACTCCCTAGAGTGGGAGAAATATATAAAATTAAATATAAATTAAGTAAAATAAAAATAGAGTGAGCGCAAACATTTTAATAATTAGTAAATCACATATCGTTGAACTAGTACATACAAAGAGGAACCATACCAGTACATGCAAAGGGAGAATACTAGTTCAACCATACTAGTGCATATAAGGGGGAGTGCAAAACACACATTATCGTAAGTCTGTTTTAAATTATAAGCAATCACAATATACATTATTTTCTATCTATTTTAATTTCTAAACAATCGATAATATTTATCTATAATTTATTAATAGATAAAGTTCATTTATATTAATATTACTTTATGTCTGAGTTATGTAGTATAATGTAGATGGCAGTCACTAATATAAAAGTACTTATTTATAACTTATTAATAAATAACGTTAATTCAATTTGATAATAGTTGAGGTTAAAAGTATGTAATACTTCGATAAGTATTATTCAATTTAACGAGCAAATTCACCTTTTAGTAAGAGTAATTAAGCATTTCCTTCAATCTTAAGAAGTCAAGTGTTTAAATCTCATTATTGTTTTAAAACACAATATGTGAGTATTTTACCATCCACTAATTAAAATGAACTTAAGATTAAGAGTTCAAATCTCATATTTATTTTAAAATATAAAGCATTGATATTTTACCACTTATTAATCAAAATGAGTTTGAAGGTTTAAATTTCACATTTATCTTAAAAGATAAAATGTGAGTATTTTGCCACTTACTAATCAAAACGAGGTTAAGAGTTAAAGTTTCACATTTATCCTAAAATACAAAATGTGAGTATTTTATAGGGGTGAACATCTCCAACCTAACCTGACTATTTTTTATTGGGTTGGGTTGGATTAAATCTTTAAAAAAAAAAAAAAGGTTGAGTTGGGTTGGGTTGAAAATTTTGCAACCCAACCTAAACCCAACAAATATCTATCCCTCGTTTTAAATCCAAGTTTTTCTCCTCATTCTAGAAGAATACTTGTTAGGGAGAGGATTAAAGACAACCTTTATGGTGAAATGAATCTTTTATTTATAATGATTGAATCTTTATTTGCATTCATTTTATTTATAATTAAATTGTTAAGATTATAAGAGTTATCAACTAGACCTTTCGTGCTATTATAATATATTAAATCCAACTTGATTAACTCAACCCGACTATTATTAGGTTGGGTTGAATAATTTATTTGGTAAGGTTGGGTTTTTTCAACCCAATCCACGTTGAATTGGAAGATTTCCAACTTAACCCAATTTGAACCAGAAAACGTTCACCCATAATATTTTATCACTTACTGATCAAAACGATTACGATTTTAAAAAATTCATAACTAAACAACAATTTATTTTTTTCTCTAATGGTACATTTAGAGCATGAGTTTGTACAAGTTCCAACCCAAACTCATGTTTGACATGAAGCATGGAATTGGAAAAACCAATACCATGCCACTAAAATTATGTTGCCGTGGTGGGTTAGCAATTGGGATAAAAGCGACGGACTATTGTCCCTTGCTTCTCCACTCTTTGTTACGTTCTTCTTTTCTTAGGATAATATGAAATTTAATTATTTATGTTTAAACATAAGTTAATACATTTATTAAATATTTTAAAATATAATATTCTTTTAAATTAATTATAAAATAAATATTATTGTATCTAAAATTAATATTATATAGTTATATCTATTTATAGAATATAATTTGATATTTTATATTATTTTCAAACTTAATGTAAATGTTTTAGTATATATTAATGTAAATATTTTAGTATATGGTTATGTCATTTAAAATTAATTTAATATGTTTATAAAACATTTTTTAACAGTAATTAAAATTTTATTAGTAATTAAAAATTTTATTTTAGATTAAAATTAATTAAAATAGATTTTTTATTTTTAAAAATAATTTAATTATTTAAAATTGATTTAAATAAAATTTTAACCTAATATAATTTAATTAAAATAATTTTATTTTATTAAATTTAATTTATAATCATTCTATGTTATTCAAAATTAACGTATTTAATGTTATATTTACAAATCTCACACTTATTTTAATATATATATATATATATATATATTCAAATCGCAATATAAACCAAACGGTACTAATTTAATTTCCAAAAAAATTCGTAGAAAAGAAAAGACAACTCTAATTTTATCAAATTTGATATTCTATCAAATATATCCCAATATTAATTTATTTAATCCAATTTCATGAATATAATTAGGGGTGGACACGGGTTAGGTCGGGTTGGTTTTCGACGAACCCAACCTAAGACCGACTATAATCAGTTTTATGCTAAATGGACTGACTCGGCCCGAATTGATAGTATAACCCAACCTAAACCGACTTAGATCGAGTCGGGCCGAGTCGGGTCGATATTCTCCGTTTGTGCCTTCAAAATTGGGCCTCCAACTAATCTAATGGGCTTTTTCTAATCTTTCAATTAGATTAATTTTATTTTAACTTCCATTTTAGTGCTATTGAACCCATTTTAACTGATTTTATTTCAACTTTCAATATGCATTGTAATTCGATTAAACTTTTATTTTAATACATTTTTATGCAAAAAAAGTTAATCATAATTCATAAGAATACATTAAAAAACAACATTGATCAGCCCCCCCCATCTACTAGACTACCACTCTACCTTTCTCTTATTTGTAAACTCCAGATAATTGTTTATCCAGTGCTTGATGTTGTCATCTATAATACATATTGGAAGATCATCTCTATAAGTTCCTGCAGCATTCAAACAAATTTTCTTTAGATTCAATCTAATTGCTTTTGCTATAAACTAAAATTTCAAGGATACAAAATTATATAGGAAACTGAAAGGAAAGGAGGAAATTAGTTTAACTAATATAAGAAAATGATTCATTTATAGAATACTGTTTACGACAAAAAGTATGCATAACAATTAATAACAGTCCAAACTCCAAAATATCACCTGTAAAGCTGTTAACACTCAACAATTTAAACTCCAAAATATCATTTGTCTTACTGTTATCTGTAAATGTAACATTCCAAAATATCACATTCACATAGTGACACAAGCATAATTAAAAGTCCCTAAAAACAATCATATGTTTTTTTTTTTTTTCTCAACACTTGTGGGCCTATAGCTATCAATCATGAGTCTATGACAATTCACATAATTTACATTAAATAGAATTCCTCCAAAACAACTTTTAAACTTATTTTTGTAAACCATTTGAAACTTGTCAATCACTTGCATTAAGCACAGATTTAAAAAGTCCAATCACTTATACTAACAAACCAAAAGTAATAAGTAGACACAGTCCAAAATTCCCAAATATAGGCATGCAAAACAGCCCAATATCAATTAATTATTCACTTTTTTTTAATAGGAGCCTATTCATTCGCTTATCAATCTATCACACATAATGACATAGTTCATAATAAATAAAGTCCCCAAAAGTAGTCTATAAATTTATAATCAACAAAGGTACACTTTTTTAAAAACATATATATATATATATATATATATATAAATTCACATTACTTACCCAATAAATGACTTAAAATTTTTCAAAGATAACAAGCTGTACAAAACAGCCATTTCAATCATTCTTTGCATTGAAAAAGTTGTCAATCCTTTTCATTCAAGTTAAAACAAAAAAAATCGTAAGTTTATAAGCAATAATTTAAAATTCACAAATCACAATAAATAACAAACAAATACACATTATTTACCTAATAAATGGCTTAAAGTTTTTTCAAAGATAACAAGCTTTACAAAACAACCCTTTCAATCATTCTTTGCTCTAAAAAATTGTCAATCCTTCCAATTCATTTTTTTTTAAAAAAAAAAACCAAAAAATTACAAGTTTATAAAAAATAATTTAAAATTCACAAATCAAAATAAATAACAAACAAATACACATTACTTACCCAATAAATAACAAGCAGCCCGTTGAACTCTTTTTTGACTTAAAAAAGTTGTCAATCTTTCCCATTCAATTTACAAAAAACAAAACTATAGAACTGATAACACAAAAACAGCTCTTTCAATTATTCTTTTACTTAAAGAAACTTATTAATTCTTCCCATTGAAGTTATCATTTGTTGACTTTAAAAAGTTATCAATCTTTTCTATTTGATTTTAAAAAAATAGAAACTATAGAGCTGATAACACAAAAGCAGCTCTTTCAATCATTTTTTGTCTTCAAAAACTTATTAGTCCTTCCCATTCAATTTATAAAAAACCAAAAGCTATAGAGTTGATGACACAAAAGCAACCCTTTCAATTATTCTTTGACTTAAAAAACCTGTTAATAATTTTCATTCAATTTACAAAAAACAAAAAATATAGAACTAATGACGCAAAAGTAGCCATTTTAAATTTTTAATTATTCTTTGATTTCAAAAATAGTTTTAAAAATTCTTCCCATTGAAGTTAAAAACCAAAAATTATAGAGCTGATGACAAAAAAACGGTCATTTCAATCATTCGTTGACTTCAAAAAGTTGTTAATACTTCTCTTTGAAGTTAACAAAAAAACAAAAACTATAGAGCTGATGATACAAAAGCAACCATTTTAATCATTCTTTGACTTTAAAAATAGTCTTAAAAATTTTTCTTATCGAAGTTAAAAAAAAAAAAAGAACAAAACAAAAACTATAGAGCTGATGACACAAAAACAACAATTTCAATCATTATTTGTCTTCAAAAAGTTATCAATTATTCCTATTCAAGTTCATAAAAAAAAAAAAAAACTATTAAGTCCGTAATCAACAAATTAAAAAATATATATAACAATTCACAAATCACAATAAATAAAAAATAAATGCACATTACTTATCCAATAACATTCATGACAAAATCATTAGGTATCCGTTGTCATTATTGGTCTGCTTATTGACATACCTACGATTTTTTAACTTAATAATTAAATATAAGTTTTTAATAATAAAATGTAAATAAACATTTAACATAAACATTGAAATGAAATTTCAAAGATTAAAAGTTAAATTACTATCTGTTATTTTGTTGTAAAGTTCTTTATTGGCAACACAAAAGTCTTCATATTCAGTAACATGCTCATCTACAACAGTGGAAGTGTGATCAATGTGGTCTCTAGCTTTCAACCAATTTCGAGAACATACCAACCCCTCCATCATTTTAGGAGTTAATGAACTTGTAAATGGATTGAGAATACGACCACTTGTGCTAAAAGCTAACTCGGAAGATACCGTGGAAACTTGCATTGCATATATATCCTTTGCAATGTATGACAAAATAGGATATTTTGCATAAGAATTCTTCCACCACCTTAAGAGGTCAAATTTATCATGCATTACCTCACATTTCTCTAATAAGTACGTTTTAACTTCATTTTTATCAGCACTCACATTTGTCTCATTTTGCCTATTAATCCACAACAAAGCTTCTTTAGCAAATGAATTTATTGGTTGATCTTTATCTTGATTATCGAAAGACAAACCACCACCGACACTAGTGGACGATGAGCCACCACCAAAGTGATCCAAGGTTGGGTTCAAATATCTATAACATTCATAAAGTTGTTCCAACAAAGATCGAACCTTTGAACACATTGAATTTGCAATCTCTCCTAAAAAAAAAACTCTCCGATCGAAATTGTATATAACCAAATTTGTACCTTTGATCAAGCACGGAAGCTACTATCAACAAATTATTGGTTTTCTCTTAATCCCCCCAATACTTGTCAAATTTTTCTTTCATCTTAGTAGCCATATGCTAATGAGTGGATCATCTTCAACACTCGATGACATCAATTCATAATAAATTGAGGCCTAACAATGAAAGTACGTATTTGATGTCACACTCAATGAAACACTAAAATTTAAAGTAACATCATAAAAAGTTACCAAGAATTTGTTAAGAACACTAGCATTTTCCCAATCTTCAAAAGTTGGTGGCCCTATTTGTTTTCTACCATTTTCATTCTCACTAAAATAATTCATGTAATGCCCATCTTCCTCTTCCATTCTTTCAAAAGCTTTTCTCATTTTGACCGTACTTTCCAATATCAAGTATATGGAATTGAACCTTGTAGACACATCTAACACTATAAGACCTTTAGTCTATATCTTCTCATGCTCTACACATTTTTCAAATCTTACAAATCTACTTGGAGAAAATTTCATATATTTGACCGCATTTCGAATACTCACCACCGAATCATGCACCTCCCTTAAACCATAATTCACAATCAAGTTCAAAATATGAGCATTACATCTCAAATGCACATACTTACCTCTCAAAATGGTGTCATCCTTATGCCAACTATTCAACTTTCTAATGATATAGGAAATGACATTACTATTGGCGGTGGCGTTGTCCGTGGCTGTGGTGAACACTCTATCAATACCCTACTCTAGTAAAACATTTTTTTATACATTTTCCAATAGACTCCTCTTTATGATCACCTATAAGAGAAAAACTAAGAATTATCTTTTGCAACACCTAATCTTCATCAATAAAGTGTGCAGTCTGTAACACTCGCCTACTCGATTTCCATTAGAATGAAAATTGAGTCGAATGATGCTATCTTACTTAACTTGTTTATTATAATGATGCTATTTTTTTTTTCGAAAATCCGGCATAGTTTTGTCTATTTTATGAAAATCCCAAAATTATAAAAACCTACAGATTTCAAAAGAAAACACTTCTAAAATAAATCCAATTTCTTAACTTTCATTTCGGACCCTTCGTCCGACTCAAAATCATTTCATCACGCAATCATCTATGAACACAACCTTTAATAAAAGTCATATTAATTGAAATTAAACACTAATTAAAAAATAAGTAATAATAATTCACAAAATCACTTTACAAACCAAAAACTTTGTTACGGTTTATATACATTATCATTTTCAAAATCTCATGTACACATTTATAGGTACATACAAGCATTTCTTCCATGTCCATGCACTCTAACACACATATATGAGATCAAAAGAGTAACTACCAAAATGTGGAGAGATGTGACTCGCGACAACAGCTGCAGATATCAGATATCTTATATTCAGTCTCTATCTACAATTGCCCAAATCTCAACTTGCGCGTGGTAAATCCAGCGCGTTAAGTATTTCTACTTAGAGGGTGTACACAAAAATTTCATTCACTGTTTATCATAAAAATATACAATATTATAAAACAAAATTTCTCAATTTTCAAAATTTTTATCAAAAATTCACAAAGTAATCGACTTGCAAGTAAATACATAAAATTATTTTTTTTTCAATCAAAATCACACGATTTAATCATTTATTTTTTAGTGTCATTTGTAAACACTGACACGATAGCATGGACTAGAAAATAGATTTTTCTGACATCGGACACTTGGTGATTACCCGTCGAATTGTATTCTCATATAATATATAAATTCGGGAACTAGACACTCGGTGCCTCCCAAGGTCTATGAATCCAGTATCAATGTATATAATCAAATCGGTGCAGTACTGCTAATATCACCATATTGACATACCAATTACCAATCTCACCTACCAATGTTCAGGTTTTACGAGGGCCCTTATAAATTTCATAAATTATCAATAATTTAATAAATTAACCATTTCCGTTTTCGAATATAATTTTCATTAGAAACATAACGTACAAATTTTTAATCACGTTTTTCCTCACTTCATCAAAATATCAAACATACATCATAAAACATTATTTTACACTCGATTATTCATCAAAATTAGTCAAATATCACATTGTTATTCACCTTACTAGTACACGGTCAAGGTACTAAACATGTCCGTTTCTTTCCGATTCTTGTCCATTTCCATTCAAAAGTCATTAAAATCACATTCCAACAATATTTTATAACAATTTAACAAACAAATTTCATAATACCTCTAAATATCATTTTCAGCCAACACTTACTAATGATTCAAAATTTGTCAAACTTTCATTATTTCACACTTCAAAATACTCCACAAATCATTTCAAACCAGCATCAAACTCATTCAACCCAAATAACATAAATAATCAAAACTTTAAGCATACTAAAACCTTACTAGCAAAATTGAAATTCTCAAGCAAATGTACACTAACCTTTTGGGCAATGTTTCTAGCTTTTCCACACCACTAATTGGAGCTTACAACTTTCCTTTATCCTTCTCTTGAGCTCCTTGATCCAAACTTACACCTAGGGTTTCAAAAAATGCATTTTATCAACATAAAATCAAATCAACTAATTTAAAAGCAAAAATAACTATACCTACATGTTCAAGAGAGCATTTACATAATTTCTAACCTTAACCCATCACAAAACCAAAAACCCACATCAACTTACCTTACTTGAGCACATTTCTTTAAAAATTCACTTGTAAATCTAGAAAGGGTTTGATGAATTTAATACTTTGGATGAGTAGAGGACGTGTAGAATAAAAGAAATGAGTTATTTAGAGGCTTGAAATTAAAAGAAAAATGAGATAAATGAGAGAGGGAAAGGATAACAAAGATGGAGGAAGAAGGAAGAAATGGGTTTTCTTGTATGCACCTTGTTTTTATATACTAACCCTCTCCAAATGACAATTTCATCCCTAACTAATCCATAATTACTCCTATACCCTTAGTTACAAATGCTAACCTTTGATGGGTAAAAAATTCAACTCATCATGCCACTAACTATAATGACTAGGCGTGGTCATCTCCAACCCAACCCGATCATTTTTTATTGAGTTGGGTTGGGTTACATCTTAAAAAATATTGGATGGGTTGGATTGGGTTGGGTTGAAAATTAAATTGGGTTGGGTTTTCAACCCAACCCAACCTGAACCTAACAAACGTCTATCCTTAATTCTAAATCCAAAATTTTCTCCCCTCTTTAGAAGAACATTTGTTCAAGATAAAGATTAAGGATAGTCTTTATGTTGAATTTACTCTTTTATTTACAATAATTGGATCTTTATTTGTATTCATTTTATCTGTTATCAAATTACTAAGACTAAAAAAGTTATAAACTAGACCATTTATGTCTTTGTCATAAATTAAATCTAACTCAATCAACTAAACTCAACCCAACTCAACTAGACTATTATTGGGTTGGGTTGAAAAATTTATTGGGTTGGGTTGGATTGAGAGATTTTCAACCCAACCCGACCCGAACTCGAAAACGCCCACCCAAAAACATGACATCGTTTTAATTCAAAAATTCAACCTGTTGACGTTCAGAAACGGTCAACCAGAGATTCTGGGGCCCAGACGGCGAACTTGGTAATTAATAAACGGTTCTGGTCGTGATTAATGGAAGGATAATAAATAGGTAATTAATAAAGTTCAAAGTTGGTGGTGATTAATTCAGGTGAAGGAATGTCGGTCTCGGTGGTTGGTCGGATTTAATAAGGTGATCTGCAAGAAATTAAAGAGAAAGAGAGAGAGAAAACACGAGGATTTTTACGTGGTTCGGTGACTGCACCTACGTCCACAGCCACTCTGGGACAATTCCGACAGAGTGACGGTTTTCTAGTATGTTCAGCTTGTCTGTACAGTAAAA
The DNA here is from genome assembly GCA_019925255.1 of Litchi chinensis. Taxonomy (NCBI): domain Eukaryota; kingdom Viridiplantae; phylum Streptophyta; class Magnoliopsida; order Sapindales; family Sapindaceae; genus Litchi; species Litchi chinensis. Next base: position 19,077,973 of record CM034472.1, read on the forward strand.
ATGTCTCCCACCTTTATAGAGGAGGGGAGATGACAATATAAAAATACAAAGAAAGTTACACACGCTACTGACAACAGCTAGTTTTAACTAATCCTGACATTACCATGCAACATTAATTGTAAAGGTAATGATGATTTTCTTCTTGCACAGATCTGCATTTAATCTTCCTGAAGAAGTCTTCACTTCATTAAATGTTTCTGGGTAATTGTGTAAGCAGTTTCCGGCGGGAAATCATAGGAGTTGGTAATTCTGACAACTTGCTATACACGGTATCCCCTGGATAAGCCTTTTGGTCAGCCAGGTGATACACATTGGAGGAGAGCTGACGTGGCCAAGAGGAGAGGTAGGGCGATCTGGGGGTCATGCGACCTCGCGACCTCACGACCTCACGGGCTCCCCGGGCTGAAGGTATGAGCAGGGGGCATCCTGGGAATTGTTGCTGGCTCACGACCTGGGCGACCTTATGAGCTGGGCTGGCAGCTACTGGTTCTAACCTTAGGCCTCCTGGGCCCTTGCTTCTATTTAAATAAATAAGGCCTGAGTTGGGCCATTTGGGCCGATCCAGAAAATAGGTATAACACAACCAAAATGCATCACTTTTTACTTTTTATTTGTCAATTTCTTATTGGGTTAAATTTTTTTTATCACATGTGATGCATTCTAGTTACATGCTTTCTCCTTCAATCATATTCTTCCATCACTCAATTTTTATCATTGAATTTCTAATTTAATTCCTAATTATAAAATACCTCCAAAATATTAAATCCCTTAAATTAGAAACTCATCTCACTCTAACTGCATAAAATTCATAATTAAATCCACATTTTTACTTACTAAATTTAAATTAAATCATACTAATCAAATGGAAGAAAGAATTTGAGGCGTTACACAGTCACTATCATGTGATTCATGTTTTGAATAGAAGCTCATGTGTCAATGGTTAGAGACATCCTTAATTTAGATTTTTGAATCCACTCCTTCAAATGAGATTTCTCATTAACATATAATCGATACAAGTCCCTTACAATTGTTCTCTTAGATGACATTTCAAATTGAGGGGACATTAAACGGTAAAATTTTTGAAACCTTGAATACTCAACAAACCTAAAAGGCAATTAATGTTTAATGATTACCTCTCCCAATGCCCTCGTACATACCTCCTTACTAAAAGAGTAAGTAGACAAATTGTTAGCATAGCCCTCAATAGTCTTTTATCTAACATGCACTAATGTTTTTTGAATTGGATTAATCTCGGTTTTCTTTGCAAGCAACACCTTACATTTACGATCAATGTGATCGTTCAAATTTCTAGTTCTATTAAAGAAAGGGTTGTAAGCATGTGAGTCCCCGCAATGCTTGCATCTAGCTCGCTTTCTCCCTTCAAGTGTATCATATGGCTTAAAATGCACCCAACACCTTGACCTTTTTTTCCCTTACCCCTTCTATTTACACGAATACCCCCTCTAGGACCTCTTGAAGGTTTTCCATTTCTTCCCCCTCTCTTTGGTGCAATTTTTCTAATTTTAGACACCGTTTGGTCCACTTCATTGTTACCATCAAGTTCATCACTATCACCAAAATCAAAATAAAAAACATAATTCTCAACACCTCCATGATCATCCACATCCATTTGTGCCATAAATTCATAAGTCCCAAACACAATCAAAATCAAATTTTAACAACATTACTAATATACTAACATAGTAACGTTCATAAAAATTCAGTATATATCTTTATTCTTTTATATCACCAAACATGCAATACATCTTCTATATGGACAAAAACAGTCTTAAAAAAATTCAATAAACAAACCAAAACACATATAAACAACTAACATATTAAATATCATCATGTAATAGACAAATCTCATGAATTTTACATTTTATATCTTATAGAATCCATCCAATTGGTGGATCCCAAGTTACATTCCCAACAACCTAGCACTGTCAACAAAAGTCATAAATACAAATGATCATACTACTCCACATAGACGCACCTCACATGAATACAAGTCAAGTTAACACCATCAAACAGATTCTTTGTCAACCGAAGATGAGTAATACAAATTATATCAACCATACTAGATATACTTCACACTATTCAAAACTAAAAGTCCTAACATATTTAATCAATCATCGATTTTACAAACAAATGGAATCGAAACTTACATGAAATAAAATTATCATCAAGCAAAAACAACACTAGCTATAACTACGAACTCTAATAAACATATTCTAACATAATATTCCATTAAATTGAGCTCTACGAAATGACACGAAAAATCAATCAAATACTACACATGATAAATAAATAAAAAAACATGCAAATCCAATCAATCAGACAAGATCTAATTTTTCAATATAGAGCATTAAAACCAAACAAAGATTGGTCAAAAACGATGTTTAAAGTAACAAAAGCTTGAATAAGAAAAGATAGTTAGTGAAAACAGTTGAAGAACATTCTCTCTCACCAACCAAAACGAACCAGATCCAAATGCTCCTTCGCTTCTTCCTCTATCAGAACCAAAAGAAAATACAACAAAAGTTTCATAAAACCAAACAATAAAAGAAAAAACTTTTTTGGATCCAAAAAACCAAAAAAGGAAATAAAAGTCAAACTAGAAATTAAACCAGAAATTAAAAACGAAATAAAAGAAAGACTTTTTACTCTTCCAAGAACTCTACCAGAGCCTCCACTGCGGTTCTTCATGTTTATGCAAGTCAAGAACTACCAGCTGCAATTGGTTTCAGGTCTTTCTCTACCTGAAACTAGAAAACAAATTCGCAAACACAAAAAGTGAGGACAAGAAGAAGAATAAAAAAGAAACGAACAAAAATAAAAGAGGAAAAGAAGATAAATTAAAACATATCATTACTGGCTGCTAAGAAGGGGTTTATAACGCTTACTGCTATAACTTGCGAGCTTGAGAATATGATGCTTGCAGTTGAGAAGGATTTATGATGAGTCTTGATCGGATTAGGGGCGTATATGGTGTTGAAATAGATCGAAGAGGGAGAGAAAATGAATTGGGTGTGCGTCGACTAAGGTTAGGGATAGAAGAGAATGAGGGCTACCGATTTGGGGTGGATGTGTTTGGATTTTATATTTTTCAATTTCTTTTTATTTTTTAAAAAAATTTAGTCGGTCTCAAGTTGAGTCAGTTTTTTCGACCCGAGACGAATTTCTATCGATCATCCTTTAAATAAAGAGGAAAAATGATTTTAGTCCATAACTTTTGGAAAATGATCAAAATTTTAACTATGTTTTAGAAAATAGTAAAATGACCCTAACATTTCGAAAAAGTGTCAAATTAGTCATTCTCATTAATCAACTAACGGTCAAATCTAACGAAAAACATGAAAAGAGTCATTTACCCTTGGACTCTATTAAAATTGATAAAAAGATCATTATACCCCTATAATTACAATAATATTTCGAAATGTTACTTAAACACTAATAAAATTAAGCAGAAAAAAAATTAAAAAAATTTAAAAAATAAATTAAAATTAAAAATGATAATATTCTATTATTTACCCTTGGACTCTATTAAAATGAATAAAAAGACCGTTATACCCTTATAATTACAATAATATTTCGAAATGTTACTTAAACACTAATAAAATTAAGTACAAAAAAAAAATTAAAAAAACATTAAAAAATAAATTAAAATTAAAAATGACAATATTCTGTTATTTACCCTTGGACTCTATTAAAATGGATAAAAAGACTGTTATACCCCTATAATTACAATAATATTTCAAAATGTTACTTAAACACTAATAAAATTAAGCACAAAAAAATTAAAAAAACTTTAAAAATAAATTAAAATTAAAAATGATAATATTCTGTTAGGTTTGACCGTTAGTTGACTAATGAGAATGATTAATTTGACACTTTTTCAAAATGTTAGGGTTCATTTTGTTTTTTTCTGAAATATAGTTAAAAATTTGATCATTTTCTAAAAGTTAAGGATTAAAATGATTTTTTTCCTTAAATAAATTGAACCGACCCATTTTACAATTAAAACCCGATAATTTGGGGTTATGTCAGGCTGATCGGGTCATTCCTGGTTTTTTTGCCCATCCCTATACATAACGCAAACCAATGCGAAGAAAAATAAACAACAAATTTCCAAGTTTAGAAGCAATATCTAAATATTTTAAAGGGAGAACTTCATTCTAGTCCCTATGTTTTTAAAAAACTTCTCATTTTTAAATGCGAATCCATTTATAGTCTTCATGGTCTTTCACTTTTTAAAAATTCATCAAATTGATCATTCTATCATCATTTTGATCCCTATGTTTAATATAGAGAACTTCATTTTGGTCCCTATGTTTAATAGAGAATTTCATTTTGGTCTCTATATTTTTATTAAAAATTATGACAGAAGGACTAATTTGATGAGTTTTTGAAAAGTAAAGGACCATGAAGACTATAAATGGATTCGTATTTAAAAACGAGAAGTTTTTTAAAAACATAGGGACTAGAATGAAGTTCTCCCTATTTTAAATAACACAAATAGACGGTTGTGATGTGACCTCAGATCCTGATCTTGACGAATCAGCTTTTGACATAGAGTCAGATCGACGCAGAGTCGGATGGACTTTCCTTGTTTGACGTTTCTGTTACGCGAGATGATCAAAATGTCTAACAGTGGTCAAGCACCCACACGATCATTACCCCCTCCCTCATCGTCGCTTCAACCAAAGGAGAGACGCACATAGACCAAATGACCATTTCCATCGACCACGCCTGAGAAAAAAGCGCAGCTAAAGGTACAAATTCCTGACTAAATTATTTGTTTCTTTTTTAATCTTGAATTTTGATCATAAAATGAGCGATTTCTTTGATTTTCGGATCGAATTCAATTTAATTCAATGCATCTTAGTTGTTTAATTGGCTTGAATGGTTGTGATTGTAGAAAAGTGATGTTATATTATCAATTTGCTTCGTTTTATTCGTAAGATTGAGGGTGATAATTATGTTGAAATTTTTAAAATCAAGTGCATTTATATATTAAGTTAGTTTGACCTTGATCCATGACTTGGAATTGTAAATTGTATATGTATTGTTTTTAGTATAAACTGATAATTTGATCTTGTAATCTGATCATGCAGATATTAAATTAGTTGTTTATTATTAAAATTTAGAGTACATTTAATTAATTAATTTTTTTTTCCTGAATTTGTATTGTTTGGGTTTATGACAGCTTAGGGCATCTATTTGGTAAATTTCAGCTGAGTTTTGCATGTTTCTGAAGTCAAATTGCAGAGGATCTTGTATTGCATGTTGTGGAAACGTGTTCTCTGAAGTAGACAGTTCGATTTAGATGTATATTGTATTCTGGATTTGTTTTTCGACAGAAATTATGTACTGAGAATGTAGTCCGGATGTTCCCAGAAAAAACAGGAGAGATATAAGATAAAGATTAAAGAGTACTTTAGTGTTGCACCCTTGCACTCATGATAATGTTATTTACTCTGTTCGCTTTTCCGGTGACTTTGAGCACAAAATGCTTTTTGAGGCACATAACTTAAATGACACTTTTGTTTATTTTTATTGTTGCTTTGAAGGGTTGTCTTGATTGTTGATGTTAATTTTATGGCTTCTTAGTTTCATATTGTGGACTCTATGTTATGAAGTTGAGTGACGTGTTGCTGGTTATATGGAGCACATGAGACTATTTCAGTACTTTTTCCTTATCCTGTTTTTGATTTACATGTTGGATGAAGGTGACAGTAACCTTAAAAAAATCAGATTCATTTTAAGGTAGACATAGAATTGTTAATATACAGATTGTCTGCTGGCACTAGGATGCCTTGTCACTGGTTTTAGTGATTGCTTCACTGAATAGTGAGCTTTGGAACAAGCCCATAATTTGCTGATACTAATTATACCACTAGGCTTGAGACATGAATGCACTCAACTCCGGCAAGTTGATTACATGAATACATATAGACGCTAATTTGTCAACTTATTGTGTTTTTCTTATTTTTTAGGTGGTTACATTGGTCACATGCATGTGCAATAGTTTATATTTAAATTTGATTCCTTTGTTTTTTTAAAACTCAGAACTTTATTCCATGATAGGGCTTCTTAATGCTGTCAGTCACGTTGGAGTGTTTCAAAACAATGCATTAATCATTGTCATTTGCTTCTAAGTCAAAATGAAGCGATATGTTTACATCAATGATGATGCAGCAACCCAAGATCTTTATTGTGACAATCGCTTATCAAACAGAAAGTATACGTTATTGAACTTCCTTCCAAAGAATTTATGGGAGCAATTCAGGTGACTTTTGATATCTTTCAGAAATTGATATATCTGGTGTAATTTATAAGAATTTAGTCTAATTTACCCTGTCGGGTTACTGTTCTATGCACCTTATCTTTTGTTGGTCAAACTTTGCCTATAGGTCTAAAAAATTTCATTTTCGACTAATTATATATTAGAAAGATTTAGACTATTTAGCGGCATCTACTTCCTTTCTTTATTTTAGCCTCTCATCATCCTTTCCTTGACTCACGCTATATTTTCTTTTGTCAGCCGTTTCATGAACCAGTATTTTCTACTGATTGCTTGCCTCCAGCTGTGGTCACTTATTACTCCAGTAAATCCTGCCAGTACATGGGGTCCTCTAATTTTTATATTTGCAGTCTCAGCCTCAAAAGAAGCTTGGGATGATTATAATAGATATCTCTCAGACAAGAAAGCGAATGAGAAATTAGTCTGGGTTGTTAAGCAAGGTGTCAAGAAACATGTATGGAAATTTCTTTTGCTTTAGTTATTTGTGCTGTTTTATCTTTGAAATATAATGTAAATACAGAATTCATTATCTTGTCTGCTATTGTCAACGGTATTTCACTTGATGTACTGTTTGTACCTATATAGATGTTATAATATTTGGGCCTTGGGGGTTAAGTGGTTATATTATTGGTGGTTACTTTGCTTATATTACAGTATAATCATTATATGGGATTGCCATTGAAATTTTTATCAAGAGACTTTAGCCATTGAAATTTTTATCAAGGGACTTTATATAAGTCTGGAGCAGGAGTGGTCCTCTGATTCTTCAATTTTTTATCGAAACTTTGTGTTCTTGGTTTTAAAGGATTGCAATGAGTACGTGGTGGATGGTATCGGGACATTTCTTTCCTTTCAGCTTTGGAGTCAATATGTTAATTAGATAGATTTGTAGTGAACAATTGCGTTTTTAACTAGGAATATAGAGATAGATTATCATAGAAGCCCAATTCTTGCTTTCGAAATAGGATTTACTTGAATCATTGTAAAAGCCCGTTCACCTGAAGATGAATGGGTATCTAAGTAGGAAGTTCTTTATTTTTTTATTTTATTTTTTTAAGTACTAATAATTAATAAAGAAAGAATGCATATTACTTAATCAAGTTCTGAAGTTTATCATTTAATTATGTTCATTCTTGGATGAATTAGGAGGTTTATTTTAATTAAATTGTTCAATCCGTTTCTTTTTTAAAGTAAAAATCTTTTTAGTTGTTTCTTTATGCTTCGTTTGTGTAAAACTAACTTTTGCTGTGCCCTTTTGTTTCATTGACGATATTTGATTATAGATACAAGCACAGGACATTGAAGTAGGTAACATAGTATGGCTTCGTGAGAATGATGAAGCACCTTGTGACCTTGTTTTAATTGGTACATCTGATCCTCAGGGCCTATGCTATGTAGAGGTATAAAAACAATTCTCTATATTATAGTTGATATGATCTTGGTTTAATAGTAGTGGTGCCACAAGCAATAGTTTTTGCGAGTTATCAATCTTTATTTAAATTAAAAAATTTGAGCCCCATCGATTGCAATTCTTCATGCAAATAGCCATTTTTGGCATTATCTTTAGTACATGCATCCCTCATGTAATACCTAGACTGGACTCTACGTTCAATGTATTTTCTTCACCTGTAGCTCTCAGTCCCAAATGAACCTTTATACCTTACCAGAATGCAAACTTTGTGGAGGACTCTGATAATGTAAAATGTTTTGCAGACTTCAGCCCTTGATGGTGAAATTGATTTGAAGACAAGGGTCATACCTACTACTTGCATGGGAATTGATTTTGAATTGTTGCACAAAATCAAGGCAAGATATTCACCACTTTTTATTATTCAGGATTTGCCCCCTGTTTATTCTCCTTGTGACAATTCATTGTTGTGTTTTTGTTGTTTAGGGTGTTATTGAGTGTCCCAGTCCAGATAAGGACATTATGAGATTTGACGCAAATCTACGTTTGTTTCCACCATTTATTGATAACGATATGTGCCCTTTGACCATAAAAAACACAATTCTTCAGACATGCTATCTACGTAATACGGAGTGGGCTTGTGGAGTAGCTGTCTACACAGGCAAGTTCATATTTAATTGAAATTTCAACGTCATAACTGACTTGTATTACTAGCTTGTTCTTCATGAGGCCCTTAAAACTTGTTTAATTCTTCTTTTTTACCATGAAAGGGTATTATCAGATGAACCTTAAGATGATGAGAATTGTGGAATTACAGAAACAATAGTACAAAAGGGGAAAACGGTTGAAGGTGAATGAATGGGAAACAAACATATAAACCTTAATGCAATATTTCTTTTGATTGTACCGTTCTCCTGTTTTAGGATGAGTTTGGGATTGACTTATTGGACTATTAGCTGTACTTGAGTTGAACTTTACAAAGTTGGTTGAGTCTTTGATTCATTGAACTTCAATTTTTGGTCTTTTTCATCACATACTGTTTACGTGTGGGGGAAGAAAAGCTTCATATAGTTTTGAATATTTCAAAAATATGAAGTGCTGTATGATACAATAAATTATTGCACTAATGGATTCGCTACTGCTTAAATTTTACACTACCTTTCCTGCTGCATATGCAGAAGAATGTTGTATTTGATGGATTGATGGAGTTTCCAATTTTTCACTGTGCTCCATGTGCTTCCCTGAACTCTTCTTCTCATATTTTTAAATAAATAAATATTTTGAAAGGCCCTAGACCATTTTGATAGAAAATTAAAAACTGTATTATAAAACAAAATAGCAAGTACAAAAGTGAACTAGTAGTCCTGCAAAACAACAAATTAAACATAAATTAGAGATAAAAGAAATTTAATCAATTAACAATAGCCTTCCAGTCAAGCATGATGAAAAATACAGAATTGTCTCTGAAGTCCTTAGAAGTAGATGCTCACAAAGAAGCTAAATAATCAGCCTTGTCCATGAACAGTTGTTATCCTCCTATTGCTTCATCCAAAGCTTTTCTACTCCTATCTAACCAAGTAACCCCATAAAATTCTACAATACCAAACTGATCATAGCATTCTTTCCTCCCAAAACACTTCAAAATCTTCCAAAAAGAAAGAAACCATGCACTGAGAAGCAGCTCATATCAAACCCGCCATTAAACGCAAAACTAACATGAAGTCAACAAAAAAAAAAAAACACTACATAACTTCATAGCGACCAAACAATGGAGAGAAAGATGTTTCTAGTTTTGTTCAAAATTTTTGAACATAACCCACCAATAGGGAAGAAGACAAGAATTTTTTTGATCAGATTCATAGGAAAAAAAGACTTCATCAATAATAAATAAAGAAGTTACAATTGTGAACTAGAGGTCCACCAACAAAACAAGCAAAAACTAAAACAAAAGGGAAGAAGACAAGAATTATGATATCTTTTTTAAATAATTTCTTACTTATTTATTTAGCCATGACATATGAACCATAGCAGAACTTCGGTTTACTGAGGAGCCGTTGACTTCCAAATTACATGAGCAAGTTCAATCAATGGATGAGACTCATCATTCACTAACCATTTAAAGAATGACTTGCAAGAAAAGTTCTGTTTGCATCTCTAGATTTGTTCACTCGACAATTGAAATATATGAAATATAAAAAACCACAGGTTTCTTGGTTCTTTACAATTATTGCTTAATTTCTAAGCATGTAAAGTATCGGTAATCTCAACATTTTCTCACAATTTTCGGTCACAACTGTTTCTCAGTCATTTTTGGATGATAAAAATGTTTTAAAATTCTGGACAGGTATGCTTGTGTCCAGATTTGGGCGCATGATACTGAAACCTTTTTCTTTTGTTACTCCATTCATTTTATAGTAATATCTTGAGTATTTTCCCCCATATCCCATAATGTATATTTTCATATAGAATGTCAAGTATCATGACTTTTTTCCTGAGTTCGTTTTAATTGATGATATATGACCTGATGTCTCCAAAATTGATTTATGAGTTATATCTGTCACTATGATGATATTGACATCATGCCAAATTGTTGAATTATCTGTTCTGTTTACTTTTCTATCTTTTAGGCAATGAAACGAAGCTGGGTATGAGCAGGGGTATACCTGAACCAAAGCTTACAGCTGTGGATGCTATGATCGACAAGCTGACTGGGGCTATCTTTGTTTTCCAAATCGTCGTTGTCATGGTTCTGGGCATCGCTGGGAATGTTTGGAAGGATACAGAAGCAAGAAAGGTCGGTAACAATTTGTGAGCTTATGTTCCTAAGTAGTTACATGGTTAATATTTAAGAAGTTTGCTTCATGGCGGATGGTATATAATATTCCTTTTTGGCTAATGATATTATAACAAAGAAAACAACAATAAAATTGGTGCAACTCTATTGGACTCTTAAGCTGTGTTTTGTATTGCATCGTATTGGATTGATAAAGGGGATTGGATTGGATTGAATACAATCCTTTGTTTGGTGTAGTATCGAATTGGATTAAATTAAATCATTTTTTGAACTAAAAAAATTAGTTTCAATAATTTTTTAAATAAAATACAATTATTTTAAACTTGATATTAGTAAAATATTTTTCTATAATAAAATAATTTTTTATTAATTTTTATGTTAATTTTTTTTTTGGTGAATTGTTATGTAATAAATTAACATTAAGGATAAATTTTCTAACAATATATAATTATCATATAATAGAATAATACTATCTCTTCCTTAATTTAAAAAAAAAAAAAAAAAGAATAATATTATCTCTAATCCCACAACACCGTATATAACAGAACCCACCATAACAATGGGTTCCACAAATCTAATGTTTGTGGGATTGGTGAAATCCAATCCCAACATTGTATAACTTGGGATGTATCCAATCCCATTTATATACAGTACTCCAAACATAGCATTAAATTCTTAAGAGAGTAGAGAAAACAAAAAATACAAGTTATAGCCTAGAACTAAAATATCTAATAGCTTTACTAAATAATTTGCAAACCAAAATGATGTGCAAGTTGAATCGAAAAGAAGACACCCTAAAATCAGTAGATTAATCACTAAATTGATTGTTTCATTGCAACAAATCATCCTTAAGCAGATCTGCAAGCTAGTACAAAGCATCTATCTTCATCCTTCAAAGTTCAAACTCCATTCCAAATGGATTCTAAATGTGAAGATTTCAGGAGATGTAAACTATTTTTCATTCAAAAGGGAAATGTTAACTTCCTCAGTCCCAATGAAATGATGGATGGCATATTGCTATCCTGCGGAGCCAACTTTTTTCTTTTTCTTGTTTAATAGTGCTTGCACATATGAAAAGATATACCCTCAGTCATGTCTGAAAATGATTTATCCATCTAGTTATTTGATTGAGCTTATTTGAGTTTTGGGCATGAGCACCAGTTGTTCATATGTACTTTCATTGTGTTTGGCTTCATCTAAGTATTAATTTATAAATAATTTATGAGGTTTTGGACCATTTGTTGGGGATCGTTGGCATTTAAGGTTTTAAACCTTACTGTGGGATAAAATATATGAATATTGATATATATCACATATATTGCAATTTTGATTTAAAAATGATTCCATTGTCAAACTAGCTGTTATGGATAGTGAATGGGCTATATATAATCCTAATCTTAACCTCAACCATCCTAATCTTAACCTCAACCATGTAAGGGTCTTGAAGACCCATATCTTGTGCACTGATTTCCTATAAAATTGTTTGTTTCTTACCCTTAATAAGATTAGGAAAAACCATTTAAGTTTAGTCTGATCTTATTGATCCATGAATTACATTAAACTATTGCTTAGTAAAAATTATTCATGGAGTAAACCATCAGCATATTAAGTCGTCAAGTAATCATATTTGCCTGTGCTTTTCATATAATTTTCTTAACCAACATTGCCTGCTTGATTATAATGTTGATTCTGTAATCATATGCTTTTCTGGTATATTTTTGCAGCAATGGTATGTTATGTACCCTAAGGAAGGTCCATGGTATGAACTACTGGTAATTCCTCTACGGTTTGAGCTTCTTTGTTCCATCATGATACCTATATCTATCAAGGTAATCTGCTAATGGTTTATGTTTTCTGATAGATCAAATTTGTCTTTTGCTTGTGGCATGTTATTTATGTAGTAACTTATAATTTTGACCTACATGGTATAAATGTTTATTATAATTAAATGGAAATTGGGTTGTATCCACAGCTTTAGGTGGTACTATGATACACTTACCTCAACATTAGAACTGTCAATTTTGAACTTTATATAGTTGTTTTCCTATCGAAAAAACTTTATATGATTGTTTGATATTGCCATGCTACTTCATTGTTTTAGTTCTGCTTTATTATTAGTTTGAGTATACAGATTCTAAGAAGTTTATATCTATTCTAGTGCAGAACTTACTCAAGTGTTTATTATGTGGCAGGTCTCTCTGGATCTTGTGAAGAGTTTGTATGCTAAATTTATTGATTGGGACAATGAGATGATTGACCATGAAACTGGTACTCCATCCCATGCTACAAAGTAAGATAAATTATTGGAAAGCCTTGACTTGAGCTAATTAAAGAAATCATGTTGCATGTAGCATTAAAACATGTGTAATATATGTGGCAGCACAGCAATAAGTGAAGACTTGGGACAAGTTGAATATATTTTGACTGACAAAACTGGCACCCTAACCGAAAATAGAATGATCTTTAGAAGATGTTGTATTGGTGGTGTTTTCTATGGGAATGAGAGTGGGGATGCCTTGAAAGGTTAGTTCGTTTTTCTTTTTGGTGTATTCTACTTTGTGTTTGCCTTCACTCACTTTTAAATATTGCATTTCAAATTATCTTGTTCTTTGGATGTTATGCATGCTTACTCAAATCAAAGTCTGCTTCTAGAAGCAAGGAATGTCAGTTTGACAGCTATATATGCATTTTGTATATTAGTCACCTGCTCTGACCTTATAGTTGAGTTACCTGTATAAAATTCTGACAAAGAATTGAAAGCTGCTTTTAGAAAATAGAACATGTCCATCTATTGGCTTCCTCATTCTCAGCAGAGGAGATTAAGAATACTGTTTTTTTAATAATGTACTTTTTCTGTTGAATCAAACAGCCAAAATTTAATTTTGTTTAATGGCTTCTCTGAAAGCCAGGAGTTATCAGGGAGAAATTCAGATGCATGGAGCTTGTTAAAAGCATTCTTATTACTACTTTGAGGATCTTGTTGACTTGTGATTATATTACCTTTTGATACTCAGATGGGCAGCTGCTTAATGCTATTGCCAGTGGCTCTCCTGATGTTATTCGGTTTCTTACAGTCATGGCAGTATGCAATACTGTTATACCTGTACCAAGGTGAGTGAAGCTTCTTCTTTGTTAAAATTCTAGCCTAGTTTATGTGATGTTTCAACACTTTCAAACCATGGTACATGCTTCATTTCAATTTTCTTTTTGATTACATGTAGTTAATTGATATTTTGCTTGTCCACAGCAAAACTGGATATGTCTTGTACAAGGCACAATCACAGGATGAGGACGCTCTTGTTCATGCTGCTGCTAAGTTGCATATGATTTTTTTTAATAAGAATGCAAATATTCTTGGTAAAAAGTCCTTTGCTTCTGGCTGTTATGAAGATGATGAGACTGTTAACAGAGTGATGATAGTTTTTTTATTGGATATTTACAGAGATCAGGTCTAATGCTTCAATAATACAATATGAAGTATTGGAAACTCTGGAGTTCACTTCTGATCGAAAAAGAATGTCAGTAGTATTGAAAGATTGCCAAAGTGGCAAAATTGTCCTTCTCTCGAAAGGTGCAGATGAAGCAATTCTTCCATATGCTAGTGCTGGTAAATTTCATTACTCGAGCTAGATGTCTAGTCCAGAAAAGTTTTGAGAAAACAGATTTTGGCCCTGCATATGTAATTCATAGCTATTCGTTCCTTAGGTTATAGCAGAATTCTGATTTCAAAACAGAAGTATGAAGTTATAATAAAAATATGTTATTAAATGAATAATGATTAGAATGCAAAATTAAAACACATATTCTACACTGCTATTTTTATGGACTAGATCCTTTTTCACAGTTAATTGACTAAACTCGGGGTGACCTGTTGTTATTGGGAGTGATATTCTGGTGTTGTGCAATGGTTATCTAGGGTCTTTGTTACTGATTGAACTGACTCATACTTGCATTTTATATGTTTCTGTCTAAGAATGATTGAGGTTGCATATTACTGATATAATTCAAATTTACTGCAGCCCAACAAACAAGGACTTTTGTTGAAGCTGTAGAACAGTATTCTCAGTTGGGGCTTCGTACATTGTGCTTGGCTTGGCGTGAATTAGAAGAAGATGAATATCAAGAGTGGTCTTTGACATTTAAAGACGCTAGTAGCACATTAGTTGATAGGGAGGTAAATGGTACTATCCATTAGTCTTGTTTGTTGTAGTTGTTCTCTCTCTCTCTCCTTTTTTTTTTTTTTTTAAGTAATCCTTAATGAATTTGAGTTCGAAACTGAAGTTCCTACTGAACCTTACAATCTTTGGAAAGCAGTACACTATGGTCTTTAACCATGTAGGTACCTATGAGGGTTTGAACCTTAGACCTTGAGAGAGCAAACCCCAAAATCCAACCATTCTTACTAACTACTCATGGGTTGTAGTTGTTCTCTCATTCATGCTAATTCTGCCCATGTTTTTTCAATCAACACATTTGAGTCCCTAATTCACTATTTCTGCAGTGGAGAATAGCCGAGGCCTGCCAAAGATTAGAACGTGATCTTGAAGTTCTTGGCGTTACTGCAATTGAGGACCGTCTACAGGTAAAACACTGGAATAATTGTGGCATTTTTATTATTGCTAGTGTAGGCACTATTTCCTGGTATGATTAACATTCATTGTGACATCTGCCAACTGCTTTGTTTTCAATAAATTTTCAGGATGGTGTGCCCGAAACCATTGAGACACTTAGGAAAGCAGGAATTAATTTTTGGATGCTAACAGGAGACAAGCAGAATACAGCGATACAGATTGCTCTTTCGTGCAATTTCGTTTCTCCCGGTAGATTTAGATTGCTTTTTTTTTAATTCCTTTGTCTTGCAGTATTTTAAGCCAAGTTTCTCAATAGTTGTTTCTAGTGGTAACTGCATGTTTTCTTTACCTAAGCCTTGAGCTTAATGTGATTACAAGTGAAAGAAACTTAGCTTCTCTATTGGGAAATCTTAATTAGGTGGTTTATAGGTGTAGGCTGATTCTATAACTCTTTGGATTTGTTTGGCTATCCATCTATTAATGTATCTAAAAGCTCACATGGATACGTCTGTTTGTTTGTGTTACGTCGAAACTCTTTAGGCATATTTGTAATTTAGACAAAGAATGGAAATATGGAAAATGAGAATGATGGCTCGCGCTTGAAATATAATGCTAAACACAAACTGACTCTCTAGTGCTTCCACTTGATTCTCTTTTCATTATCATGTGTGATTTTTGAGAGAATTTGTGAGTGAGAAGAAAAAATCAAATGCTTCTCATTAATCTTCTGATTTTACATTCAGGAAGGGAGAGATTATTTAAACTAGCCTTAATAAAAGCAAATAACCACCAACTAACATTAAAACAGCCACTGTCTGCCACTAAACTAAAGTTACCCACCTAAATGATCATTCCCAATACAACAACAACTAATAAAACACCTCTAATAAATCTTGACAGCTAGAAACATTTTCCAACACCCCCCTTCAAGCTGGCAGTAGATGTTAACCATGCCCAGCTTGGAACTCATGTATTCAAAGTTTGCTCTTGGCAGAGCTTTTGTTAGGATATCAGTAGTTTGATCTCCTGTTGGAATATAGATCAAACACAGAATACCCTCTTCAATCTTTTCTTTAACAAAATGTCGATCTATTTCAACATGCTTTGTTCTATCATGATGAACAGGATCTTTGGACATGCTAATAGCAGCCTTGTTATCACATAGCAACTTTGTTGGGCCATTAACTTCAACCTTCAATTCCTCTAAAAGCCTTCTAATCCACAATCCTTCACATAAACCATGTACCATTGCACGTAATTCTGCTTCTGCACTGCTACGAGAGACAACAGATTGCTTTTTGCTTCTCCAAGTAACAAGATTTCCCCACACGAATGAGCAATACCCTGAAGTAGACTTTCTGTCCACTGCTGAACTTGCCCAATCTGCATCTGTAAAAATTTCCAAGTCACGTTCAATTCCCTTCTTGAAGAAAAGGCCCTTTCCTGGTGTCATTTTTAAGTACCTTAATATCCTATACACTGCATTCATGTGCTCTTTATTAGGATCATTCATAAACTGACTTACAGTGCTAACAGCAAAGCTAATATCTGGTCTGGTATAAGATAGGTAAATCAATTTGCCCACCAGTCTCTGAAAACGTCCCTTATCAACTAGAGCCCTGTCTTTCATACTGCCTAGCTTAGTGGTTGAATCTATGGGAGTTTCTGCTAGTTTGCTATCTAACATACCAGTCTCCTTTAGTAAATCCAAGATGTATTTCCTCTGGCAAACTGAGATACCTTGTTGAGAGCGAGCAAACTCCATCCCTAGGAAGTATTTCAAGTTTCCTAGGTCCTTGATCTCAAATTCTTTCACCAAGCATCCTTTCAAGTTCTTGATCTCTTCCTCATAATTCCCTATTAACACAATATCATCAACATAAACTATAAGAATAGTCACCTTACCATTTGGGGAATGTTTTACAAATAGAGTGTGATCCGATTGACATTGTTTATATCCGAATCTCTTAACAGCCCTAGTAAATCTATCGAACCAAGCTCTAGGGGACTATTTCAATCCATAGAGAGATCTTTTCAACTTACAAACAGTCTTGGATCCCATCTTTTCCTCACAACCTGGTGGAATCTCCATGTACACCTCCTCTTCCAATTCTCCATTTAGAAAGGCATTCTTTATATCAAGTTGATGTAAAGACCAGTCTAAATTTGCAGCCAAGGACAGCAGGATTCGAATGGTGTTTAGTTTCGCTACTGGAGCAAATGTTTCTTGGTAGTCAATGCCATAAGATTGGGTATACCCTTTAGCAACTAACCTAGCTTTGTAGCGATCTATACTTCCATCTGCTTTGTGTTTGATTGTGAACACCCATTTGTAGCCTACTGGTTTCTTTCCTTTTGGAAGAGTGGTAATTTCCCAAGTTCCATTCTTTTCCAGGGCTCTTAATTCTTCATTAATAGTTTCCTTCTATACTGGAATCTTCATTGCTTCTTCCACTGTTTTGGGTGTTTGATTTTCTGTTATATTGATGGTGAAAGCTCTGAAATTAGGAGATAACTTGTCATAGGAAATATAGTTACTGATTGGATAAAGTGGACGAGACCTGCACTCTCTTTTTCCTTTTCTCAGGGCAATAGGAAGATCATGCTCTGTGTTCTGAACCGGTTCTGCCACACTTCACTGTACTGTATAGGCTGATTTTCATCCTCCTTTTGAGTAATTTGATCAGGTTCTTGAAACACCTGAGAAGGTTCTTGACTTGGCATAAAATGTACAGGGTCTTCAGCCTCCTTTTGAGTTTTATTTCTCCTTCTATAGACAATTACATCAGGTCTGTTGGTGTTAGGAACATATTTTGTTTGATTCGGAACCTCATTGGACTGTTCTGATGAGTCAAGGGTGGAGGAATTTTTATGAGTAGGAAAGTCATAAGATTCACTCTCTTGGTATCTAATTGGAATATTAACCATATGAGGGTATATTCTGCCAGAAACATCAAAAGAACTGTTTTCAATTGACTTAGGACTTACGTCTCCTTGTTTGTCATAAAAAAATTTATTTTCAAGAAACGACACATCCATTGACACAAAAAAACGCCTAGTTGAAGGGGAATAACACTTGTAGCCTTTTTGAGTTGCCGAATATCCTAAGAATACACATTTTGTTGCCTTAGGATCCAGCTTTCCCCTAAATTGAGAGTGAATATGTACAAAGGCAATACACCCGAAAACCTTAGTAGGAAGATAAGAGATGAGTCTACTAGTAGGATAGTAATTTTGAAAGACCTGACATGGAGTTTGGAAGTTCAGCACCTTAGAAGGCAATCGATTGATTAGGTAGGTTGCTGTAAGAATAGCCTCACTCCAGAAAAATTTTGGAACATTTGATGTAAACATTAGAGACCTAGCAACTTCAAGAAGATGTCTATTTTTCCTTTCCGAAACTCCATTCTGTTGAGGTGTATCCACACATGAACTATGGTGGATGATACCTTCAGCAGATAAGTAATCTCTTAAGGATAAACTAAAAAATTCTTTAGTATTATTAGTCCTCAAAATCTGAATTTTTTCTTGAAATTGAGTTTTGATCATGTTATTAAAGTTTCTGTAAATATTTCCAACTTCAGATTTTTCCTTCATAAAAAATATCCAAGTCAATCTAGCATGATCATCAATGAATGATACAAATCATTTTGATCCAGTGCTGCTGTTGACCTTAGCAGGTCCCCATACATCACTATGTATTAATGAAAAAGGTTTAGTTGGTTTGTAAGGCTGAACTTTGTAAATGTTTCTGGAATGCTTTGAAATTTCACACACTTCACATTTGAATTGACTAGGATTTTTATAACTAAACAAAGATGGAAACATCTTTTTTAAGTACACAAAATTAGGATGACCTAATCTAAGGTGCCACATCATAATATCATCATAACTAGCAGATTGACTTTGAAATCCTAAACTTCTTGTTGGGTAAAATTGTCTTACAAAGGAGAAATCACTCTTGAGGATGTAAAGCCCTGATGTCATTTCAGCACTGCCAATCATCTTCCCAGTGTCTAAGTCCTTTCTGTGCTACTATCCCAGTACCTATAACAGGTCCATTCACAGAATTCTGGGTTGTTGTCTGAGAGATCAGTTTCTGCAGCATCTCCATGAGTTCCTGGTTTGCTGTATTTTCACCGGACCGTCGTGAAGTTTCTTGCGCCACCATGTTTCCACTGCTCTGACCATTCTAGTTAGGTTGCTGGAACTTAGTTGGCTTCCAATTGGCTGGTTTTCCATGTATCTTCCAACACTTTTCTTTGACATGTCCTGGTTTTCTGCAGTGTTCACACCATGGTCTTCCTCCTCTTTTTGCTCGATTATCTGTCGCAACAAACTGTCCTTCATGCACAATCAGTGCAGAACCTTCAGAGCTGTTTTCAGCCTTGTTTTGTGATCCTAACATCAACCTCTTTCGACTCTCCTCTCTCCTTACTTCTGAGAATACTCCTCTAATACTTGGAAGAGGTTTCATACCTAAGATTCTCCCTCGCACGTCATCCAAGTTTTGATTTAAACCAAACAGAAACTTATAAATTCGTTTTTCCTCTATAAATTCTCTATGTTTGATTCCATCCTCAGCACATTTGACTCAAGATGTTCAAACATGTCTATTTGCTGCCAGAATCTCACCAGTGTGTTGAAATATTGTGTGACTGATAGATCTCCTTGACGTAAATCATGAATCATGTTCTCAATACTCACTATTTCTGACCTGTTATCACTATGAGAGTAAGTCTCCTTTGCAGCTCTCCAAATTTCTTCTGCAGTTTCATACAAAAGAAAATTTTCACTTATGTCGTTGGTCATTGAATTGATAAGCCAAGACATTACTAGATTGTTGTCTGCATCCCACTTCTTGTAGGCTGGATCGTTGCTTGCTGGTGCCTTTGAAACTCCATTCAAAAAATCTGCCTTGCCTTTACCAGTCACAAACATTCTCACAGATTGTGACCACTGGATATAGTTGTTTCCATTGAGTCTATGACTTGTGATGATAAGACTGGAGTTATTTGTGTTATCAGCTCCTCCTCCAACAGTAGAATAAGATGGTTCTGGATTTGAGGAGATTTCGGATGATGTACTTGATGAGGCCATACCATATTTTGTCATGAGGTATGGTACTGCTCTGATACCATGTGATTTTTGAGAGAATTTGTGAGTGAGAAGAAAAAATCAATTGCTTCTCATTAATCTTCTGATTTTACATTCAGGAAGGGAGAGACTATTTAAACTAGCCTTAATAAAAGCAAATAACCACCAACTAACATTAAAACAGCCACTGTCTGCCACTAAACTAAAGTTACCCACCTAAATGATCATTCCCAATACAACAACAGCTAATAAAACACCTCTAATAAATCTTGACAGCTAGAAACATTTTCCAACATCATGTTGTAAAATTAAAATGCTTAATGTAGTTTATGTTAACGTCTGTGCTTTTTTCTAGAATTAAATGCTAAATATGTCCTAGGTTCGAATTCATCACTTTATATAATGGCGGTCTACTTGATGTTCTTGTATCCCGTTTTAATGAGTTGTGCCTGAAAGCTGTGGATGGTTTATGCTAAAATTGATGCTTTCTGTGAATTTTCTTTTCCTCTTTAATCAAATTAATCATTAATATTTTATTGCTTTGCCTCCCAACTTGTTGACAGAGCCAAAAGGTCAGCTTCTATTAATTGATGGCAAAACTGTAGAAGAAGTTGCTAGGAGTTTAGAGAGAGTTTTGCTTACTATGAGGATAACAACTTCGGAACCTAAGGTACAGCTTAAATACCTGATTGATTGCAGGTTTAGATTTGGTGATTCTAATACTTATTCTGTTCATATTTTTTTGTTTCTCTAACAGGATGTGGCCTTTGTTGTTGATGGCCGGGCCCTTGAGATTGCCCTTAAGCATTACCGAAAAGCTTTTACTGAATTAGCAATATTGTCAAGGACTGCTATATGTTGTCGTGTGACACCATCACAGAAAGCGCAGGTTATACTTGTTGGCTTTAAGTTTTTTAGGTGTACTTTTTGCAGCTCAGTTTTTTAGTTTGTTTTTACTAATTTGAATGATTTTTCTTGTTTTCAGAATATTATTGTTGTAATTAGAATTTTCCTATTTATATCTGTCTCTTTCTTAAATAATTTATACCAAGTTTCACCATACTATTAAGATGGCAGCAAATGTATGTTATCAAAGAAGTGTATTATTTCTCTTTGATAATACATTGGACAATTTTATTGATTGAACATGAGCATTGCATGTGTGGATTAGCAGTGAACACAGGGCAGGATGTGGTTGTTTGCATAGCATATTAACTTTTTAAATATTTATTCAAGACAAAGTAGTGAGCATAGTACCAATCCGGATTGTCTGCAACTGCGAAAGCTACTATTCCACAATAAGAATTATATTTGTTATTTGTCCTCGTAGATAATGTAAAGTTATCAAAATGTTCATTTACGTTGTTTTTGTTTTTGAAAAATAATTATTAATGAATATACAAATTCTACAGCTTGTGGAGCTTCTAAAATCATGTGATTATAGAACATTGGCTATTGGGGATGGAGGGAATGATGTGAGAATGATACAACAAGCTGACATTGGGGTTGGAATTAGTGGGAGAGAAGGACTGCAGGCAGCAAGGGCAGCCGACTATAGTATTGGAAGTAAGTTACATATATATAAATGCCAACACATGCGCGCACACATGTAGTTAAAGAAGTTTTTGGAAATTTTCTTTAATAAAAAAAAAATGGGTTTTTTAAATTACAGTTAAATTTAAGTAGTTTCCTTAAACTTTATTGCAGAAATGCAGAATTTATATAGATCCTGTCTATTTTTATTCAAACAATTGTTGCAACCTATCTTCTCTGCAACTCTATTATTTGTTCTCCATAGTTAGTTTCATGTTGATGATATTTACCAGTAGAATTTGAGAACATGCAGCAGCTCTTGGCGAGGAAAAGTACTATAATAAATAAAAATAGAAGGAAGCACTGGGACTGTCCTGAATATAATAAATGCACTTTATTGTAAAAAGTAATCACTTACATAACGTTAGTAAGTAGATATTTTCTTTCACTTGATCTGTTTTTTTTAAGAAAAAAATTGACAATGTTTCTTGGATTGCAGAGTTCAGGTTTCTGAAAAGATTGATACTTGTCCATGGTCGGTATTCATACAACCGTACAGCATTTTTGTCCCAATATTCGTTCTATAAGTCTCTTTTGATATGTTTTATCCAAATCTTGTGAGTTTCAATCCTCAATGTTTTTCCTGTCTTCATTCTCCTTTATTTATAACGTTGTGACTTTTTTTCTGATGTACTGACGTTAGACCATGTTCAGTTTTTCTTTTATTTCAGGTGTCTCTGGAACTAGTCTTTTCAATTCTGTTAGTTTGATGGCTTACAACGTTTTCTACACCAGCATTCCTGTTTTAGTCAGTGTCTTGGACAAAGATCTTAGCGAAGGAACTGTGATGCAACATCCACAAATTTTATTCTACTGTCAGGCAGGAAGGTGTGTTATTTTCATGTTATTTCATTACTTTTTTTTTATTATTATTATGATTATTATTATTTTCCTTCTTTGAGAGGCTGTGTTTGGTATGATATAGAATTGGGTAATTTGGGATATTTCTAAAATGATTCAGGATGTGTCTTGAAACAGGCTTCTTAATCCTAGCACATTTGCTGGATGGTTTGGCCGATCACTATTCCATGTGAGTGCTATATAATTTTTCTTCTGCTTCCCTTGTCAAGCCTCAATTTAAAACCTCGTTGTTGATCTTTCCTTTTAAAAAAAAAAAAAAAAAAAATAGAGACTGAATTTTATTAGATCTGTCTGGATTGTTTTTAGTACGAGGTTTTTGACCCAGCCTGAAAAATTCTGCAGCTCTATTGAAATTGATGAAATATTATTGTACATAATTGAAAACCATCAAGTTATTAGCATTTGGCTTTCTAATTTAATTTCAACAAAAATGTTTAGCTAATAGATGTTGTGAGATGTAAAATTGGAGATGTAATGAAATTAGAAATAACTTAATTATAAATGAATGATCTTGAAAAGTATTATAGGTAGCATGCTTGAGTAGTTATATCTTCTTAATTTAGAAGTCTTCTAAATGGAAAGCTACCGTAGATGATTTGGCACAGTGAGTAATAAGAGTGAATTTATTTGGTACAGTACTCTACTACTGTGTGAAGGTGTTAGATAAGTAAATATCTTCCTCTCTTTTTGTCCATTCTGTCTGAACTTTTCAATCTTCAAATGATGAGTTCTTCAGTCACAATTTTGGCATATGATCTGTTAGTTTTTTATTATTATTATTATTTGCTATGCAATAATTGAACCTATGTAAATTGATTACCCGAATTCTTAAATGGAAAAAGAGGACCTTCTGCAGTCTACAAAATTGACTTTCAAATAAAGAAATTTCTTTCAGTTTCTGTCAGATCAAATTAGGCATAGGCACTACTAATTCAAACTCACACAAGATAAATGAAGTGAAAGGTCTCAAAAAGAAAATGATCCTTTTAGAATGCTGAAAATGCTAACATTAGGAAATGAAATAATTGAGAATTTAGTAGATGGCCAAACCGCCGAGTCTGAAAAGTTATCTATGATCAAACTGTTTTTCTTCTCTCAGTTTCTATAAGAGCAATTTAAGTTCCCATCCAACTAATTACATACTGTGTTATCTGCTTGCTACTTATACCTTTTAATCTGGGGGTAATGGCAGGCAATTGTTGTATTTGTAATCAGCATACATTCATATGCCTATGAAAAAAGCGAAATGGAGGAGGTATCGATGGTAGCACTCTCTGGATGTATCTGGTTGCAAGCGTTTGTTGTGGCAATGGAGACCAAGTAAACTTCTAACACAAATTTTGCCCATAATTATTCTTAAAAAATGAGGCCTTTTCTAACAGGCTCAGGACTCTGTTCTAACTACCTTTTTCACTTGCAGTTCCTTTACAGTGTTCCAACATCTTGCCATATGGGGGAATTTAGTGTTCTTCTACATAATCAACTGGATCTTTAGTGCGATTCCAGCATCTGGGATGTACACAATCATGTTCCGGTTGTGTGCGCAACCATCTTACTGGATTACCATGTTTGTAAGTTTCTCTTTGCCATTAATGGATTTTGGTCCCTCATGCCATCAGTATCATCTGGTTATGAACAATAATTATTTGAAATCAATTGCTTGTGGACAGTCCCTTTAGCTATGCAGAAAAAAAGGGCCACATTTATTTTATATAAGATCATACTGACTATAATTTTTAATCTATTACAGCTGATAGTTTCAGCAGGGATGGGTCCTGTTCTGGCTATAAAATACTTCCGGTATACATACAGACCAAGTAAAATCAATATACTTCAACAGGCTGAGCATATGGGTGGCCCTATTTTATCTCTGGGGACTATCGAGCCACAGCCAAGATCAATAGAAAAGGAAGTTTCTCCCCTATCAATAACTCAACCAAAGAACAGAAATTCGGTATATGAACCTCTGCTATCTGATTCTCCGAATGCTACTAGGAGGTCTTTCGGTAGCTCAGGTACTCCATTTGATTTCTTTCAGTCACAATCCAGACTGTCTTCAGTTTACTCAAGAAACTGTAAAGACAACTGAGTTATACGAAGTCATTCAGTAGCTTACAACAAAATGTATAGGAGACATAGTCAAGCTGCATTTGGATTTGGGTTATAATATATTTAGTTGTTTCTTAGTTATACACTTCACATACGTACATAAATTATTCTTCACCAGAAGTGTCATCTCCATTTTTGTCTCTTATCACTAAGATAATATAGCTCCAAGTTTATTGCTACAACATATAGTTTGATGAGCTTTTAATGGTTGGTTCATTTGCTAGAGGTAATCTGATTAAGCCGTTTGTTTTGAAGAAACATAGAGAAGTAGCCTCCTTTTAAATAACAATATAACTACTGTTTTTCAGAAGAGAGTTTTATTTGGGTCTCTAATGGTGATTTATAACATTTTTACGCATCTCGACGTTTCCCTTCTTTGATCAGAATTTTAACAATCAAACTTGACAAAAGACCGTTAAAATTCATATTGCCCACGTATATCTCACTAGAATTCCTAGCTTGACTGTTTGGCCATCTGTGTTGCTTGTATAATATATATCTAACTGTAGGGAGATTAAGTTATAAGGCCTGATGATAAAATAACTCTATCACCACAACTTCAAGCACTGCTGCCAATTGGCACACATTATGTTTTGTTCGGAGTCGTGCGGGAGTCAAACCAGAAGCCACCACCATGAAATGGAAACAAAAAAGGAAACTTTTTGAAGATTTAGATGTGGTGGTGGGCTTGTAAACCTTGAGAAAAAGGTTGTGATCATTGAGAACGATGTCTTTGTAAATGACCGTAGTGTATTCAATGAATGATAGATCAAAGTGTATGGGGTTAGTGCGAAGAAAAGCAATTTTTGACTACATATTTGGCTAGCAAATTCATTTCTCTGTTTGTAGACTAGTCAAGGAAAGATTTGATATTAATTAGGTCAAGGTTCATGATTTTGATTTTCAATGAGGAAATTATGTTGTCTTAGATGAATGGTGTGCTAAAGTCAAGTGTTTTGATTTTCAATGAAGAAATTGTTTATGAAGTTACATGAGATTGAATTACATTTACAAGTGTCTACAAATATGGTTCCATGACCACGAGAACCTGTAAATCTTCTTCAAGGTTTGAGATGGTTCTATGATTTACTTTATTCCGGATTTCTAATGTCTGAACACGGATCTTATATATGCATAACTACCAACATATCCCATTGATCATAGCAACAATGGCCTTCTTCATGAATTAAGGTTACATTACGGGTTGAGAGGTGCGGAGAGAGCCATTGAGCTTGATGGGGCCTTCTTTTCATCGATGGTGACTTTTTTTTTTCCTTGTTCTTTGCAAAACTTAATGATAAAATTACAGAATCCTTCAAATCAATTCTTGGTTTACATATTCCTTGATTACATGGCAAATTTTTATTCCTTTATTATTATATTGGTTTTGATTTC
Organism: Litchi chinensis; assembly: GCA_019925255.1. Classification (NCBI taxonomy): domain Eukaryota; kingdom Viridiplantae; phylum Streptophyta; class Magnoliopsida; order Sapindales; family Sapindaceae; genus Litchi; species Litchi chinensis. The sequence continues at coordinate 19,104,108 of CM034472.1, forward strand.
ATACATAATATTAAGGTTAATGATATATTAAGTATCCACTTTAAAAAGTGTAGAAAGCAAACTTGAATCTTCAATTATATAGTTATTAAGAATAATTGGATATCTTCCTTGATCCTAAGAGATCAAGAGTTTAAATCTCACATTTATTGAAAGTGTGAATAATTTTTGATGAAATTAATCTCCCTCCTCCACCCTTTAAAAAAAAAAAAAGAATTTATATAAGGATATTTCTCTAATTAAAAAATTAAATAATAATTTTTTTTAAAAAAAAAAAAAAAAAACTAGTAAGATATGGATGGAGTGAGACCGTTTTGGATGTCAATAGAGTCATCCCTTATTAAAACAAATGCATTTTTATATATACATATACAATCCTCATCATCACCCCTAAGGATGACCAGCATCACAAGTTTAGAAGGTTTTGTTAGTTCTGAAATTAGGGGCTCATGTTACCTTTTTGACCTGATACGAAAAATGTTGGCAACGGCGGTTGTAGTCACAATTCTAATTGTACTACTCCTCTCTGTACTGCAGCAGTTATTTTGATTAAATAATACTTTATTATAACAAAATAGGAATATTTTAACAGTAGGCACACATCAATTATCAGGACAAGTTAATACAGATGTGACACATCACTAAATGATTCTTCTAAGTTCAAAGAAGAGCACGAAATGTCTTTGGTTGGGCCTGCAACCACCATGCCTTCCATTGGGTTGTCTCCCGTAACATCCAAATTATATATTATAATAATAATAATAATCTCATTATTTATATGGATTGATTTTTTAACTTCCTATGAATCTTTTCTCTTATTTTTATGTGAATAGATTCTTCTTAATTAAAAATAATTTTTTGAATCATATCATCAATATCCTATCTCAATTGGTTTTAATAGTTTTTTAAATTCGTTTTAGTTACAGCTTTTATATTTATAAAAAATAAAAATAAAAGGAGAGCATGCAATTAATTACGGACAAATCCACTGGTCAAAACTACATACACAGCGGCCCACGGGACAGTCTTTGCGAAAACATAATGGGTTGTCGCTCAAAATCTCCCCACGAGAGTCATCGTCAGCTGTAAACACACCTTTGAATGATGAAACACCATCTGCCGCGCCGTTATCCACGGCTCTTGCGGAAAATCCCATGCCTTACAAAATTTACTTCATTAGTTTATTACATCCAATATTAATTAAATAATATAAGCATCAAACTTCTTGAAAACTGTAGTGAATTATATCAGAAGTACGTGTTTCTAAACATATATATATTGTTATACAAGTGTCATGTATATGTAATAATGATAACCTTAAAAAACATGTTACAACCTTAAACGAAATGCAAAGCACCCTCTTGAGATATGCTTAAAATCAAATGGAAACATATTTACCGTTTATTGCATCAAACCCTCATATTGTCAATTTGTCAACTTGAATAGTTAACTAGAATTTTTGATCAAATGATCATTTATCAATAAATAAGATGATTTATTTTCTTTTTTTAAAAAAGTAAAAAATATATATATATAGAGATTGATTGAAGATATGAGAAACCTAGATCTTCATGAATTTTTTTATAATTTTCTTTGAAGATTTGAGTTTCAAATTCAGATTTTTTAAAAAAAATTTTAAAAAAATGAAGATCTAGGTTCGAAACCTAGACCTTCAACTTGAACTAATGGCTATGGCTAGAGCTAAGGTTGGAGGTTGGGGTTGGTGATTATTGTTGGGGGTTGTGATTATGACCGCAGTTGCGACTGGTGGTTTGAGTTTAAGGTGGAGATCTAATCTAGAGATTGAATCTCCACATCTAAAAAATATTTTTTAAAAATAATTTGAAAAAAAATAAATTTCTATTTTTTTAAATGATGTCTACTGTCCATCGTCATAATGGATGATGGAAATCATTTTAATTTTATAATTAAAAAATTTCTAAAAATTATTTTTTACAACATTTTTTTTTTTAATTTTATGATTAAATTAATCTCCACCATCCATCATGTGATGGATAGTGGAGATCTCTCTCTCTCTCTTTTTAATTTTAATTTTTTTTTTAAGTAAAAAAAAAAATCACTCTTTAGTCAAATTAGTTTGACTAACTTTAATGAAATTTGATGAACAGAGTGGATGTTATATAATAAAATCATAAATAAATTTCCATATGATTTTAGGCATATTTAAGGAGGATTTCATGTACTTCGTGCATTTTTTCAACTTTGTATAACATGTGTAGTATAGCATTGTTCTAGGGATAACAGTTTCATGTAATCCTAGAACTTATTAGAAGAGAGAATTAATAACTTACAAAATGATATAAGTAACACAAATAAGAATGCCAATTTGAATGAAATCTTCCCCATAGTCTGAATATAATAAATTTGAGAAGATAGAGAATTTATCTTTTCTTGGAGTAACGAAAAAAAATTACATTGTCATTATTTGTACCAAAAAGACTAAAGGAAAATGATGAGCATCAGCTAAGTTTAGAAATTAATCTGAAGTTTCCATTTAAGGGGTCTTTTGTGTTTAATGTCTAAAGATTTGTATGTAATATATATTTAAATGAATTCCGTTAAAATTTTTTTAAATTCAGAAATATAACATGTACAGTATAACATTGTGTATCAAATCTAAATTTGAATAGATTTCATTGAAATCTAAATGTATTTATTCCAGATTTATATAAAATCTATTAAAATGTAGGCGTATTTAATTCATGTATATATAAATTTTAGGTGTATTCAATTCAAAATTATATCGAATCCAATAAAATCTAAACATGTTTAAAAAGTTATTAATTTCACCAATTTCATTAACATGATGGATTTGAATAGATTTGAATGTAGTTTAAAATAATATTTATAAAAATATATATAATAAATTTTACTATTCTCCTTAAGATTTTATTAGATTTCTAATAGAATTATAACAAAATTAATATAAAATCTATAAAATCTACGAATTTCATCAAAATCTGCCATTAAAAAAACAAAAAAATCATCAAACTGTAATAAATTGCAAATTGAATACACTCCCATGAAATGTGTAGATTGTAGAGCCATAATTTGTACTTTGTAATCCTATCATGTGTCCGCGTCATAAGAGGAAACTGTGCTTCTATGGCGTTTGTTATAATCCTCTCCTCAAACTAATATTTTATTATTAAAGATGTCTAGCGTATTAATTAATTAATGTTGATTAAATCTGATCTATACTATAATATTATTCCTATTTACACAATTTATACGTTATTAATTCTATATTTTATTTTCATGTAGAGTTATTATTATTATTTTTAATTACTTTTTTTTTCAATTTTGAAACAATTTTTTAATTGCATTTAATGATACAATATTGTAAATATATTAATTTTAAATACTGAAATATTTTGTAAAATTATATATATATGTGTGTGTGTGTCTGTTTCAACTACCTTATGCAACTTAAGTTTTAAACATGTCGTCAAATATGAAATTTATCGATCATTATTTTTTTTAAGTATTTTAGACAAGTAATGATTATTTATTATCTTTTTTTGTTGATCTTTTGATAATCTAGTGATACATCAACATTTAAAAAAGTGGATAGTCAAAATTATTAAATTTTTTTTTCTCTCATACATTATTCAAATTTAAATTTATCTAATAAAAAAATTAATACCATATCAACATTGACAGAAAATTTTTACTTATTTTACACATTCACTTGAAGGAGATATATTTATTATAGATGACTTTTCGTTAATGAATACCATATTTGATATTAGTTATCATTAATAACACAAGCAAAATATTTTCAATCATTTCACTTGGAGGAATGATTTTGTCTTGAATGAGAGAGAGGTTTCAGTTCCAAATATAACTAATTGGATTATACAAATGGCAAAAGAATATAGAGATGCAGAAGATAAAGTAAGGAAGATGGACAATAAAGAGAATAAAGAATATCTTATTTCCTGGAAGAACCACCCACATCGAGAGTGGGTCAAATTGAATATGAATGGAGCTCTAAAAATGTCAAATGGTTTTGCAATGGCTGCGGGTTTAATCAGAGATGATTCAAGGATGTGGAAGAGGGGTTTTATTCAAAACCTAGGTATTTGCTCAATTTTTCAAGTTGAAGCTTGGGAAGTTTATACGGGATTGCAAATGGCTTGAGATACGGGAGAAAGAAGAGTAATTGTGGAATGTGACTCGAAATTGGTCATGGATGCGATAAAAATGAGAACATTACTTGTCTTAATGTATGATTCAATAATCGCAACTATTTGTCAATTACTTGCAAGAGATTGAGAGATTCGATTTAATCATGTGTTTAGGAAGGTAAATAAATGTGCTGATTGGCTATTATGTGTATCAGTTTCTTCTAGGTGTTCAGTTCTATGATAATGCTCCGAGTGGACTGTATATTCAGTTATTTAATAATGTAGTAGGGGTGACTTGACTCTGAATGATTAATATTAGTATGTAAGGCTATGGAGCCTCTTTTCGGATCAAATATATATATATATATATATATATATGACCGTGTAGAACATTTTGTTTTTTCTCCATATCTGTCTCCCGTTGCAAACATATATGCAATGAATTTACAGATGTCAGCCATACCTGGAATGGAATAGAGAAAGTCACTATCTTAGACAGTACAAAGTATGGGCAGCATTGAACTTGATAACTTGAATATTGTGAGCGAAAAAGGTCAAGGGGCATGCAGGTAAGGTAGGGGATCCCAAAAACCTTATCCAAGTTCATTTTATAGGCATGGGCTGCTTCCTCACACCCACAACATTTCTTGTGAGCCCTGTACGTATGTGCCTGTGACTGTAGCCACCACCACCATCACCTAACCCAACAAAACCAGCCCTACCAAAACATGGTCCCTTCCCTACCTCCATAGCTGTCTTCCACATCAAGTTTCCCTCCCAGGAAACAAATTTATATGATTATATCCTAACATTCAATCACACACCTTCTCTGTTCATGATTCTGTGCTTTGTTAATACCTAGTGATAGATTATATTTTTTCATAAACCTTGTTAAGTAACGATTTTAAAATTCCTCATAAACTTCTTTTACAAATCAAAAGAAATTAAATATATAAATATATATAATTGGACCAACAGCATTAACCACTAATGTAATTACTAATTAGTGAATGTATACAAATTAAAAGGATGAGAATATCTATTAACAAGTTTTTAGAATAAAAAACCACAATTAAGGATAAATTATGAAAAAAATTACTTCAATTCTATGCAATTACAAAGAAAATTTTTAAATTCATCTAGGCTGTATCTTTGTTGCTGCCTGCATTCGTTGATAATATTCATGATCGTTGACCAGGTTGAGCCCCATAGATAAATATATTCCATCATCAAATATAAAATTTTACAGTACTTTGAGATGTACGCATTTAAAATATTAAATCCTGGTAGGTCAAATTGTCTCAACAGTCATGATGCAGAAGAACCACTTCCTTTGATTCCATTAATTAGCCTACTCTTACTATCAAATTTCATTTATAATAAACTAATATCCCATCCTTGAAGATCCCATGGCTCTCTCCATTATTTTCACGACTAAGATGCTAAAACTTCTGCTTGCCTTGCACCAACCTCGTTGAAATAAAATATCATTTATGTGATTCACAATTGCAAAACAGTTTTAATAAATTAATAAATTATAAATTTCGATGGCAATTATTATTAGATTAAATTTGTAAGGACAATTCTGGAATTTTCTACTAGGAAGTAAAATAAGGAGGTTTTGTTTGATGTTTGAAAATTTCACCTGGAAACATGTCCAAATACACTTTCTCTGTTCATGATGCCTTGCTCTGTTAATACCTAGTTATAGATTATATTTTTTGATAAACCTTGTTGAGTAATGATTTTTAAATTCCCCATAAACTTCTTTTACATATTAAAAGAAATAATTAAAAAAAAAATCATTATTGGACCAATCAGCATTAACCACTACATGTAATTACTAATTAGTAAATGTGTACAAATTAAAAGGATAAGAATATCTATAACAAGTATTCAAATATATATATATATATATAAAGATTTTACGAAAAAAAAAACATAATTAAGGATAAATTATCGAAAAAATTACTACAGTTCTATGCAATTACGAAGAAAAATTTTAAATTCATCGAGGCTGTAAAGTATTTTTATTCAAAGTACAGGAAAAAAAAAAGGATCAACCCATAAATATATTCCATCGCCAAACATTGAATTTTTCAGTACTTTGAGATGTACGCATTTAAAATATTAAACACTGTTAGATCAAATTGTCTCAGTCATGATGCAAAAGAACCACCTACTTTGATTCCAATAATTACCCAACTCTTACCATCAAATTTCATTTATAATAAAATAAATCCCATCCTTGAAGATATATCCCGCAGCTGTCTCCATTTTTTTCACTACTAAGCTACGGAAACTAATGCTTGCCTTGCAGCAACCTTAATGAAATAAAATATTATCCATGTGATGCACAATTGCAAAACAGTTTTAATAAAAAATTATAAAATTAAATTGGAAATTATTATTAGATTAAATTTGTAAGGATAATTCTAGAATTTTCTAGTCGGAGGGTAGTAAAATAAGGAGGTTTTGTTTGATGTTTGAAAATTTCACCAGGAGACATGTCAAAACATAGGAAGCTGCCAATAATATCTTCAGAATCGAAATCGGTTACTGCGGATAATTCTAAATTTCTAATAATTCCCATATCCAGTCACCATTCTCGTTTCCTGCATGCGCACCACGTATCACTATCTGAGATCTATCATGAATTACAGATATTTCACAAAAATAATAATAATAAATAAAATAAAAAACACGATTCTTGACCCTCAGTTATCGTAGTTAGGTTAAACACGTACGCAATACATGCAAGACAGAAGATGAGAGACTGGAATAATTTGAAAGCAAAACAAAAACACAAAATTTTTTTCCTCATCAATATATATTTTTTTCACTTACAATGAGTTCATGATCACTCAAGATCATTAAAAGTCAGTACATGAGAGAATTTAATTTAACATTAAACAAACAAAATACTTGAAAATTTAATCAACACAATAAAGGATATAATAACAATAACAACAATAACAATATACACCAAATCACATATTATATATTCATAAATTTGCATATATTACGAACTTGTGCAACGCTGTATGTACACATGTTCCTCTCTTCTTCTTAGTCTTCAAGATCATCGTCGTCGTCATCATCATCATCTACATCAAGAGATCATTGACCCATCCGAGATCAGGATCAGGACAGTTAGCTAATAAGCTGCTGCCACCGTTGACGTCGTTGATTGTTGTCTGATGATCAGCGGCAAAAGAATTGATTGACGACCCAGATGGGCTTGGTATGGAAGGAGAGAGAATAAACTGGGGCTGATCTTCTACAGTGAAGGAACTGACATCAAGCCAAGGCATGGTAGTTGTGGTTGTGGTGTTGCTCAAGGGAGACGAAACGGAAACGGCTTCATTGAAATTCAATGTGTCGAGAGAGCTCATCAGCTCGTTGAGGACGTCTTGGTAGCTGATGTTGTCGGAGCCGTTAAAGTTGCTTAAACGGTCGCTGTTATAACGGGAGAATGGAGAGAAGCTATGCTGAACGGGGGATAACGGCGGTGAGAGAGACGGTGAGCGTGACAAATGAGAGATGCCCAAGAGAGTACTGGTGGGTGAGGAAGTGACGGAGCTGTGACAAAGCAAGCAACAGTGATGGTGGTGGTTTTTGGTGTATTTGGGAGAAGTTGGGACCTCAGGCAAAATGCGGAGCTGACGTAGCGAGTGAGCGAAGAAGCAGACCTTTCGCTTGCAGTTCTTGCCGTCTTTGCAGGCTTCGGTACGGTACCGGGAGGGGTGGAGCCAGCACTCGAAGACGCCATGAGCGAACTCGCAGTCATCTCCACGGCTGCAGCCTCCTCCGCGACGGTACTCGGAGCAGACGGTGCTGGAGTAATGGTATAGGAGGGGGTCACGGCGGCGGGCCTTCTCGCCTGGATGAGCGAAGGGGCAGTCGGTCCAGTCGTGGCTGCGGCTGCGAGTGCAGAGGCGGATCTTGAACTCGTACATACGGAAGTGGTCGGAGGCGTAGGGGTCGGAGTCGGCGTCGGTGTTGTTGAAAGGGAGGAACTTGTGGAGGCTGCTGATCTCATCAGGGAAGAACATATTGATCTCTTGATGGTTGTGGTTGTGATGTTGGTGGTGGTGGGGTTGTTTCTTGCTGTTGAGGAGGAGTTTCCTGGGCGGAACCTCAATGTCTTTGAAGGGTTTGGTTCTTGGTTGGTGCTTGTTTTGCTCGGCGCAAATGGTGCTCATAGCTTTGACAAAAAATCTTCAAAAGAAAAAAAAAATCTTTAATTTGTAGCGATTGTATCTAACTGTTTGACAAAACTCGTTAATGAAATTTTGAGAGGAGGAGAGAGAGAGGGTGTTGACGGAGAAGGGAGCAAGGGGTAGGGGGTTGTTATATAGGAGGTAGAGAGAATGGAGGATGGCGAGGATGGGGTGGGGGCGGGGGGTGCCGCGTGCGTGGCAGCACAGTATTTGCTATCAGCATGCAAAATGGTGTAGGTGGCAGCTCCACGGCACGTAGCACGCAACGCCTAGCTATGTGTTTGATTGCCAAGGAATGAGTGAGTTTTTGGATTTACTTTGGGCAACGATGCTATGACAAGGGTTTCACTCTCCTCCGATGGTTCTAGTACTACCACCACTACCTACTATCTCGTGTTTTCATGCCCCAAGTGACTATTAACAAATCTTTCGCATCATTGCAAACCCAGATCTTCCATTGCATGGTCTTCAAATATTACTCCTTTTGGTATGGTAGTATTATTTACTCTTTATGGGCCAACTTAGGGATGGTAATAATTTACTATTTTATATTGGTACCTTAAATAAATGCCTTTAACATCAAACTATTTTTTTATTTGATAAAAAAAATAAAACTATTTTTTTACTTTTAATCTAAGAATTAAATATACTAACAATTAGCAATCGAGTGACAAAGATGAACAATTATCTGGGTTTATTGAATTGAGCGGCCCAATATAGGAGGGAATTTGGGCTAGGCGCATGTTGACGCCAATAAGACGAAGTGCAATTATCTGCATCGTCTTGTTGTACATCAAGGATGTAACAGCTGTCAAAAAGGTGCGAAATGGGCGTCGAAATCTTGCGAGATGTGGTCTTGAATTGTCTTTAAACGAGACTTGACAAGGCCATCTCTGATAATGAGGACAACCTTAAAACACTAAACCAATATCTCTTCGTGTTTTGATTGCGGCGAGACTCAGAAGAGGAGAATGACAAGGATTTTAGAATTAGATGAACGACAATTGTCTCTTGCGGATTTCATCCAATTCCGTCACGTCATTAATTTACATTTTAACTCTTAGACTTAGTCGATAATTTTTTTTTTTTAACCAAAGACTTAGTCGATAATTGATTAATAAAGTAAAAAGATAATAGTAACTTTGTTTGATATTTGGAAAAAAAAAAAAAAACGTTGTTTGATAATGTTCACTTGACTTGGTTGCATGCAACTACCAGATTCATGAGGATGATATATTGGGAGGGCGGTCTTGATACATGTTATAGTGATGATGATGAGCAGACATAAAATATAAGGAATTATTTTCGTTTTCCTTTTTTTTTTTTTCAAAGAGAATCTTATTCAATCTAAATTTATTGGGTTTATATATACATATATATATTAAAAAATGATAGATTTTTTTTTTTTTTTTTTTTTATGATAGATTTTGATAGAATTTACATATTTTATAGATTTTATATTGATTTTATTAAAAAAATTTTGACGAATATAATCGATATAAAATTTATTAGATTATAATAATAATATTCAATTTTAATAATAATCGTATGAAAGCTTTTTGGTCCCTTTGCCCATGAAACATGAATGACACATGCTGGTTTATAATAGCCTATTGAGGAGATCATGCTATTTAAGTTAGTAGAAAGCTATTAAACTGTGAAACTTTTACCCCGCAGTCAGTCTAGTGACCAAATAAATTGTAAATCTTGAGGTAACTATTGATAGTAAATCTTGTGATATTAATTGCATAGCTTTATGGTTACCTAGCTAGTCTTGTTTCAAGACTTAAGAGAGTGGGATAGAAGCAGCAAGGCAGATACCAAGGACGATGGATAACAAGGAAAAAACACTCCATTGCACATGCGAGGATGTGGTGCGAATTTTGGGTAGAATAGGATCCTGATTTTTCATATTTTGGTAAAAGAGGGTGATGGAATCTTGTTCACTTTGTCGTGATTAGTTTGAGTTTGTTTCCTAACAAATTGAGTAGTTTACTAGCTCATGCATGATCTACTCAAGAGTCTCATCAATAAAAAGGATGACAAGGAAATACTCCTCCACATGTGTATTCTGTCGTTCAAGTACCAGTTGATTTCCACTCCTTTATTAAGGAAGTTGGAGGTGACCTTGACGCCCGTAACCAACTAAATAGGAATGTTATTCACATACATTCTCATGGATGCTATGAGTTGACGGTATAATATATTTACCTATATGATTTATTGAAATGAAGATAATAATATATGGACGTATATGATCTATTGTGCTGATTCATTATATACAGATTTAATCACAAGTACAGTTTGCATTTTTGTTGTTCCACACTTTTATCACATTGTAAATATTATATGCCCAAAATATGTATATATGTTTTTATTTAGAATGTTCTAATTTTCTAATGTTTAATTATCAATATATTGCAGCAAGGGACCTCAGAATTATTGGAGATATCTGGACTATATCCTCAAGAAGTTGTCCAGATCATACAAGACAAGTTAAACGAAGAGACCTAGAAGAGAATAGAGAAGGCAAAAGACTCTGAATTGGTAGTTGCTGCACTAATAGCAACAGTGTCATTTCGCAGTAGGTATAGCTTTACTCGGTGGTTTTATAAGTGAAGGTAAGAATTCAGGCACTGCAACCACTACGGACAAAGGAATTTCTTAGATTTTTGTAGCAGCGAACAGCATGCCTTTTGTTCTCGCTGTAGCTACTTGCTTTACAAACTTCATCATGCCAGTAGGTAGATTTCAGAGAGGCTTCTATACCTCAAATTGTTCCAAGATGCTCCTCGGTATACTTTGCTCGCTTAGGGAGCGATGGTGCATGCTTGCATATGGAACAGGCTCATTTTCAGTTTTAGCATCAAATTTAGACTTAGCTATTGGGACCTGCTGCATTGTTTCGACTGGGGTTCATCTTATTGTTTCGCGCTCTCATCAAAAATCAGTTAAAAAAACCAAAAATTTTAGTTAATAATAATAATAATAATAAGCATTCCTTTCATCATCCAAACCACCAAAATTGGTGAACACTTCATCATCCCAATCACCAAAAACCAAGACCCTTCATTATCCAAACCTTGAATCTTGGCGGAAGTATTTGTCGAGGATCAAATTTCATCTGGAAAGCTCGTCTTAATTGGATTCCCACTAGACTCAACTTGGCGAGAAAAGGGATGGTTTTGGCGGTTCACAGTCTTGTTTGTTTGACTAGTATGGAGTCCACTTCGCATGCATTATGGAACTGTCCCAGTCTGAAACTTGTTCATGGTTCTTGCTCTGTCTTTAAGGGCTCTTCCTTGCACCGAGTCGGCATCCTTCTTTGACTTCATTACCTCCTGCAAAGCTAGCCTTCAACAAGCTGATTATCAACTTCTTTTGTATTATCTTATGGAGGGTCTGGTTTACAAGAAGAAAATTGGTCCATTCATCTTCCAAGCGGAGGATCGTGTGACTTGGGCTCAAGCTTTCTTGTAGTTGTTTAGCTAAAATGGCTCGTCTCTAGATAGGGACACAGTTTGGCTTGAGGATTGTCCTCATTGTTTAGAAGCTTTGCTTTTGGCTTATTACCTAGCTAGTTTGTAGTTCTGGTTTTCATTAGTAGTATATTTCTTTAAAAAAAAAAAAAAATTCTTTGCCTTTAATAATCAATATATACAAATACCATATCTGATGATATGTTACTAATAATATCACATAAGATGTAAAGATGATATGAATATTTACTTAAATATAATTTTAAATTAATATAACATAATATGATTTTAATGATCAAATATATATATCGTGGTCTATTGATAATTTTTCGGTAATAGCATCATAAATATTATATATAAAGATTTTTGCTTGGGATATAAGAATAAATATTAAATATGGTGAAAAAGTCATGCACAATAGGCTTCAGGAGAAATCAACAACCTTCAGTTGGAAACAGAAAATGCATAATGACAGCTTACCTCGCTAGCTAGAACACCAACTCCTTTTAAGCACACCATAAGAAATTAAAACAAAAGCATTGAAACTCTTTTGCATCAGTCTTACCTTTGCTTTTAGCCTTGCCAATTATGAATCACTAACATGAAAACAATGTCTAAGCGTTTTATGGTTGTAGTAATCTTGATTCTGGTTTGTGGGTCAGCTATTGAGGCTCAGACATGGGCAGAGCCACATTGTGCAGATGTAGCATGGTACTTTTTGCCATGTGTTGACTACCTTGGAGGGCTTGATGTACTCCTTCAAGGGCTTCTTGTGATCACCTCAAGGACCTCAGCACTATATCTCTTAATGAGAAGAAGGGCAAAGAAAGGATCTGCTTGTGCATCTTAGATACCATTACTGATGAGGCCTATCATATTATTTCCTCTAGAGCTGATAGTCTTACCGGCAAGTGCTATGTCCACAACGGTCCCCTCTTATTTCATTTTTCAGTTTGTTCCTTCTGAGAATCTTTCACAACACACACAAATGTTTGAAGATGTTATCTTGTTTTACTGAATTGTATCAAAATTTATAAGCATCCAAATGTTTGAAAATGTTAATTTTATTGCCTTTTCTGCAGAACTGTCACAGGATTGAACCATATGTAGTGCAAAACTCTAAGCAAGTACTACACACATTGTTCTTGACAACCAAATGGCTGCTGCATTTGGATGATACACTTGCTAAACCATTAATTTTAACAAGAAGAAATTCAAATTTGAGCAATCATCTTTTTGTAACGCTCAATTTTACATGCAACATTTTCCATAGCAGGTTCCACAAGTCTCTGCAGCTACAGAGAAACAAATTTATGCATGGTATACACACATAGCTTACTTATACTTTGTCTCCATTGAAAAGAGACCCAGGAGATTAACAAGAAGAAAGAAAAACAAAGAATTCAGCTCGTACAAAGAAAACATCAGTTGAACTTTACAACAATGCAGGATATGTCATCCTTACTTTTCCTAGAAACCGCCTCTTCTATCAAGTGCTTCGCTGCTGATTGAGCATCTTTTATGTGTTTGATAGAGTCAACTGCTTGTTCATTAGACATCACCTGTCACGTCCCAATAGAAGTCAGAAAAGCCGAAATTTTAATCACATTCCGACTAATTAGAAACAAACAAGTAATGAACTTGCAGCTAAAAGACAACTTCAGAATTTGATATTCATCCAAACTGATAAGTGATTTGAAAAAAACAAAATGAGATGATTATTAATATTTGAAGTTAACTAACCTTCCATATCCCATCACTTGCTAGAATGATGAAATCTGTATTATCATCAATAGTCTCCTCTATTACATCCGGGTCTGAGCTAAGGTGAATTTTCAAGCTCTTATCACCAAATGCCCTTGCTACGGCTAGTTGTCCATCGACACGTGGGACGTCCCCTGCAACAAATAGATTATGAAAACTCTAATGCCTGCTAATAGATAACAAATGCCAAGTTTTGTTAGCCCTTACAAAATTTAGCTAGGCAATTTAATTTTTAATAACAATTTGTCATTTGTTCTTTTTGGTGTTTTTAAAAAAAAGAAAGAAAGGTTCTGGGTAAAATGATCTTCCCACATGCAAGCACCAGAAAATATTTCATACCGTCAAACCAAGTTAAAAGCATAAGTAAATAAGCCAGTTTGTACTCCAAGAAGCTCCCCTACCTGGAAGGTTTGAAACAAAACCACCTCGGCTCTCGATCAATTTCTTTTCTTTGCTCGGCTCATGGTCAATGGATAGTTGTTTGGCCACACCGTTTTTGCTTATAACAGCCCGAGAATCTCCCACATTTGCAACTACCAGTTTCTGACCATTAATCAGAATTGCTGTTACAGCAGTTGACCCTCCTTTTCCAAGGACAAATGCTTTCTCCAATATTTCAGCATCTGTAGTACGATAAGCTCTCCTTATCGCACTCTTTGTTTCAGTCCAAAAGTCATGCTGCTTGCAGAAAATAAAAAAATATAGACACATTCACAACGGACATCCTGAAAACTGTTTTAACAGCTCTAAAGACTGTACATAGCAATGACAATATATGAAATTTGTAGAATAAATGGACAAACTAAAGAAAACAAAAACAGATGACATTACCTCCTTCAAAATGTTATCAAACAGATGGTTTTGCAGATAATTTGCTACATCATGGCCCAAATGGCCATCAAATATGGCAAATAAACCCAACTCATTGTCCTGTACTTTCTTGAACTCAGAAACTGCATAATCTTCCATAGGGTGATTTGATTTTCCCTTCGCCAGGTGATAACCATGAGTGATATGCTTCAAAATTTTGCCTTTCCCTTTCCCCGTGTCGGGCGTGGATGAACCAATGCCAACCTTAACCTATAAGTAATAATTATAATAATAACCAACAAGACTGCATTAGAGAAGCTCGTCATTTTCAAAATGAATTGTAGATGTGAAGCTTCACTCACAAGAAAATGTTACCAGTTTCTATCCATCATTAAGTAAAAGCTAGTCTAATTTTACAAGCATTTCACTTTCACAGAACCAAAACAATGACCGTGATAACAATTACATAAACATAATTCGCATCATGGAGTTAGCAGAATCGCCAAGTTTTAGCACAAGATTCTGAAACAATCAATTTATCCACAAATCAAAATTTAAACTCAGACACAGAACTCTGCGGACCAAAAATTCTACTTCATCAAATATGAGCTAAAATATGTAAAAAGCAGTAAAATTTCCTCAATCAAGGATACATAGCCATGACAGAAAGGCAGAATCCAAATTTCGGCTTCTGTAATTACATCTCAAGTAGCACAAAAACAACCACACTCATTGCGTTCATCTATCTAGTCACACTCAATGAAACTATTACACCACAAAATCCCACAGCTTCATTAGCAAACTGTTATCAACAATATGCATAGAACTAAAATTGTTTCATAAACTATCAAACAAACCCACCAAAATCTAACATCATCACTTGCTATTGATTCAATATCTTTCCTTCAAAGCAGCAACTACAAACCGTCAGCTGTCATGTGCACATGCTCTTCAATAAATCATAATCATAATCACAACCAGTTGATACACCAACAAATAAGTTTTTTATTTTTTGTTGTAAATCCAAAAATATAAACCACAAGTCAACCGATAAAAAAAATTGCCATTTTTAACATCAAGCTCAAACTTTTACTAGCTAATTATACACATTAGCTCTAGATAACACAAAATCGATTACTTTACACACAAAACAAATTAAAAAAAAAAAAAAATCTTTTAACCACAAAAAAAACATGAATTTTTAATTAAGAACCAGAACCATTAACTTACAATTAGCAGCAACATTAACTTAATTACGTAATTAAGATAATAAAAAAAGTTCAAAAAAATATGCACTGACCTTCATCTTGTGAAGAATTTCTCTGCTAGTCATGGTGCCTCTTTTCCCAGAAAGTATTGGAAAAATGTATATATAGAGTGAGAGAAGCAGACGAAGACTTTGGTGAAGGTTATTAAAAAAATAATAATAATAAAAGACGAGAGAGAGAGAGAAAGAGAGAAGACAAAGTGTGCGTGTGTGTGTATGAAACAAATAAATAAATAACGCATTGTTTGACTTAAAAGACAACACATGACCCCGCCGGTGCGCGTACGCGTTCCAGCCGACGACTTTTCTTTTTTATTTTTATTTTCAATTTTTACTTTTTGTTCGAAAATTCAATTTTTACTATTTATTTATTTTGTTTTTTAATTTCAATTTCCAGAGACAAAGATGAAAATTTTGTTTTTGTTTTTGTTTTTTTTTTAAAAAAAAAGGAAAAAGAGAATTTTTATTTATTACAGTCAAGGCTGTAACTGTTGAGTCCGACATGTTGGTTGTAATGTCATATTCGTAAGTTGACAAATTCGTGGGATTTCATATAAAGCCCATTTTGGTGAGTGATACTGATCGCATTTAAGATAAGTTCAAGTAGGAGTGGGAGCGGGTGTGTATTGAATTAATTTTGTTTTTAATTTAATTTCTGTCAACTTCAATTTTGGCTGCCTCCACAAATCAACCTTATCACTGATGTTTAAAAGTAGGGAACACTACAGGATTGGAGAATTAGTATAGGCTGATTTTGTAAAAGTTTTATCGATTTATAATAAATTTCATGTGAGTTATTAACTGATGGGCGTTGGATAGTTCATGTGATTATTAAAAAAAAGAAATGTTGTATTGTTGGTTAAAAAGCTTATAATTTGATTAATTAATTATATTTTTGAAAAGAATTGTTAAAATAATTTTATAAATTATTTTTTATTTAAAGAGATTATACAAAATTTATTGGCTTTAGAGAGAGTAAACAAACGATGTCTGCCTGGGAAGAGATGCCGTGGACTAATCAGAAGATATTTATACAAATGGACCAGTATGACGGAGGTAGATCCTTCGATCATAATTGAATTGAACAGATAAGCAGCCACGTGGCGAAATGAGAGAAGAAAATGGAAGAAAAAAGGGGGATCACGGTAGACATGGTGAGATTATCGATGGATATCATGTGGGCAGAGTTGTCGGGTGCATGCATGAGCTTATTATTATATCAATAAAAAATTTATATTCTATACGATATGATGGATTCATGTATAATATAATATCATCTATCTATCGTCTTAAAATTAGGGTAATGATACGAGATGTTGATGTGGACAAAGTCGTCACGTGCGTGTATGAATTTATTATTATTTTTTAATTATTGGACCAATCTACAATACAATCCAAATCAAACCGAAAAAAGCACGGATAATACTATCCAAACAAGCTCCTATTATATCATTGAGAGTTATTCACACCTAAATAGAAGACTATTTATTTACATTAAAAAAATCTTACCTTTTATTAAAGGGGATGGGGTGTATAATGTAAAACCCATGACTTAATTGTGGAAGAGATGTAGTGTTTTACCATTTCATTGATCGCTTTTACGGTATGCATGTGTTTATTATTATTATATTTATAAAGTAATTTTATATTATTTTATTATTTTTTTAAATTTATGTTTTAAATGTTGTGATATATTTATATATAATTACTATATTATTATATAATTAAAATAATTATTATAAATGATTTTATCACATATTTAAATAAAAAATTTTGTAGTTAATTATGTAAGACCACTTGGCTAACACGTGTCTGTACTTGATTAAAAGCCCTCCACTCCACTGTCTCTAATCATACTTTTTTTTTTTTTTGAGCTACTCTAATCATACATTTTAAAGACAAAAGATTTAACACAAGGATGCGTTTTAGATTTTAGAAAATATATCCGCTTTCCATTCATATATTTTAAGAGAATCACACAGACCATCAACATTTAACCCAACTTTAGATTTTCAATTATATAACCTCTTATTCATTATTGTTATATAAATTCTAAAATAATCATCGAGCCTTGTGATGGAATGATAAAATCAGTGCTTGTAAATTGGAACATTATTTGGAATATAGAATTTTTTAGATTTTTGGTATGTGGATTTTATCAATATATCAATAAAATGTTTTAAAATGATACTTTGAAGTAATCTTATATTTCCAAAACATAGTTATAATTCCCGCAATAAAATACGCAGTAGATATGAATGCATTTTTAATCTTCAATAATTAAAAGTAATTTTAACAATAATAAAAGTACTTTCGAATTACAGTTATAAAGTAGACAAAAATAGTCGAGAAAAAGATTATGGAAGTAACTGCAAAGCCAAATCTTGAACTATTACCTAATTTTCTTCTTAAAAACTAAAATAATTTTAGAATTAAATTCACATTATCACTAATGTGAGTCTAAGTAATTTACTACGACCATTTCAACTTTTATTATAAACCGACTGTTTTTTTATTAAAAGTATATCCCCATGTTAGTTAACCAAAATCTTGCCAATAATTGTTTCTTTCAAGCCACCAAGTTTGCTAGTTGAATTATTGGACTTCATTATTAGAGTCTTGATGATTGAGTATCCATTTGAGTTATATATATATATATATATATATATAAGAAAGTCATGTGGATTTTATTTAATACAATTTTGAAAGAGTATTAGAATTTCTCTTAATTTTACAGCGGACAGATTCTTATTTTCTTATTATTTTAAAAGCTTGCACATCAACATCGGTCGAATTGTTTGCAGTTTTGATCCAGTCAACTTTCCAGTCTTATGCGGAAATATTTTAACAAGATGGCTGCTGCAAGTTTGTTTTTTTCATGGGACAGAGGCTATATTCTGCAATTGAATTAGTCGGCAGTCCAAGTATTAGCTCAATTATTTAAATTGTGCACATTGAAAACATTGCATTGACAATTATTATACTCTTATCAGTGGTTTTAATTTACCAAATCAAACACGAAAAGTTTAATGCTGACTAGAAACAATCAAGACTTTCTTTAATTACAATTACTAATTGACTATTGTTATAAACAATTGACTTCCCTAATTATTTAAATTCAATAGCACACAAGAAGTAAATTATGTGAATTAATTAAACATGTGTTTCAAGGTAAGATATATCATCATTTGTTTTAATATATAGATAAAGAACGATTACACAAAGTTTTGGTCTTTTAATCTATACTCTAGCAGTAACAACAGTTGAACAAGTATTGATAATCACAATTGTTATAATACAAGGATTTTAATTATTTTCATCTTATGTGAAGACCTTTTTTTTTTTTTTTTTTTTATGGCTGGTACAAGTCAAAGGATCAGTCGGAATCTGATTTTAAGGCACAATCGGGGAAACAACTCACATATAAGAGAAAATGATTTATATATAAATGAGAGAACAACCCACATAAAAGATAGAAAGGAGACCTGATAAGTGGGGAATGCAGAGAAGACGTGTATAACCCGTGAAACAAGCGCGGGTGGACTGTGCTTTTAGCCAGCGAGGCACAGACCCATCTACAGTGAGGACCATACATCACATTGTACATAATATATTTATTCTCCGTTGAAATGCCTTAAAGGTTCAAATCCTTCTAGAAAACAAAACAGGTTTCATAGTCAAATATAAATTAGACACAATCATGGCAAATCATTTTTAGAGAGAGACCACGGAGGCAATCCGTGGTCATAGACATAGGAAACCTGTTGTGGACATGGCATTTCTTGGGGCGAGACTTTGACGTGAGAGACTTTGTAGTGAAATTTGAAGTCATGAGCCGTATCTTTAATTCATTGGCAAATTCTTCCCGGAGCTTCCTTTTCCAGATTGGCCGTTTGATTGATCTTTTTGATGCCCCAGTGCAGCAGTATACTTTGGCACTTTTGGAGTCATCCCACCTATATCAGGGATGACGAAGACAACATAAATTATTTAAATACAAATACTAAAGCAATTAATACATAAAGAAGTTTCATTACAAATATTAAAATACAATACTACATACACGATAAAGTCTCATTATATACATCAAAATATTACTACTACATAGTAAAAGTCCCTCACAAATATCAAGATAATAACTATAATATTATAGTATAAGCATTTATATGACAATAGGTTGGACTAGGGTTCGATTATCCCGCCTCAAATTCAACCCGTGCCCTAAATTGGTTGTCACTTTCCACTCCAAAGCCCAAATCTTCTCCAAACAGATCAATGTCCCGCTGGTTTGAGTTGAATCGAATATTTTTGTTATCCTTAACCCACGCAATCCATATGCGAGAGAAAATGACTTAACACTTTCAAGCAGTACTTCTGTACTTGGATTCTCGATCCACACACTAGGAGAACAAGTGTTGCATAAATCAGAAGCAGACCCATTGCAAATAGCTAGCTAGATTTTGTAAGGGCATTTACCGGTGCATATGCTTTGTAAGTTGGAGAAAATATGTATTTATATTCTGAAATTATAAGAGGTAATTAGCCTGTTGATTGGCTTTTCTAACATGTGAATATCGTGCTCCATGAATCACTGATAATGGTTTTCAAATTAATTGTTATGTACGTAAACGCATGTCACTACTGCAGTGCAGCATGAGCGTTTAAAATGTCAGTGTTGAGTTAATTAGTTAATGATGTATTGAACTAATTGAACCTGGTTTTACTAGCGTGTGTCTCTGCTCTCTTGAGAGCCGAAGCATTAATTCACAAAATTTTTACTTTCTGTAAGAAAACTATAAGTTGTTATTAAGTTTACATGAATATATCAACCATGTATTGTTGATAATGGTTTCAAATTGTTTCGTTAAAACATATCATTGTTGTAGCATGAACTCTAAAGTGTCATTGTAGAGTAATATCAATGATTGAACTCATAAATGAGCCTATCTGGTTGAAAAATTCCTTTGCAACCAAACACAAGCAATTTTGGCTCTGTTTTCCCATAGCAATAGTTGAATGCTATTACACTAACATGTTTAAATTTGTTCTCCTCATAATTTTGGTTTCTAAAAGGGTAATAATTTGTTTTGTCAAAAGAGAAAGATAATAATTTTTAACAGTATAATATCCTCAGTAACTATGTTTTAGTAAGATTACCTTTTGCTAGTTAGCGTTTATTTTACTCCATTTATCCAGAGAATAATTATGTGATTTGAATGTACAAAAGTCAATAAAATAATCAATGAAACATAAGTAGCATATCTTTTCATTATCATTGCATAATCTTCGGGAGCTCACTGTTCAAATACTTCAAAAATATTACATCTTCTGCCTTCCTTCGGCTTTTTGCATCAGTTTTGCTAGCTGCGAATTTCATCGATGTATATAACAGAAATCATATTATTTTAGATGAGTTTGATTATTGATGTTACACCACAACATTAGCATATATTGCAAGAACTTATAGGATCATATAACCAACAATTAAAATGCCTCCCAATTATTGCTAAAATATTATTTAGTACAAGTGAAATAAAGCTGGTATTTTTATGTTGTCAATACATAGTACCGCCATAAACCCTGCTGTATTTTGTTATAGTACTGGCAGCTCGACTACGACTACAATTCAAGAGGTCTCACCATTCAGATTGTAACCCTGCAATAAGGCAAAAATATTAGTTTGTAGTTGTATGTGTGTATATGTATGTGTGAGTGTGTACAGTGTGTGTTTGGATGTGTGTGCAGGCGAGAGAGAGAGTTTTTACGAGGAACAATCCATGCAATCAGAGATGCGGAAACTGAGATGAATGTTGCATTTAATTGGAAGATCTCGAATTCGAGAGGGTATCATTGGAGGCTGGGTCCCTTTTGTAGTGGCCTCAATGCAGCAGCATATTTTTTTTGCATTCCCCTGACTTTGTTTTGCTAACATGTTGAGTTTGTTGAGGTGGTTACAACACTTCGTTGATGGTTTGAAGTAATCCCCAATCAGAAAATCAAAGCAATAAGGAAATGAATCAAACACATACTGACATGAAAGCCTGGACTGGTCAGCCAAGGCCAAATGATCAGAAACTAAGAGGAATAGTGTTAAAAACGCAAGACAGCGAAGTTCCATTGTTACTTGCTGGTTTATTCAGAAGCAAATAGGTGTAATTGATGTAAGCTCATGAAGGTCAGGATTCAAAATATATATAAACCTCTTATCCCATCCTGGGCAATTGTATCACGGAACCAAAGGGGCAGTTATTTCGCCTCACTAAAATCAGTATAAGGGACTGTATTTAATTTAAGATTTCATTCAAATTTAATGGATTTTAAAAGTTTAAGTGTATTTAATTAAAATTTGTATGAAACGCATTAAACTTATATGTATTTAATTCAGATTTGTATGAAATAAAATTTTAGTGTATCCAATTTAGATTTGTATAACATCCAATCAATTCTAAATATTCTAAAACAGTTATTGACTTTATAAATTTCATTTAAATAACTCTACAAATAAAATCTAGATGTAGTAAATTTTATTAAAATTTAGATGTATTTAATTCAGATTTAAATATAATAAAATATGGGTGTATCCAATTCAGATTTATATGAAATCTAATAAAATATAAATATTTTTAAAAAGTTATTGACTTTACAAATTTCATTTAAATGATGAATTTGAATGAATTTGGATGGATTTTAAAGTGAGTTTTATGATAAAAAAAATTTATAACAAATCTTACCATTCTTCTTAAAATATTATTGAATTTCTTAAAAAATTATAACAAAATCAATATATAATCTATAAAATTTATTAATTCCACCAAAATTTATCATTAAAAAAGTAAAAAATACCAAAAATGACTACCATAAAAGTTGTAAATTCGTTTATACCCACCAATTTAAAAAATTTGTTTTTAATCTCTCAAATAAATTAATTGCAGTCTATACCCACTTTACTTAAATTACTCTTGTCTATCTTATTTTCCTTCTCTATTACTCATCATATGAGATTTTTGGTTTCCTTTGTTAATTGTCTAAATCTTGTTTGGATTTTTTTTTGTGATTTTTTACTTTTTATTTTATTATTATTGGTTTTTTTTTTTTTTTTTTTTTCGTGTTTGACATGTTGAGTATTAATATTTAGGGTTAGATTTTGTTTGATTTGAGTGAATTTAACTTAAAAATAGAGATTTTCAATATAATACAACGTCAAAAACGACAATCGGGTTTTGTGGTCCCATAAAATCTTGTAACAGATTATATGGGGTCACAAAACCCGACACTAGGTTATGTGGGGGTTATATGGCCCCACATAACCTGGTACAAGATTTTATAGAACCACAAAATTTGATACTAAATTTTATGGTCTCATAAAATCCACCGAGTTTTATAGTCCCATAAAACTCGATATCGGGTTATGTGAGATCGGGTTTTGTGGTCTCACATAACCCAGTACTAGGTTTTATGGTTTTACAAAACTCGTTATCGAATTGAAATTCCATATTTTTTAAATTTTGGCTTAAAAGTAGTTTGATAAACTTAGATATAGAATAAAAATAATTTATTTAAAAGATTAAAAACAAATTTTCATTAAAAAAAAAAGAATAGAAACAATTTTTTTTTTTTATAAAAGTAAATTTGACTCTAAAAATAAAATTTATGAAAATTTAATAAACTTTAGATTGGATACATTGCATTGAGATTTTTCAAGGGAAAGTATTGCTTATCATGAAAGAAGTTGCTATGGTATTTCACGGCAGTTACCAAGCAACAATATCGATCAAGCGATGAATGACCAAGGAGCTGGGACAACTATTAGACAAGTTGTTGTGCTTTCTGCTTTGTAATAAAATCTAAATGTCTTTAAACTAACTTTATTTTTATATAAGAGGCATATACCTCACAAAGAAGGCAAATCTATGATCTATCTCTTTCGTTGCTTGCTGGTTCCTATTGAACCAGTAACACTTAACACGTTTTGTATTTCGAGTAGCTCACAGTTACAAAATCAGGGGCCAAAATTCCTTCTAAGTATGTAGCAAATACTTGATCATGGTTCAGATAAAACCCTCATCCGAATTATTTGATGGAGGTTCATTATTATTACTGAATTCTAACTTTCTAATGTATCTCTAAATGGCTGAATATTCTCTAGTACTCCTCAGTAAATGGACTGACACTACCATGAAGTCAACCTTAATGACAAAGAACTGCTGCTTTTCATCAATAAATCTGATGTCTGGGATATTTATTGATTGTTGGATTGGACAAACCAGACTAGGAATTAAATCCCAAAGTTCGGCTAATGCTATACCAATGTACCTAAAATGCCTGGGTTAGATTGGTGTATGAAAGATTTGGACTCTTCAGAATATATGAAGATTTATGTATTATACTTTTTAATTCAATCTTTGCTTATATTTCTGTTGTATATAGAATCACTATTAAAGTCATAACTCCATTTTAATTAGATTTTCTCTTTTAGAGGATGGATTTTTGCTTACTTAATCCCACAAATAATGAAAAAAATTAAAAAAAGATCAAAATTTATGGTCTGAAAACCTTTATAATAATAATAATAATAATAAAAAACCTCTTCTGCTTTTAGTCCTTACACCACTAAATTATAGTTCAATCCAATGTAGACTCATGAATAATTCTGTTAAACTTAGATCATTTACCATATATTATACAACATGGCAATAATATTGGCTTATGTTGATCTCTTCCACTATATATATGAATCTGTTGGAACGCAACAGATCTGAACCACCACCAGCTACGATTATTTTGAAACTTAAACACCAAGTCCTCCACAAAACACACTTTATTGGCTTGATCAAACCGTTAACAGGGTTGTTGCCGCATAGATCTGATCTACACCCTGCAGCAAAGCAAAAAGCGGTGAGTGAATTTGTTTGTTAAAGAGACACCGCAAGAGAAAATAGGGACATGTTAATTTACCTGGAGCAGTCTCTATGATTTGAAATAGGGAAACTTAGTTGCAGGTGGCAGTTGGTTGGAAGAGCAAGTATTCGGGAGGACTTTAAAGGGCTTGCTCCCTTTACCATATTCTCAATGCACTGGCAGATCCTCCTACGTGCGCTCTCATGACCCTTTGCTATCACATTAAGTAACTTGATGTGGGCACAGCATTGCTGTGATGGCCTATGAATATTGTACCCCTTAAGGAACACAAGACAGTAGGGGAAAAATTCGGTCACATCCTCACAACGCGACATGTTTTGGTGTTGCCTAGTCATAGCTAACCCTGAAATCAAAATCAATGTTAGTAGAATCTGCCCTGCAAGATTAGGCATTGTATGTATCTCATAACAATTTGATATGTTAGATGAAATTAGTAAATGTTTCCTAACATGTAAAAATCCAAGTCCTTGTTATCAGTCAGTTCAAGAGCAGTTGGTCAATTACCATGTAAGTGTCATGATCCATGAATTTTACTGATAAAACTGTTGATTCAATCCTGGAAAATGGGGTTAGTTTTATTTTTCTATTCAAATATAGTATAATTGTCAATTCATGAGAAACAGATGCATTAGAGATTTCGCTTTGCATTAGTCCTTAATCAACTCCTATTAATTATAGACATGTTTTTGCATAGTTAAACATGATTTCAGTTTGCTTTAACTATTTTCATATCATTGTCCAACTTCTGCAATGACTTTGAACTTACACTCTCCCAACAAGCATCCCATACAATTCCAAAGACACCAGGTCAGGATTATTAATGTGTTTTCAAGGACATGATTGATAAAAATCAGATACAAAGAAATCCTCATGATTTCAAAATATTAAAATTTAAGTTTAATAATACATTAAAAAAATTGAAGGTTTGATTTTTTATTAAAATAATTATAGAGTCTGTCTATTGTACCTATAAAGTATATGGATCTGGATCCTCTCCTTTTCCAAATCTATGTATTATTAGATCTCTAATGTTAGAATCTGATAATTATATAGATTCTGAGCATATGTTTTAAAAATATTTTGATCATGTTTGAGCATCAATTAATGCTCAAAACTGATCACCTATTTAAATTAAAAGACAATTCAAAAAATAGTAAACCATGAAGTTTGAGCAGACCCCTACAAATCAGGTCTAATTGCAAAGAGTTGTTCATTTTCCTTATTTATATACTTCCTTATTATATATGTATATATATATATTTATCATATATGTATATTCAGCCGGTGAAAAACAAAAACAAGGAAAAACGACGCCGTTCCAAGCAATCCAGACGCGAAATATAGCCGTTGGAAACACAATGTAGAATGAGGTGCCACTTAACAAGGCCGTTGCAGCCCGACCCCATTTTCAAAAATTTCGACCGTTGGAGATCTCAACGTTATACTTCTTTTCCATTCTCTCCAGTCCACTTCAATTTTCTCGCATCTCCCCTCTCCCTCTCTCTCTCATTTACAAACACTAAAGAGAAATCATATCTTTCTCCTCATCACTTCTCAATCTTCTCTCTCGCTCTCTCTCTCACACACACACACAAAAACAAACGGCAATGTCGGTTGCAGAGGAATCGACGACAGGCACGACAGCGATGGTGACGATGACGATGATTGACGAGGCGTACGAATTCTCGGCACCTCGATTCTTCGATTTCATTAAAGGAGAATCGGAGGCCGAAATGCGTGAAGCCGAGCTCTGGTTCGACTCCGCTCTCGCCTACGCTCCTTCTCGTGAGTTCTTCCTCATTGCTCTCTCTTTCTTTTCGCTTTACGTTTGTCTTCATTGATCTTGCCAATTACAAGACGATCAAGAAATTGAAATTGTTTATCGTACTGTTCATTCTCCTTTTGGAATTTCTGTGGATTAAGGTTTGAGAAATTTGAGAGAAGGAATGTTGTGCTATGCATACGATGATGTTGTGCATTTTGAATCTTGAAAAAAATTAGTGAGTCAAGACTTGATTATTGATTAATTTTTTTGGGGCATTTTAAGTACATTGAAAATTTAAGATTTTTATTTATTATGGTTTTGGTCTATATTTTGTTGTCTATTAGAGTAGTTTGTCTAGGTAACAAGGAAAGGTCAAAACAATCGTATGAGAACACTAAAATATAATTAATTTTCTTTTTTTTTTCTTCTTTGTTTTTGCTTGCTTTCTATGTGTGTTAATAGAGATTCTACTGATCATGGTGGAAATATAACATTTTGCTTGATTTGAATTTGGAATTCATGCAGCTTTTATGCCAAGGATCAAAACAGATAGATCATTTAAGGTTGAGAGTTTATGCAATTTCAGTGAAGCAGCAGAGCAAATACAGAATGTGGGTGTGATAATTCGTCATCCTTTCTATATTTCGTGACCCAGAATAAAGTGATTTTTTAATTAATATGGTTGCAGGCTACAGAATCATCGGACTCAACTGCTACTAACAATCCCTCAGAAACGAAGCCTCAAGCTGAAGTTTTTGTGTCTAGCACAACAAAGGAAAGTGAGGCAACCACCCCCACTGAGGCAAAGCAAGAAGAGAGTGGAGGTGTGGTAAGTGGTTTTTTAGATTGGAACAACTTGCCGTTCTTGAGTGTTTTGCTTTCTTCTAATAGTTCCTTTTTGGCTATAGGCTTCTGCTGATAAGGATGCTTGTAAGGAAAATTTGGGAGAAATTGCACGTGCTCAAATTAATGGCAGGTTCGTTGGTTACTCAAATTTTGTTGCAGTAGGTGTTTTCTTAGACTGATGATTGTCAGCATAGCTAGCATCTTATAATACTTCAACCGAATCTCATCTATATATATTTGTTTTGCACTTCTTTCTGCTGATTCCAGTGCGAAAAAGGAATCAGCTACTGATAAAGAGAAGAGTAAGTCCTCCAAAGTTAGTGAAGTCTGCACCCCAAAACCAATGATGACTTATCAAAAGGGAGTAGTTGATTCCAAGAAGCAGCAGACGGCCAGAAAGATAGCTGGTATAATTAAGAACCCATCAGCATTGAAGCCGAAAAATCAACTCCAGTCATCAGAAACTAAGAGGTTGGACTACTTTGTCATTCTGCTTTGTATTAATGTGTCTTTCTGGAATTGATTTTCTGGAATTGATTTTCTATCAATTATGCTTGCAGAGGCACAAATATTAAAAACACTGCCGGGACTCACAACTTGGCTTTAGAAAACCAAGCTATCAAGAGGCAGAAGTTGGACGAAGGAAGATCAAGACAGGTTAAACACTAGTACTCTTCTTTTTGTTTGTAGTGTTATTTCTATTCCTCTTTATAATAATTTTGGTGAACCTGAATGAAGAGTTATGAATGTTTTTTCCCCAAAAAACTCTCAGATTCTCAATGTGAAACCCCAAAATTTGCCCCACAAGTCAAAATCAGGTCTCATCAGTGGCAGTTCCAATTTATTCGCATCAACTGCAAACAAAACTAACAAGGAAGAGAGAAAGGTCTGCTTTTTCTCCCAAACTAAAACTACTGTGTTCTTATTTCTCTGTTACTGCTGTGATATGCTGCTTACTAAATTTTTATCTGAAGATCTATGTTCGTGAACGAGAACCAGCACCATTTGTTTCAATGGCTGAGATGATGAAGAAGTTCAATTCCAGTACTAGAGACTTGTCACTGCCATCTTCAATCTCACATGTAATGAGAAGAATTTCATCTTTTCCCCTCTTCTTTCATCCCTAGAATTTTATTAGTTTAGTTTCATTTTTTATCACCCAATTTGTTTTCCAAATTCATTCCACTAATAATATATAGATGATGTTGGTTCTGATATCCAGACAAAGCCTAGACTCACATTGACAAGGCCTAAAGAACCTGAATTGGAAACATCTCAGAGGGTCCGATCAGTCAAGATAAAGAGCACAGCTGAACTTGAGGAAGAGTTGATGGCAAAGATTCCTAAGTTTAAAGCTCGACCATTGAACAAGAAGGTATTTCAAGATTTCCATGATTACTATGATTATGAAATCAGCAGACAATCAATCACAGACTATTGATGCAGATACTATTGCCATTTTTTGTAACTTTTCATTCCTTCTCCTTGACTTGTTCTTATATTTCTATTTAACATATATAGATTCTGGAAGCTCCAAAGGTGCCTGCAGTGCAGAGAAGTACACCACAACCTCCAGAATTTCAGGTAAGCTATGCCGAGCAATGGATGATGATAAGAAAAATACTATTGTGTTATATTGTTTTGATAAATTGAGTAATGGTTCTTAATGTCTGCAGGAGTTCCACTTGGAGACAATGGCGAGGGCTAATCAACATGCAGAAACCTCTTCAGTAGCTTCAACAGAAGCTTCTCGTCAGGTATAAAGGCCCCCCACAGTGAAATGGTCACTTTCTTGTCCTGGTGGAACTATTCTAGTTTACTAACCTTTCTATAATTAATTTCTTTTCTTACAGCTGAATAATCAATGGAAACCCAATCATCTTACTGAACCTAAAAGCCCTGTACTTCAGACATTACTGAGAGCCCGTCCACCCAAGGTTAAAAGTTCTGCTGAACTTGAGCTGGAGGAACTAATGAAGGCCCCTAAATTTAAGGCAAAGCCTCTAAACAAGAAGGTATCTGTTGTGATATTCTTCTTAGAATGGACAATGACAGCACTATTTTTTGATCATACCCCTTTCATAATTACAAAAAGAAAATTCTCTTTTGTAGATATTTGAGAGTAAAGGGGAACTGGGGATATTCTGTAACACAAAGAAACATGTGACCATACCCCAAGAGTTTCATTTCCATACAAATGAGAGGATTCCTCCACCGCCTTCTGCTATTGCTGATTTGTTCGACAAGGTAAAACATTCTAGTTAAAGGAGGCGTGCTATAGAATTTGTGTGACAACTGTTATTAACCCTTGTTCCTTTTCAACTCTTTTTTTGCAGCTTTCGTTGAGCTCAGAACCTCGACATGACAAACCGCTTCCAAGAAATACAACACCAAATCCATTCCATCTATATACAGAGGTGTGTTCATTTGTTTTCATGGTTGAAGGAGATGAATCTGTATAATAGATGAGTTTTGAGTTAACTCATTTGTGTGGATTTTATGACAGGCAAGAGGAGCTGAGAAAGAGAGGAAATTTGTGATGGAAGTTATCCATAAACAAATGGAAGAGGAAGAGGCCAGGATTCCAAAGGCTAATCCATATCCCTATGCAACCGATTATCCTGTGGTAAAGAAACTAATATGAGATATTTTTCATGGAAACTTTTATTACAAGACATTTGTTATGAAAGGGTGTATTGTGTTAACATCTCTTGTCATTTGCAGATTCCACCAAAACCAGTGCCCAAACATTGCACGAAACCAGAACCTTTCCAGTTAGAGAGTTTGATCAGACACGAGGAGGAAATGCAGAGGGAACTGGAAGAGAGAGAGAGGAAGGAAAGAGAAGAAGCTCGAATGAGGTTGTTTAAGGCACAGCCAATCGTGAAAGAGTAAGTTTCTCTCTGTGCACTGTGGATTTATACACTTTCCGTCAATATAGCTGAAGAAACATCCCTTCATGGCTTTGCAGGGACCCAATTCCAGTGCCAGAGAAAGTACGCAAACCCCTTACAGAAGTCAAGGGATTTAACCTACATTTAGATCACAGGACTGTAGAGAGAGCAGAATTTGATCAAAAGGTAAAAAAACTTACGCATTTTTTCATAAAGCAAACTAGTGAATCATTGTTCAACTACTTATGAAGTTAACTTACAGATTAAGGAGAAGGAAATGATGTACAAGAGATACAGAGAGGAAAGCGAGACTGCAAGGATGGTATGGAATATACTTACATTTCACATTTCACATTTCCACTGTTTTGGTTGTGGTCTATAGTGAAATATTGTGACAATATTGAATTAATACATCAAATGGGCAGATGGAGGAAGAGAAGGCATTGAAACAATTGAGAAGGACATTGGTTCCCCATGCAAGGCCAGTGCCGAATTTTGAACATCCTTTCTGCCCACAGAAGTAAGGAAATTTTAAGCTCAACTAAAGCATTTTTGTTTTCCTCCAACCTATGTCCCCTGATTGTGTGTACATGATGATATATAGGTCCTCCAAAGAAACTACCAAAGCAAAGTCACCACAGTTGCGTGTGCTCCAAAGGAAAGAAAGGAGAAAAATGAGAGCTGTAAACTATACTAGCGCACCGTTGCGCAGCAAATGAGGTGATTGGGGTTTGTGGTTGCAATGGGGCTGTTCAAGAACTCTTGAACCTGTAGAGAGGCATAGTGTGTGTATTATGACGAATGTGGTGTAACAATTTTTCTTTTTTTCAGTCAATCACAATATTCTTTTATGCAGTAGAGCAGTGACTTGTGTAGTTTAGAGAATGTAAAATGCAATTTAACTCATTCGGGATGTAATTTGTTCACAATTTTCCTTTAGAATGGAAACTTCATTTTGTCTTATGGAACTTCCTTCTTAGATCAATATACTGACTTGAAATTAAAAAGTAATGCCCTTTCATCAATAGATCAATATACTAACATCTACTTGCAAAATTTTTGCATATTCTCAACCCTTAAGAAGCCATCGTTGATGACTTGTGAGGGCCCAACCAAGAAAGACGTTAAAGTGAAAATTGAGAAAATGACGCTTTTTGGGAAGTCATCCTCAAAAGTAACCTTTTTATTTTTTATATTAATAAAAGACACTGAAAGGACAAAAACGCTCTTAATGAGTATTTTTTAAAATCAATCCCAACCTATAGGTTGAGAATCTCAACCCCGAGGTTGGGAGTCCCAAATAGAAAAAAAACATGAATGGACAAAGATTGAATATCAAAGATTGAGATTCTCAACTTTTAGGTTGGGATCTCAACCTAAAGGTTGAGAATCCTAACCTTAGATGTTTATTCAAGTTTGGGATTCCCAACCTCAAGGTTGGGATTCCCATCCTTGAAGTTGAGATTTTAAATATGAATATTGAATCAAGGTTGGAACTCCCAACCTTTAGGTTTTAGGTTGGGATTCCCAACCTGGAGGTTGAGAATATCAACCTAAATGTTCAATTATATATATTTCGTAATTAAACAAATTTTTAGGGTTGTTTCGTAATTATTAAATTTAGAATAGAGGGCGCTTCTTGGGTAAAAAGCGCCCTTAAAAATATTTTCTAAAATTACAAAATTACACTTTTATTTTTTTGAATTATCAAACCTGACCTTATTATTATTTTTTGAACAAAATTACCCCTCCCATTTCTTCAATATCAAAATCCATAATCCCAACCTCAAGGTTAGGATTCCCTATCAATCCTAACTTTCAGGTTGGAAATCTCAACCTTGATTGAAAATTCAAGGTGTAATTCATAATTAAATAAATTTTTGAGGTTATTTCGTAATTATCAAATTTAGAATAGAGGGCGCTTCTTATCCAAGAAGCGCCCTTAAAAGTATTTTTAAAAATTACAGAATAGATTTCTAGTTTTCTGAATTATCAAAACGGACCTTATTATTATTTTTTGAACAAAATTACCCATCTCATTCCTTCAATATCAAATTTCATAATCTCTCACAATTCATCAACATCATCAATCCAATTCATCAACATCATCATCTCCCACAACAACAACAACATTATCAAATCAATAATTAACAAACAAACAAAAAAAAAAAAAATCTGGCTCTGGGTTCGCGAACCCAGAACCAGATGGTTTTGGGCTCGGCGACGAGCCCAGAACCAGACGGTTCTGGTTCGCGAACCAGATCCAAGTCAGGAAAAAAAAGAGAAAAAAAGGAAAGAAGAAGAAGAAGAAGAAAAAGAAGAAGAGAGGGAGGAGGGATGAGAATGTAGATAAGTTAGGGCATTTTAGAGAGAGAATGAGAGGAAAAAGTTTGATGGGGTGAAAATTTTAGAGAGAGAATCAGAAATGGGGTGGGTCAGTGGAGGAAAAAACTATGGTAAATGATAATTAACTGAACTATTAAGGGTATTTTGGACCAAAAAGAATCATGCTGCAGGAAATTAAAAAAAAAGAGGTAATATCCCAAAGGATTATAAAAAAAAAGTTAGATTTGGTTAAAACCCAAAGTGATTTTATCTTTCCTAATCTCCCCAGGCCAACCTAGAAATTTACTTTTTTTTTTTACTTCGAAGTCCAGTTTGGTTAAAGGAATGGTAATACAGTCCCACAATCGACTTTAACTTTTGATGTCAAAAATGAATGGTAATACAGTCCCACAATCGACTTTAACTTTTGATGTCAAAAATGAATTTACCTACCCTAAGAGAGAAAAAAAAGGCTTTAAAAGTTAAGAGAAAAGAATTATCCTGCAAAAAGAAAATCAGAACAGAATTTAGATTTTACACGCATTAACTCTCATAATTCTCTTATGAGGTCATCTGCATGTGGGTGCAGATTTTTGTACATCATCGACAAGGTACTTAGAACAATTTTCAATTGAGCAGAACAATTTGCTCGAGCAAATTAATTGTTCTAGCTAGGTAACAATAACTTTCTAGTATCACAAGTTGCAGATCAAACACAAATTCAGGAGGAAAAAATCTCTTCAAGTAATAATTTGAATCATCCAGCTAAATGAAGAAAAAGAGTTTATGTCCTATATGTGTTCTTTATATTTCTCATTCATAAAAAGTCTTAGACTCTGTTTTCCCAAAAAAAAAAAAAAAAAAACTCGTGACTCTATGGATGTAAATTTACATTCAACAAAGAAGGCATTGAACAATGCAACAAAAAAGGCCCAGACATTTCTCATTGAGCATATTTACATTGAAACTCTTGCACAAACAAATCAGTCAACCTCTTTTATCTCTGTAGAAAAGCAGCCTCAACTTGGAAAAAGGATTTGCTAGCTACTCTGCTTTCGCCGATATGCTAGAACCTGCAAATAAAGGATGGAAAAAAACAAAAGAAGAAAAATAAATTTAGTAGCTGCTGGAGGCATCAGGGCTGAAAAACCATTATCTACAACTACAATCACTATTAAAAGGAACTACAAGATATAGAATTAAGTTACAAGAATATGTGGTCAATATTTTTAATAATAGAATAGGACCTATAACTTACACAATCATATTAATACAAGATGATATGAATTCAACACTATGATATGAATTCGTGCAAGAGAGAAAAACTCAAGGATTTAGTCAAAAGTACAGAATTAATAAATTAGAAGCTAAGCATATGGCGTACAAAAGTTAATTCATGACACATTATTACCCCATATTAAGCATGACGTTGGAAATTTATGCTAGAAAATCATCCTACCTTTCCATATTATAAAAGCTACCATTCACACGAGTTTAGGATTAGATCTCTATTATTCAAAACAATCCAAAAATATACTGGAATAAAAGCGCTTCAATGAGGTGTCATGTGGTTGCATAAAGTACAAATGGACAAAATAGTATCAATAATAAATTCATACTAACCAAATGATCCTGACTAGAACTGCAATTGACTCTAAGCCCTGCCAAAGTTTCTTGTCCTTCCAAAATTTGCACCTGATCCGTTGAGGGATTTAGAGTAGACTGGTTGCTATTGGCATTGAGCTGCTCCTTAACCTTCAATATTTCAACTTCTTCAGCATCCAAAGGCGTCTGGAGCGAAACATACTGCATAGAAAATGGTCAAGAAATGAGAATGATCTACTTTGAGACGACATGCTGAGAGAGAACAGCATGCTACAGCTAGTGAATCAAGTGCATGCAATTGGTCAAAACTAAATGGGTTCAGGTCATATCAGAATATGAACAAACTCACAACTTCACAGAAGGACAAAACCTAACAACTCACCGATAACAATGTATTATGCAAGATAAAGAAATTGAATGGGTAGGATCTCGATCAAACGGATCCGATATCAATCGCAATCACGTGTGTATAGACTTTGACAATTTTATAATGACGGTATGCTACAGGCATTTTGTAAATGCATGATAAGATTTTAATTGAAAAATAAACAAATTCATTATCCTCAAATTTACAAAGAGACAATTTCTAAGGCCACAACATTTTACTTTTCTAATTAAAGAGTTTAAAAAATTAGAAAAGTGGAAAGAGAGGAATCTCACTTCACATAGCTGTTTAATTGACAAACTTGGTCGACAACAAAGGTAAGGCTGCTGCAAACTTGGTGCACTTTGGTTGTCCAAAGAAACAAGCATGAGATGAACATCTAACTGCAAAACAGAATAGGCTTTAAACTCAGACGATCATGGAGGAAAATCAAACAAGTGAATTTTATTGGGAAATTGCAGCGCTTTCTGAAAGAAAAACACTGGCCAAGCTTTCATTGCATCACCATTTATTTTTCATCACCTGTTGAAAGTACTCTCCAGCAACGAGAACTGTTATGTGGCAACAATAATTGACAAAATTTTTACTCAATAAACATTACAATAGCACACTATCATACCTCATCGTTGTTTTCTTGTAAGCTTCGCAGATATTCTACCAGCTTATTTAAGCGAGCAATGCGTGAACTCTTACTATTGCAATTACTTGCTGCATTGCCATGTCTTGTGTTACTCCGAGCACCACCCCTGCCCCAAGCAAGCATTTCTGGGTTCCATACAAGACCGGGAGAAATTCCTCTGTTTTCTCTGCCCACTTCTGAATCATTTTCAATGCATCCACCATCTGAGTTTGCTGCTGATGAAGAAGGCTGAGATGGCCGAGTTCCTGATCGTCTTCTGCGCCTTCTCTGCCTTACCTCTGTAGTACGCTCATCATTAGAAGATGAATCTTTGCCTCCATTATCATCATTTTCATCATCATTGTCTTCAGATCCATGATGTTCAGCGCCCCTACTGATTCTTCTCCTTCTTGATTGAGCACTACGAGCATTACGCTGCAGTCTTGACACAAATGCATTATCTTTACAGGGCGTGCGTCTCTTAACCAGTGCTTCTGATTGCCGTTGGAATATTTGGGCAATTGATGCTTGAATCTGTCATACAAAAATTGGAACGAAATACCAGGAACAAGAAAGAATTTATGTCAATAAATTCCCCATGCTCAAGCAAGTAAGCAACAAGGCATTTTAACAAAACTTTGTTACGTAATCATCAAATGGAAACAAGAAAAAATTTATATCAATTAAGCACTTACCCCCATTCACAAGCAACAAGACTAATTAACCTAAATTTGTTATATAACTATCTTCTCTTGCATAAGTTTGAAAGTTGTACCCTGAACAACAAATTTCACTGTTACTAAAAACATGCTCAGAAACAGCAAATGATCCATCAGCAAGTTTTAGTACTTAAGCATGTAAACAAGCTGAGCTAAGTATTATTAGGCCATCCATGCTTGGCTCACTCACAGTTATACCACTCTTTGCTGTAACATGACTCAGGCCCAAACTAAAAGTTCAAGCTTGACATAAAATCACTAAGCAAGCTTCAAGCCAACCTCCACAGTTATCCAATTATAGTCTTCAACTTAAAATTGACAATTTTTGGTTTATTTGTTTAAGAGTTTCAAGTATATCAAATAGAATTATATATATAATATGATACATTCACATCTATTACCAACAACGCATCACTTTCTAGTTAGTCATATTCTCAAAGACAGTACTACAGTGATTAATGGAAGCAGTAAAAAGTCTTTCAGAAGGTAGAATTCTCTCTTCTATTTTTTTTGATAGGAAACAATGATTTTATTAATAATAAAGAAATAATTTACAATTGTAAACTGGAAGTCCACCAAAAAAAACAAACCAAAACAAAAACAAGAATCAAGAAAGAAACAAACATCAACGAATAGCAGCTTTCCAATCAAACATAATGAGAAAAAAGGAAAAATATTTAAAATCTTCACTAGAGAAAGTCTAGAGAGAAGTTAAGTAATACGCTTTATCCCCTAAAAAAGTTTCCTTCTCTTCACCTTCACCAAAGATTCTTTTGCTTCTTTTATCCTAAATAACCCAAAGAATGGCAAACACTCCACAATACCAAAGAATACTAGCTTTCTTTCCATCTCCAAAAACTTTAAATTCTTCCAAAAAGAAAGAAGATAAAGAACCAGGGCAGCCCAATTCAAACCAGCTAAAGAAAACAATTTGTTGGATAAAAAACCAACCACTGGATAATGAAGAAAGAGATGATGTAGACTTCTTGACTTCCCACATTTCTTACTGACGTATAATTAATAGAGTGTCGCAATTAGTACATAGATTAGATCACACAAGACAACACCATCTTATCGTATTAAGTGATAACCTACACACCTACCAGCTCATAATCAAGTCACCAAGAAGCTTTGCAGACCAAGTCAATGTAAATAGGGCTTCACATGTTTCCTATATTAGCTTGACAATGGGGCCTGCTTGGGGATCTTTTATTTAACCTTAATGAAAAAATCAACCCCGGTTCCTAACAAAACAATGCCCAAGCAGCATTCAAAAAGCTTCACTCAGTTGCCTCCACTAGTAGCAGTAAACAGTAGGACAAGATATTTTGCAAATTCAAGTCCATCTCAAAAGAAACAAGACTCTGAATTTAAGAACTGAAATTCCCAGCACAGAGCGCAAGCAGTTTTGTTAGCATGATATCAGACAATTTTCATGTAATACATGCTTTGTTATGAGCTTGGTAGCAAAGGTCTTGAAGAACACATATCAACATAGGGTGTTTATGATGAATGCTTTTTCCTGAAATTTAGAATTATTAACCTACAATTGAGCATGGAGTCAAGTATAAAGGCAGATCTGCAAGCACACAGAAATATAAGTGTACAATGGCATCTAACCTGCTTATTGCGAGTCCTTTCTTCTTCATGAAAAGCCAACTCCTGAGAACAAATATCAGCACATCAATTTTCAATTTGCCTTGACGCTATAAAGTACATTTAATTAAGGAATGGAAATTAAGGATGGAAATGTTTACCTCCTCCTCATATTTGTCAATATCTGGATATATTGCAGCAATTAGAGCATCATAGTTTGGGTCATCTCTCAAAGAACGTCGACTGGCACAGTGTGTGCGACAAGCAGGACACTCATTATTCCTGCAGTTGAGTAGCAGTTTTAAGTAATGAATCCAATTTAAAGTGATTCACACAGTTAACCTGACAAGGCATCAACTGGGATTATTAAATAATGATAGAACATATCTTTGATCAGATATCAGATACCCTAATCGCATTGACTTGTCTATGCATTCTCTGCAAAAGCGGTGCAGGCATTCCATTACAGTTCGTGTCTTCTTTATGATTCCTGTACCACATATAATAATATATATATATAAAAAAAAAAAAAAAAAAGGAGGATTTATATCATTAACCATCATAATGGAACTCAAAATCCATTCCCAATTAATCAGTACCCTAAGGTCTGCTTTAAGCCTTTAAAATTTTCTTCAGCACCTCAACTTGAATTGAGCCCAGATGAGAGTATTTTATAACTCCAATCTTCAAGGACCATATTGATTTTACTTGATTTAAATTAATGGCAACAAGCAACAAGCATTTTTAGTGATACTACTAAGCAAAAATGCTCAACTTGAAAACATGATCTTGTATCTGAACTAATTCCATAGCCCCAACTTATGATACATCAAGCATCAATAACTACCCAATCCAACCATTTGCTTAAAATAACAAGCTTTGAACAATCGCACAAACCAATTTCTCAACAAAAATCAATATAATTGCATTTGAATCTCACCAAAAAGCCTCACCATAACACTTCACTGGTCCTCTTAATAATTATTAATGGTTTATAATATAACCATGTGCTTCACAGAAAATGTCTACAATTTGAATAATTTTACCAGGGACTGAAAATGAATTAGAACAAAAGGTTAATGCCTTATTAGCACTAGAACTCTTTCCAATATTGCGTTCAGATTACATCAGAGCAAAATAAACTAAATTCAGTTCATATGAAACTTTCTTACAATTAAAGTTTCATGAATAAATTTCACAAGTTACAGAATACCTGGCACAAAATAATGTTATGTAATTGTACTTAGAAAGAGGGTCTCGATCCTTCTACTGATTTTCAGTTTGGAAAAGCCATTGGCTTGACCTTTTGGTCAATCCTTTCTTCAGAAAAATAGATTAATTTATGTTCCCTTCTCAATTTGCTATTCCGTATCCCACAGGAGAAAAATAACTACAGTTTGTATTCAGATGTGCAACAAAGACAATAGAAAAAAGAAGATTCTGGAATTCATAGAGGTCAAAGCCAGCTTATCAGTAGAACTAGCTACAGGTACAGCCATGAAGAATATGATGCAGGAAGATTTTTCCAGTGTGTTCATTGATTGTGCTCTGGTAGGCCCATTGAATATGGTGTGCCCAGAGGTTGAAGGGCGGGCTTTCAACCAACCTACCTAGGATATGAAAAAACATATAAGTTTCATGGCTCCAATAGGTCTGTTTGTAGGCCCCAGTTTAGTACCCAGAGGCTAAGGGATAGGTCAGAGGAGTTCAGGGTATCAAAAACAAATCAGGAAACCTCAGTCAAAAAATATCTCTGCTGTAGAAGGAATGTAACCAAATTCAAGTAGAAAACAGAACTCAATTATCAAATTCTTTTTTCAGCGTAAAGGTTTAAGTTCCTATCCATGTGCAACTTCTAGACTCAACGAATATCAGGACTATTCCAAGTGTTAAATTTCAGGTATTTGATACTTTACGCCAACAGATATTTTAAAGGAAATAACATTAAAAATTATGTAGAATACGGCCAAAAAAATTAAAAAATATTGTGCAAGTACCTAGACAAATTGGACACTGTACATCCTTACGAATGTCGGACAGTTCTACAAAGACAAATCTGCAATAAAAACCAGAAATGTGATTTGAACAACATCCTCAGTTACTGGTAATAAAGAGACAATACAGAACTCAAACACATTGCTAAACTATGAATAAGCAAGTTATTGCTAGAAAGAACATACATATATTTCTTTGATGTAGTCACAAAGTATGGATGCGAAATAAGTCAATAACGAGTATATTGAAAAATATGGCCTTCATGGTAAGACTAGATTCATAAAATCAGCGGAAAATGCATATGAACTTTCCAACAGGTACAATCCTAAGGATGAGTAAGTGATATGACTTTTGGTTTCTATCCAAAAGATCAAATCTTATATCCCCTTTGGACCACCTAACTAGAGATATTATATCCAACAAGTTTCCTGACTATCTATGTTGTATGGTCCAACAATACTCCCCAAGTAGTAACTCGCAACATATACTGGAAAGAAGGGTTTCCCTTTATGGAGGAGTTTATATTACTACTACCAATGGTTGTGCTGCTATGTGCTCTCGCAAGTCACAACGCTATCACAAATGGATAACAAATCCAGTGTTTGCTTTCCCTAAACTAAAAGATCACTAATCCAACTACTAATTCAATTTGAATTCTTAGATATACTGCTATTCTACTGTAAATATGAATGTTTATGCCCCAACCAATGGTTGATCTTAGACCCAATCTACCACTTATCGATACTTCACCCTTAACTTAACCTTGACTATAATACTATATATACAAGTTAAAAATGAATTTTGAAGTGTACTAGCAGTCGGAGTCTCACAGAATTAAGATTATGCTGCTGTAACACAAAGAAATGTAACAGACTCTTACAAGCATACGTACAAAACAAGGCGGCATCTGAGATTGTGTTTACAAAATGACAGCAGACAGCAAGGTGTTGGTACTGTTTTCAGATGCAAAACTATTAACAAATTTAGTGTTAATAAAATAACTAAACCAAAAAGAACATGGAAAAAGAGTCATTCTAGCCAATGTTGAAAATTTTTAGTCGGGTGAATTTTAAAAGACTAATTTGCTAAAGTAAACTGCTGCCACAATCCTATATAAGATGCTCCTCCTCCTCAGCATACCTAAGAAAAAAACTAAAGCTCTATGATCCCTGCAAACTTTCTTATAACAGAAAACAGTCTCAAAACTCAAAACGAAAAGGAACACACAATAGTCAGCAATTCGAATCAGTGAATTGCAGATTCTAATCTTATCGAACCATTCCATGCATGCCAAAAATGTTTCGACAACCAATTTATCCACTTGCCAATCAAATAAGTGTATATATACAAAAGCACCAGTATCAAACTACATGAGGCAACCAAAGCTAACAAATTCGAAATAGCGAAACATTCATGCATACAAAGTACCAATTACAACAAACAGATCACTGCATGCAAGAACCTTACCAAAAACTCGAAACATCTAACTTTCATTCAGGCACACCCAACAAACATGAAACAGATCGCTACATGCAATCACTCAGCCAACAAAAACCAATATGCCCTGAAATACGCAAAACACAACCACCACCGCTTCGCAAAAAAACAAAGCCAAATCACAACTGGTCAACTACAAACACCCCACGAAAAAAATGCTCGTAAAACAGCAAAAATCTAGCAAATCCAGATACCAAAAACGCAACGAGAAGCTAAACAAACAAGAAAATGTAGAAAAAATGAGGTAAAGAGAAAGTACTCGGATTTCTCTTCAGAGGTAGAAGATGGGGTTCCCTCTGAATCTGACAATAAGAGAGAAAACCGATCGGTTCCAATCAGTCTCGTAGACGAGTCACGCATTGACAAACACAGAAAAAAAAAAAAAAAAAAGAACGACGTTACTGTTACCGTCACCATCTTCGTCTTCACCCACTTCTATGTCCTCCTGTTGTTGTTGTTGTTGTTGTTGTTTTCTTCTTGTCCATCCTCGTTGCGGTCTTGTTGTGGTTTGTGGTCAGGTTGTTGGAGGTGGTGGTGGGGGTCGTGTCGAGATTGCTTGGCGTGGTTGTGCTGCAGAGGCTCGTCTTGTTGTTGTTGTTCGTCTTCTTCTTCTTCATGTTGGTGATTGTCGTGCAGAGACCGCTTCTGTGCGGGCATTGATGGTGGCCAAGTAAGGAGATTCGTTCGACTCTCTCTTGGACAAAACAACCCAGAGCAGGAATTTGATGGGAGAGAGAGAGAGTACTTGCAAAAACTCTGCTTCTCTTGCTGCTTTGCCTTTTTTCCTTTGATGTTCTTTTTTTAATATATTTTAATCCCTGTAATTTTAGTTATTTTTTATTATAAATATATTATTAAAAGTTATAATCACTGTAATAGTAAAATTTTCATGAAAATGGTTGATCACTTCCCCTCATTCTATGATTCTAAGTGGTCAATATTTAAGTCTCGCTTTGTAAATCATCAGTATGGATGGTTTTCTCAACCACCGCTTAGTCAAATTTCTGATTTAATCCCCTTCCCGATATTATTCTCCAAATCCCCCACATTATTCTTCACAAAGTTAATGTTTCAAAATTCTATTAAATTCATAGTCGGGTAGTAATTGATTTTGATAAATCTCTAATTCAATGATTGATTTCTATGGATAATTAATTTAATGTTAGTTTGAGGTAAATTAATAAAATATAGATAAATTAATGACATACAGGGATTAAAATGAATGGTTTCTTAATTTTTATATTTTTATTTTGATTGTGTTTCTAGAGAGTAGAATCAGAGTTATTGCAACACAAAAGAACACTTGGTGGTTCGGTGGGCAGCT
Source organism: Litchi chinensis (assembly GCA_019925255.1). NCBI lineage: Eukaryota > Viridiplantae > Streptophyta > Magnoliopsida > Sapindales > Sapindaceae > Litchi > Litchi chinensis. The sequence goes on from CM034472.1 coordinate 19,146,288, forward strand.
TCTCTCTTGGTCTCTCTCTCTCTTTTATTGGTGCTTTTGTCATTTCCAACCAAATTTTTATTTTTAATTCTTCTTTTGTTTTGGATAATATCCACTCTTTGTCACTTTTTAATTCCTTCTTTAATGATTACTCACTAATTTAGTCACTTTTGTTTTATTTGTTTATTTAATTGACTAATTTTGTTTAGTTTTGTTACCTTCTTTTTGATATATGTCTTATTCTTCTTGACAAAATGTAAAATTAAGAATAAAATTCAAATTTTATGTAGATCAATAAATTTCACACTTTATTTGATATTTTTAATGATCACCCCTACTTTAGTATGGAGATAAAATCAATAAAGAACCATTTGATATATTTAAAGATTCATAATTTTTTTTAATAAATTTTCTTTGGAAACATGTAGGCAACTTTGTTTGTTTTATTATTTACTAAAAAAGAAAAAGGAGAATTGTTTCAATTGTAAAAGTAAAAAAATATATATTTTACTGATATAAGTTTCTCCTTACTTATAATTTTATTTATGACTAATTTTATCATATAAATATTTTTAAGAAAAACGGGTGTTTAAATCATTTTCATAGATGGTAATAATCCCACCCAATATAAAATTCTTTCATGTCATCCATATATAAAAATGATTATGGCTTAAATAACATTATATTAAAAATAATAATTTATGTTTTAACTTACTATTAGAAAAAAAAAAAAACTTAACTGCTGCAATTTATGATATGCTAATCAATAAATAGATCCATACTAATAATGATTTACCTTGCATAACACATGACATAGGAATAAAATGACCACATAAAGATATGTAATACAAATTTATGTATGAATTGGGAGATCAAACATAATTCTAAAAATTAATCGTGACACTTTTGTTGGTAAAGAAAAATTGAACTATGTTCTTTCAACTCATTACACTATAGAAAAAAAAATGTACTCTCAAACATTTTGGACTGAAGAATCAGTAATATGAAGTTAGATGACTTAGAAACCGTTGCAGTTGCCTGTATGATAAATTTGAATTATCTCAATAAAAATGTCCGTGGAATTGGGTAAGCAAATAGTCAAATAAAAATAATAAAAACTGATTTTTCAAAATTGTAGGAAAAAGCTAATATATAATATATTAGACCGAAATTATCAAATATTATATTTGAGGATGATATCAAATACTTATTATGCAACAGAGATATTTGGAGATAACTATTCCGATGATATAAGGATAAATCTACTCTCGTTAAAATAATAATAATAATAATCGTTTCTGCTAAAAATCAAATCGCAGTGACTGAGAAGATACCTACCAACTTTGCGTTGAGAGGTGTTCTGCAATCAGAGCAATAAACAAGAAAATGGAAAATGTGAAAATAGAGTCTAGTTGTACAACCTCGAAATGTTGCAGGGTGTCAGTTTTGATTCGTGTGTGCAGTCTACAGTCCATCCTGTCCAGCGAACCCACTTTTAATTAAAAGATTTCGTACATGTAATTTATAGTCAACTGGTGGCATTTAGAGATCGCCGAACACTATATTAACAACACTATTAGCTCTAATAGCCATCAACTTGTCCAACACAAATCTTTTTACAAATATTTTTTTATTGCATGATCTAATATTCTACAACATCTAACACGGGGGAAAAAAATCATAGTAAACAGACCATTTCTCCCCGCCCCGTTTGTCCCACTAGATTAATATTTTCCTTCAAAAACAGATCGGGATCAATTCTTGATCTGATTCCGATCTTACCCAAATTTTAAAGAATTTTATATTTGCATGATTGTCAGCAATAATGTGTGATCTAAATCAGATAATATTTCCCATGAATAAAAGCTTCACATGAATAAAAGTGGACACCTAAAGCAAATGCGATGGATGACACTCTTAATTGCATTGTGTGCAGTCATAAGTAGCAGGTATGAGACAAAAATGCAGAAAAAGCAACAACAGAAATGTTAACCGTTGCAATGTTTGGGGACAGGACAAGCCGCAATTTTGCTGAAATTAGTTGCTATATGACATTGAATTGACATGTTTCCAATTTGGACCTTCCGTGGGTTAAATTAGGCCATGGGAATCATTGCCATGACCGAATGCAAGCATCTCTGCAAGCACTTTCATGAATCAGCTCTTTTTACGTTCACAGGCAACCAGGATCTCAAGCAAAGCCAGATGTCTCAAGTTTTAATCTTCCATCTCCGAATCACAAAAAGGGAAAAGAAAAAACAAAAAAAAAAAGACCATTGAATCTCAAACGACCATACCAAAAGGTAACCAAAACTGTAAAACATTGGCAGTAAATCCAGTGGGCAAAGAGTTGATAATCATTCCCCACTAGTCACTTGATTTGTCGGACGACAATGATAATTCATCACAACCAGCAACAACATTACCAAGTTTTCACTCATTATTATGCCTTTTTGTCAAATAAGGCTGTAAGGGTCACTTACTAAGGCATAATAATCCAATGACAATTTACCTAGTATCAACTATCAATCCACATGAAAATTAAATGTGACAGCTAAGGTATGAGATAGTTGATCGTACAAACTAAAACCAAGAAAGGTACCTTCAAGGCAATCTCACAATTCGCAATCCTCCAACATAATAGCCCCTGAAAATCCACTATGATGAGGTTTAATATAAAGGGTAAATTGCTCGGTACCACTCAAGGAAGTACAAGTAATAATACTCTAGTCCAGCAGCATATATGAGTCAAATTGCTACACCGGATAAATTGTTACCTATCAAGAGCCGCAATCAGCTAGCAATCCTAATATGATAAAAATTGATGTTCTAATTCCACTTTGCCATTAAGAATAGCAAAAATACTACAATTTTTTGATACGTACATGATACTTAACAACACGATCACCAAGATTATTTCCCCGGGATGACAGAAGAGAGGGAGCATAACTGAAAGCAAGCGCAGTTATCTGATCTGGAAGTGTTTGAACGTGGTGTTTTCTTGGATAGATATTTTGATTCTTCCCTTGTCATCAACCTGTCCACAAACCATATCTTTTAATTGGGTACCCATCCCTTTACGGTTCGAGCCTTCCCCATGAGATTCAGCAGCATTCTTCCTTCGTCGTTCATTGTGTCCAGCCAAACGCCTACGACAACTTCTTTTGGCCTCATCAAACTCCGAGAGCTCATGGAATCTGCCACAAAACATTCACAATCAGAATAATTAGACAAAAACAACGTTCCAAACTTGGTACTTTATGATTCAAGATGCAATACAGAACATATTATAACAATATCTCCTGCAACAACCATATCCAACATGTGTTTTAAAATAGTCCAGATGTGATTATCAGAAGATTGAATATAGCAATTAAACAACAATAAAATCACCCATAAAAGTCGGCCGATTCCATCTTTTATACTAAAAATTTCAATTTGCAGAGATGATGACGCATGCACTAAAGTCCAAATCATAACATGACTGGATTAGAAAAGATCACACTACCATCCAGCTACAAGAACTAAAAGACAATAAGAATAACAGCATGTGACCAGATATTTACAATCATGCAATTAAAACATTAAAAAGGTCTATCAAATTCATTTATTAATTATTACAGGTTACAACTTGCAAGAGTTCTTTTGCATAAACCAATTCTGCGAGCTGATGATTCCTTAAATAATACAACAAACATAGTCTCCTAAAATAATATTGTTGTGTCATGTACCTTTTAAAACACAACAACAAACACACATGAGTAATTATTCGTATGAATAATGAAATCAAGCAAACCTGCTACATTGCTGGCAAAACCTCTGGCGAATCCCAGCCACGACGACAACCTGAGCCTTTGCATGGACCTCGCAAACCTTGTGCCTCCGGTGGTACTGCTTCGCATCACTCAGATCAACCGTACACTTCTCCACTTGACAATTCCTCAACCCACTTCCAGCAGCCTTTGCAACGCCGCCATCCAGCACTAGTTTCTTCTTGCAGCTGCCGCCACCGGTGTCATCTTCTTCTTCCTCCATGTACTGCTCCTCATCAGAATCAACACCTGTCACTTCCCTTTTCACGAGTTTTACCATCTTGTTCTTGCCTTTGCCATCCATTCGTTGCCAAAAGAAAAATAAAATAAAACAAGTAAATACTGGAACCAAAAAGTGGAAAAGCAACAGAAAGAAAAGATACTGGAGTTGAGGCGGGTTTGATAAGAGACAAAAAAGTTGAGAAAGTAATAGACAGGTTCAGCAAATAAGTGAGGACCACAGTCACAGCCACAGGCTCCATCCTCTTTCTTATTTTTGCGCTGTGCGTGTGTGTGTGTCTTGGCCTTTTTGTTGTCTATAGGGGAGGTGAGAAAATCTTTATGCATCACCTACTTTTACCCTTTTTTTCTCGAAAAAATTTATTATAGAACATAAATATTATTAAAAAATTAACAAACTATGCCGCGGTGTCCAATCTCGTGAGTGGGGGCCCCTCTTACGCCATTGCTATGCAGTTCTTGCTTGAAGGAGACGGTTCTCTCCTGTGAAAGCTCATACGATACATTTATTTTACCCATGTGCGCGTGTCTAATATCTGCGTTGAACGAATCGGATGCTGACACATTGGCTGCTGGTGTCTGTCGTGACTTTGATTAGTTTGATTGTAGTGTGGTGACATGCGCCACGTTATGCAACTTACTTGCATCGAATAAAATGATCTACGAGTTGGGGAGGTATTCGGTGGGTTGAGGAGAGTGGTTGTTGGGATAGCGTCAAAGTCAGATTTGACTCTTGTTGGTGTAAACTAATGGGAAAGAGACACGTGGCGATGCAGAGGCACTGGTGGTGTTGACCTGTTGCTTAGGAAAAAATCGAGTCTCGGTCTTGTTAACGCGTATGGTACGTTTCCTATTTACCGCTGTGGGGTCCGGTCGGCTTCTTTGAGATTGACCCCGGTTGACGACCCGATATAACAGGATCCGGGTCAATTGACGTGTGTGGCGCGGGCACTTATGGGAATTTTTATGGGGACCATTTGAGAATTCAACTGGACTTGGACTTGAAAAAAGGCCCATTAACCATTGAAAAGTTCAAACATCTGAAATTTGAAAAGCAAGAATTTCCCGCTTCTTTCGTGGTCTCTCTCTCTTTCAATCCGATTTTTCTCATCAGAGAACAAGCATGGCCGTCATTCCGTCCAACTCTGACATCACCACCTCTGTTTACGATCCTCTCTTGCCATGGCTCTTGTATGCACACTCTCTCTCTCTCTTCTGTTTAATTTTTTTTTTCAAAAATTTTTTTTATAACTCGTGGTGGTGATGAATTTGTAAAAGTGTAGGTCGATCAAGAGGGCACTGGACGAATGGTACTCGGCCAATCACTCCGGTGCGGCGGATCTCGACAAGCTTCTATCAGACTGCATTGGTACTTTCAAGCACCATTCACAGTACAAAAACGACATCAGATTTCTCAAGATCTGGTTTCTCTATGTAATCACTAATTATCTTGAATTTCTTCAAATTCCGTTAATTATTAGTTTATGAGTTCATGTTGTCAATTTGTTTTGCTACTTCACTCTTTAGTTGCTCAAGACAGGTTTTTCGATGTGATTGATGTTTCTGTGGTCAAATATATTGATCGATTTATGTGGATTTGCTACCTTGTTTAGTCATAGAGTTGTGAAATTGTGAATGGTTTGCAGTACAATTGCCTTGGGTCAAATTGCTTTACAATCGTCGTTGAATTTCACATTTAGAGGGTGATATAAATTGATTGGTGTCTCTAGCTTTTTTTATAGTGTTTTTGAGAAATTGTTGAAGAGTTAGATGAGTGTTGGCAATATTTGATTCTCAGGTCAAGTTGCTTGCTGTACATTGTAATTGCTTGACTTATAATTGTGAATACGGTTTAATAATGCCTTAGTCTGATCTTGTTGGGATTTATAGCTATGAAAGTGTTTTACTAAGAGTAGGAAAAGATTGGATATTGCTGAATGTTTTTTTTGTAGATTTGGCATACTGGTGGGTTTTTTTGTTTGGTTTAATTATCTGATAGGTAAATTGGTTTTGTTGGATTATGTAGTTGGAGGGCAATAAAGATTTTGAAAAGGTTTTTAGAGATATGGAAGAGACTGAGATATGCATTGGCCATTCTTTGCTATATCAATGGTATGCACTTTTTCTTGAAGCAAAAGGGAAGTGGCAGGATGCACATATGGTTTATAATATTGGCATTTCAAGGTCTTTCTCACTCCCAACTCGATTAGTTATTTGTTTAGCTAATTTGTGTTTTGTGCTTAATGTTGCTGTTTTTCACTCTTAGGAAAGCTGAACCACTTGAAACGTTGAAGCAAGCACATTCTTTGTTTCTTTATAGAATGTCTGAAAGACTTGAAGCTTCTTCACTTAAAAAGGTATGCTGCTTATATGCTCAATTCCATGAGGTAAGATTAGCGGTCATTTCAAATGAGATTTGCTGAGTTCCGTGCCATAAATGTTTGTGTGAATATTAATAGAGAAGAGACACTCTGTTTAGTGTATAAGTCTTTGAGGTATTACAATATGGCTATACTGATAAAATATTATTCTGATTCTTGAATACTTGATTGATTTTATTCTAAAGCATTCCTTATTTGTCTAGTTTTTTTCTACATTGTTCTATGGAATTTTTCTACATTGTAGTGGTTCAAATGTTTTTTAATTAAAGTATGGAAATGCAGAGGTGATCAAAGTAATATTGTACGCATTCCCTTTTGCAGATGGATGAAGATGAATTGATTGAGTCTGAGAAAAGTTGTGTCAACCCATGGTCCAATTCCACAATGGAAGACCTATTGAAGAAGATAAATGCTCAACTTATAAAATACAATGTTAGAAAAACTTACCCTTTTTTATTTGCTGATTGTACGTCATTTAGTTTGATCAGAAGTTATGTCATGTTATGTTATGTTAGCTCTTTTCTTTTACTTTGATTTCAGGGCTACCATGCAAGCAATAAAGTCTACTCGGGTAAAGTGGGGTTACCTACTGGAAAAAATATATCAAGGAATAAGATTATCGAGCTTGGTGATTTTCTTAGCTATACCATTGTTTATTGATAATTGTATTTGCACAGAAAATACAAATTTCTATCAAAAATTTAAAAAAAATAAAAAAGATTGCTTCGAAGTTTCAGTTTTATTTGAGGTAGACACATTTTGTAGTTGTTTAGTTGTTTACCACCTATTACTTTGCATGTTTGTAGCTAAAATTTTAAATTTGTGAAGACAAGATATATCTAATCGTTTGAATTGCTATGCCTAGGCTCGATGAGTTTTTAGTTATTTAAACGTGTACATCCATATTGAGGAATGCTCAACAAAGGAAAATCTAAATTATTTTTATAATTGCAGATATTAGATTTAAGTTTATGTTAATAATATAAAGGGGTTGCTTAAATTTCACACTGCTAGTTTTATATGATTTCAATTCATGATAAATGATTTGTTTATGGTATAAGTGGTTTGGTTTCTGATGAAAACCTTATAAATTTTGTACAAGCAACATGTTCTTTAGGCTCTTGAGAAGTATGTTCTTGTTTCAAAACTGACTGAACTGAGCTTGTTGTCGAGTGATAATACCAACCACTAATTAACATTTCCATGACCTTCACAAAAACTAGCTCCCTAGTTTATGATTCAATTATACTTATATTTCTGAGCTACCATTCTATGAATTCTTTATGTAAAAGTTTTATTACCCTTTTTTGCTAATATTGTGACCCTCAAAGGTGGAAAGAAGTACCAGATCAAAGGATGCGCTGGTCAGGGTGGTTTTGCTCAAGTTTTTAAAGCATTTGTCAACAGTGATCCTGATGATGTGGTTGCATTAAAGGTACTGTTATCTTTCCGTTCCCTGTTCTGAGTGCAGAGGACAGAAAAGGTCTTGGCGGATGTGGATATTGTTTCATATCTTAAAGTTTCTGACAGATACAAAAGCCATCTTTCCCTTGGGAGTTCTACGTGTATCGGCAACTTGATCTGCGCATCTCAGATGAGGAAGTATGTATTTTTTTTGCTTTTCATTGCATATAATTTTTTTTTAGGAGCGCTAGTTAATCCATAAATCTTACCAGAGATCAAGATATGGTTTTGCGCACAGAATTCATCTCTATTCTGACTGTAGCATACTCGTTTGTGACTATCTACCTCAAGGAACGCTTCAGGTGGGTTTATTAAATTTTCTGCTGTTTTCCTTTCAGACAAATCTTCTGCAGTACTTGTGATACAAGGAATATTTGTGCAGGATGCAATAAATGCATATGTGGTTATTGGCAAATCCATGGAAGAGGTGTTATGCATTTATTACACAATAGAGATGCTCTGCATTGTGGAATCTTTGCACAGTGTTGGAATCATTCATGGTGATTTCAAGCCTGATAATTTGCTCATTCGCTATGCTAGGTAAAAACCCTTTTCCGTTGAAGATTGTGTATCTGCAAACTAGGATATAATTTGTCCCTTCATCATCATCGTCCAATTAATTTCCATAACTCTGTCCTTTGTAATGCTCCAAAATACCCCGTTTGATGTAAGGGGAAATTCTGATTGGCATTTGGTTTTTCCCCTCATTTTCAATACTTTTTCGCATTCTTTAGATCTCAGATATTTCTAGAGCTTAGGATCAGGGAATATATAGCAAGACCCATTGCACCATAGGGCTGAAGGATCACTACTCCCAACTGAGCTGCTATAGTTTTCTCTAAGCAAATATGGCTGCTTCTTCCTTAAGACCGTTTGCTTACTGGGGAAGTGGTTCTGCTTTGATCTAATAATTATGACACTCAATATGTGTAATGGTCTAGACAACTATCTTGGAAAATTTCTGTTACTTATGGATGACTTAGTTGACTGATGAATCACAATTGATGAGTCTTAGTATATCCAAATATTTGCCTATTTTCTGGTCCGGTTATATTCTAATTGTCATAATTACAAAATTTTACTGTAGAATACGACTGGGACTACATTTCGCGTATATTCTACTCATTCTATTTTGCTAATCCATTTCTTCCACAGTAGACATTGAATGTGTTTGTTCCTTTTTTGCCTATATTTATGCTACATTCAGGGATTGTTTGTTTTTTTTACTTTAGATTTAATAACGTTGAATTACATCTATTAAGTTATTTTTTTATTTTTATTTTTTTTAAGTGATTAAACCACTTAAAATTATCAAAAAACAATTGAAAAAATAAATAATTTTTCACTTAATTATAAATCAATGATATTTAAAAATTTTTATTTTAAATCTATATTCCCAAAAATAACATAATTTCAAATTTATTCTAATTTTATATTACTTAAATTTTTTTTTCTTTGATATTTACAAAAAATATATATATTTGAAAAGTAAAATCTAAATACATTTCATTCCAAATTATCTTGGAATTAAATTAATATATTTTAATTTATAATTTAAACATTCATTTTTTAATTGTTTTCTTAATATATTAATATATTTAAATATATAAATATGGTTAATATTATTATATTTTTAATCATATTTTAATTATGAATAAAATGTTATTAATATTTACATAAAATTTTTTTAGAATTTATTAAATTATTATTTTTTAAATATTTATATTACATTAATTAAAATTACATAACAACAAATAGTAAAAAGGGTATAAATGTCAATTTACTAGTTTTCAGATAATTTTAAATTTAAAAAACAAATAAGTTTATAACATATTAAGAGGTAAAAGAAAAAAAAACAAATATATTATTCAAATTTTAAATTTCAGTTACTATTCAGTCTTCGGTTTTCAATAATATTGTTCAGTTTTTAGACAAAAAAATTAGTTTTATGAGTAGTCCGGACATCCTAGTGACTATGAGTTTCATTAGAAAAATAAGTAAAAATATTCGAATTCAATCTTAATAGTACCAAAAGTATTTTTTAAGAGTCTGGTAAATGACCATAATTACCTGGCATTTGGGCAGAGTTGATCTCACAATGGATGGATTTCACAACCGCAGTGGCCCTTGGCGCGACCAGGTAAATTCCTGTACAAGTAATAAAGGGTAGTTTTTATTTTCTACTTGTTTATTAATTATGCTTAAAATGCAGGGTCTGTGCCTTGTTGATTGGGGAAGGGGAATAGACCTGCATCTTTTCCCTGATAATATAAAATTTGAGGGAGATTGCCGGACATCTGGTTTTCGCTGTATTGAAATGCAGGAGAAGAAGCCATGGAAATTTCAGGCCAGTCTTAACTCAATGTAGTACAAAAACGTACGTGCTTGTTTTACCGTACTGACTCTATGTTAGATCATATTTTTCGTTGTCACCAGGTAGACACTTACGGACTGTGCGTTATTGTTCACATGATGCTGCACGGCACTTATATGGAGGTTGAAAAGAGAGCATCACCTGATGGTGGCTTCATTTACCAGCCAAAGTCCTCTTATAAACGGTACTCTCTTTTCACATGCCACAGAACTATGATAAATCTATTCATGAAGCTGACAGTTCTCACAAGTTTCACTTCTAATTTTATTTCCCTTTCGTTTCTTTTGTACAATTTTTCCTTCAGATATTGGAATGTCGAACTGTGGAAGAACCTGTTCTCAAAGCTGCTTAACATAGGCCCTGGCAGTGACAAGGAAGTGTTAAGGAACTTGAGACAGTCCTTCCAAGATTACATGTGCTCTAATCCGCAGCTTTTAAAGAAACTAAAAGAATTATTGGCAAAGCAGAAGGCTTCCTTGTGTTCTGCTTGAAATAATAATCTAATCTTCGTTGTTGTGTGCTCTAACCAACAGCACAGAAGGTGAAATCCCCTACATCATTTTCATATTCCAAAATCTACGTACATCCTTTAATCCCATGTTGAGCATAGCATTGTAAGAACATGCAATCTTCCCAAAAAAAGAAACAAGTACCGCAGAGTGACTTGTTTGTGTCTAATTTAGGTGACCCTTAAAGGTTTCTTGACATTGTATTTGTGTAGTTGATGTTCTCATCATATGAGAAAAAAAAAAATATATATATATATATATATACGCGATTTTCCTCTGTATTGTTTCACCATTTGGTAATTGGTATGGTAACTTGTGATATATTTGCGAAATGTTACCTTGCTCTCTAATTAATGAATTAAGTATAATTTTTGTCCGAATATCGGGTATTTCTTTAACTATTTGTTCAAAATGTACAACCACTTTCAACAAATATCCAGATGTGCAAAGATTTTATCCTCTTTTATAAGGATCATAAAAGAAGATTGCGTTAGTCAAAGCCCAAGACCACGACAGTCAAAGCAAGTAAGTAATTCAAAAGCCGCCACAGGGCTAAATTGGACATTGTAAAGAATCACAGACCAGAACCCTAAAATGGTGCTTTAAATATCTCGTCTCTTTCATTTGGTTGTCCTCACATTCCGGGGTCTGGAAGTCTCACTCTCGGCGACCTTCTCTGGTTAGTCTTCTCTCCTCTTGATCATTATCATATGCACTAGATTTTTGCATCTCAACTTTATCTTATCATTTTTTGTAATATTCTTATCTTACTTTGTTTCGTTTGTGTTCCATTTTTCTCTCCTTTTTAAGCTTCTATCGTTACTGTAACAGATCATTAAATCAGTTCTTATAATTGTTTACATCTTGTGCCACTGTTATTTGTACTCACCGTTTGGTTACTGACAAAGTGGAGGAAATGAGACTGTTTGTCAAGAAAATTGTCAAGTGCGTGTGTCGGTTCAATCTCATTTTTAGTTTTAAGTTAGGTTGTTGTGTTGAGTTTTATTGTTTGGTATTTCTTTGATTTCTCTGATGTTTCAAGTGTTAGAGAGTCAGTTGAAGATCTGATAGAAATTTGATATCACTACTTGTTTGATATTATGTTGTAAGTTAAATTCTTTGATTATTAGTACTATTTTTTTCTAGAATTTTTGCCTTGAAATTTGTGTTTTGTTGTCTCTTTTAACGAATTTTGTGTACTTGCTGTGTTCAAGGAACTTCCGTGTTGATCGTGCATTCTTATGCTTGTCTGATTGTTTGTTTGGATATACTAGAGCAGCGATATTAAGAGATTGTTTAACTAAACATGACTCCAAGTGGTTTATGATTTTAAACTTGTAGTTGACTTTTGTTCATGCCCTTTTTTCAATATCACACGCATCTTTGCTCATGGTTTTTGAAAGATTCTTTGCTTGCATATTTTAAAACTTGGGTGATTTTTATACGAAAGACCATGGAAATGAAGTTCATTTTGATATGAATTTGTGTGCAAATCTAGTGTTTTTTTTTTAATTATTAACTCTAAGTAAGAATTTTGTAATGTTTTCTTGTTCCAGGCTTTAAATTAATTTTAGACTACTGCTTGCCCCTACAACATTTGCGACTTAGGAAACTTATGGGATATTATGGATCCCAAGTATGTGGCACATGGGATTTAGGGCCTGTTTGGGATGGCTCTTGGAAGCCACTTTTTGGCTTCTTAAGCCCAAAAGCTATTTTGGAAGCTGTTTGGATAGAAATTGAATATGGGCTTTTACCATTCAAAAGATAGCCAGCCCTCATGGCTTTTGAAAAAAAGCTTCCAGTTCTCTTATTCTAGTATTAAACACCAAATGCAAAAACTATCCCAAACAAACCCTTTAAACATTGATCTCTTTGTTGAAGCCAAACACCTTTTACCATTCTTGAGGTTAGATTTAAACATAAACATAGTTGATCTCTTTGCTGCCTTCTTGATTGCATGTGTTTGGTTTTCCAATATATCTCTTAATTTACATTTTTGTAACTAATGAAATTCTTTAAGTTGAATTCATTTATATTGAGATTTCAATAAGTGATTTAACTAACAAATTCAACACTAACACAGTGAGATGTTGACCACTATTTAGTTACAATAGCGCTTAATGTAAACAGATATTTTACAAATGTAATTACAATAACTATAATGTGATAGAATAACTAAAATTTTCAAATTTAATTTTACTAACTTATTTTTAGAATAACTGAAATTTTCAAATATTTTAGAAATTTGATTTGTGTAACATTGATTATAGTAAACTGACTATATAAAAGGAAGTTCAATTCACATCAACATTGATTGTGGTGAATATGCAATCAAAAGATTTTATTATTTTTAAAATAACAAATCTATTCGTTGCATTCTTTCACCACAAATGATGTTGATGTGAACTGAACTGAACTTCCTTTTATTGCCCAATTAAGGGAATTGAATAGTAGTTACACAAATCAATTTTCTAAAATATTTAAAATTTAAATATGAAAATTTCATTTATTCTAAAAATAAAAATAAGTTAATAAAATTAAATTTGAAAATTTTAGTTATTCTAAACTTAAGTTAGTAAAATTAAATTTGAAAATTTCAGTTAGTTTATTACATTATAGGTATTGTAATTACATTTGCAAAATACATGATTACATTAACTAAATAGAGGTCAACAGTCTCACCGTGTTAATGTTGAATTTGCTTAGTTAAATCACCAATTGAAATCCCAATGTAAATTAATTCAACTTAAAGAATTTGATTAATTACAAAATTATAATTAAGAGATATTGGAAAACCAAACACATGTCATAAAGAAAGCAGCCCATTAGAATGTAAACATAGTTGATGGTTCACTTGTATATATCTGAAGTCGGAATGAATACATTGAGAATCACTTTTATTTAGAAAGTGGAGGGGCATACATGCCTCGTAATAATTGTTTGTCTATGGTGAATTGCAAATAGTATGTGCTATATCTTTTATATTGTTAGCCATGATGGAATGTCAACAATATGTGATATGTCTTTTGGTAACTGTTTGAATACAAGTAACTCAGGCTAATATGTGCTACTGGTATGTCTGCTTATTGAATTTCTTCCTGTGCTGGTCAGGTCACCCTTTAGAGTTGCAAAAATGGCAGATGGATCACAGCATCTATCAGTATTTCAGAAGATACAAGGGCAGTCCTACTTTGTCTCCAGGATTTCCCCCAATTTGCATTCCCGAAATTATAGTGTGACCAGTACATATGTCAACAGTTTGCAGAGTTCTTTGCATCAAGCAAATCAGGGCACTGGCCTGGCACTTGTGTCCTTTGTTTCTCCTGTATTTGTACAAGCTCCATCAGAGAAAGGTATTTCTAGTTTTATTGTGGATTTCCTTATGGGAGGAGTATCTGCTGCTGTTTCCAAGACAGCTGCTGCCCCAATCGAGCGAGTCAAGCTATTGATTCAGAATCAGGATGAAATGATCAAGTCTGGTCGGCTATCTGAACCATACAAGGGAATTACTGATTGCTTTGCTAGAACTATCAAAGGTGAAGGTGTCATTTCTCTTTGGAGAGGCAACACTGCTAATGTTATCAGATACTTTCCGACCCAGGCCCTGAATTTTGCCTTTAAGGATTACTTCAAGAGGCTGTTTAATTTCAAGAAAGACAGAGACGGTTACTGGAAGTGGTTTGCTGGAAATTTGGCATCAGGTGGGGCTGCCGGTGCTTCATCGCTTCTTTTTGTGTATTCCCTTGACTATGCACGAACACGATTGGCCAATGATGCCAAGGCAGCCAAAAAGGGTGGCGAGAGGCAGTTTAATGGTATGATTGATGTCTACAAGAAGACACTCAAGTCTGATGGCATTGCTGGGCTCTATCGTGGATTTAACATTTCATGTGTTGGAATTATAGTCTACCGTGGGCTCTACTTTGGAATGTATGATTCTCTGAAACCCGTGGTGCTGGTTGGTGGGTTGCAGGTACGTGGACATATTGACTGCACATTCTGTTCTTATTGGATATTTTTTTTCCCCCTTGGCTGTGTTCCTGATTTTGCAATTTTTATTTTGCTGATGCTTGTTATATATTGATTGAAAAAGATTTGGGTAATCCAGTGCATCTGCAACCAGACCATATGATTAGTATAAACAGTTTGCGGTTGCTTATATATTCGTGCTACCACATGTTCTTTCCAGTGTCAGTGACATTTTGTGTTGGCAGCAAAGCTGTCTACTTACTGCCTTTAATTGTTGGTTATTACAGGATAGTTTCTTGGCAAGTTTCTTACTGGGATGGGGTATCACAATTGGAGCTGGTTTGGCATCTTACCCTATTGATACAGTGCGTAGAAGGATGATGATGACCTCCGGAGAGGCTGTTAAATACAGGAGTTCCTTGGATGCATTTTCTCAAATTATCAAGAATGAAGGTGCTGCTTCACTCTTCAAGGGTGCTGGTGCAAACATTCTGCGTGCTGTTGCAGGTGCTGGTGTGCTTGCTGGTTATGACAAAATGCAGCTCCTTCTTTTGGGCAAGAAATATGGATCAGGTGGTGGTGGTTAATATTTTTACAGATGGTGACGACAGTTGTGTAGTGCTCTTCCCAACTTTGAATAATTTTGGATGAGCGATAGTGCTTTCGATGTCTCCCAGTGTTTAGAGATTTGATATGGAAAAAAAAAAAAAAAAAAAAAAAGAATGTTATATAGTAATCATCAAAGAACTCTTTTCGAATTTTGAGTGTCTGTGCTTGAGTTCTTGAACATAAGTGTTGGTTCTTTCGGTGAGAATAATTGAACAATTCTCCCTTGCATTTAGTGTCTTTTTAAGTAATGTTTTGTAGCGCAAAGTCATGCCCTGGGCCTTGGTATTGTCATATTTTACTTAAACAGTGTTCTATTATGTTTCAATTAGAGGAGTGACATCAGTGTAGGATTGCTTCTTTTTCAATTTTCAATTGATTTTGTTTTTATGTTCATGTATAAACTAATCTGCATAAAAAAATATATTCATGACATTATCTCATCATGACCAGTACTCATATAAATGCAAGATAATAATTCAACAAACATATTTCGGGAGTTTCTGGTATGCTGAGGAAATGATCGAGTATTTGATCATCATGATAGGATAGGCACAACTTGTTGACCAGCAAAAGAAAGAAGCAATTCGGCCCCTTCTAGACTCCTAGGACATGTAGATCCCTTACATTTAAAGGAAATCTGAAAGAATGCTGTCTGCCTCTTGCTCCACTTCAAACCACTCCGACAACTACTGGGAAGGAGGTCAGTCTTTATCGTGCGCATCGTCCTCCCTTCACCTATTTTCTCAAACCTTTTGTCCCCTAAAAAATCTTAGTCTTATGCAGAGAATCATTTATTTACCATACCTGACTATTCCTAGGTTTTGGAAGCATTTTCAGTAATGTCAAAATTGTTTTTGATATTCTCACAAGTGTTTCCATATTTATCTTCGAATATATACTGTAAGTAAATAAATAATGTCTTTTGAGGAAGAGTTGTTTTAAATGCTCTCTATAGTAACAAAGTGTTATTTTTAGAAAGAACCATAAAGCTAGACATGTATGAAAAAAGTTTAGCGAAGTTTTTTTTTTTTTTTTCCCGTATTTATATACTAATATTATCTATTCACGATATGAGAAAGATTCTCTATCATCATTTTTTTAATTAAATTTTGGATAATATAATGATATATCAATAAAACAAAAATTGATGATCAGAATTGGTATATATATTTTTTCTTTCATATCACTCAACCTTAACTTCTTCTCATAAAAGACTAAATAAAAATAAAAATTTAATAAATAATCCTTACTCTCGAGTTGTATCCCTCTTCTTCATATCTTAATTTATACGAATTGCACTGACACTATTTAAAGTCAACAAAATCTGCAAAGAACAAGACATAATGTTGGTGAGTGAATGGCCATAACTATCCAGTTCAAATCAGCAAAATCATTGTATGTGTTGTGTCCATTTGTAACGGTTAACCGTCACTATAACCGGTCGTTGTAACATCTTCTTAGGATATCATATCACCATCAACGAAAGAAATCAGTCTTCGTATTGGACATGGACAACATGATTGATCAAAAGAATTTACATATTTCACTTCAACACCAAGATGACTCTCACCTCCTTACATAAATAACCACACCTCTTTCTCATCAATCCACAAACCAAAAACTCCAAAAAATGGCCTCAAAGCTTGCTCTCACTTCTCAAGCCTTGATCCTCCTAACTCTACACTTTTGTCTCTTGTCAAACAACCAGGCAGCCACCTCCTCTACCACTCACCGCAGTCACCACCAACGCGGCGGCCTCCACCACAGCTCCTTCTCCTCCGCTTTCCCAAACCCTAAACTCCACCAGGCCTACATTGCTCTCCAAGCATGGAAAAGGGTCATCTACTCTGATCCATACAACTTCACCAGCAACTGGGTTGGTCCTTCTGTGTGCAAGTACAAAGGCATATATTGTGCACCTCCTCCTTATGATCACAAAATCCAAGTTGTTGCTGGCATTGACCTCAACCGGGCTGATATAGCGGGTTTCCTCCCTGAAGAACTAGGCCTTCTCGTTGATCTTTCACTCATTCATCTTAATAGCAACCGTTTTTGTGGCATAATCCCACAAAGCTTTTCCAATCTAACACTCCTATATGAGCTTGATTTTAGTAACAACAGATTTGTAGGACCTTTTCCTTATGTGGTTCTCTCTATGCCTATGCTAAACTTTCTTGACATTCGATACAACGAGTTTGAAGGGCCACTTCCTCCTCAACTTTTCAGCAAAAAACTTGATGCCATCTTTGTCAACAACAACCGTTTCACCAATGTGATACCATCAAACTTTGGTGTAAACAACTCTGCTAGCGTTTTGGTGATTGCCAACAACAACTTTGGTGGGTGTCTGCCACCCAGTATAGCCAACTTGGCGGCGACTTTGGAGGAACTGCTAGTAATCAACACTAGTTTATCGGGGTGTTTGCCACCGGAAGTTGGTTATCTTTACAAGCTTAAAGTCTTGGATGTGAGCTATAACAAGCTTGTTGGGCCAATCCCTTATAGCCTAGCTGGGTTGGCTCACT
Source organism: Litchi chinensis (assembly GCA_019925255.1). NCBI lineage: Eukaryota > Viridiplantae > Streptophyta > Magnoliopsida > Sapindales > Sapindaceae > Litchi > Litchi chinensis. Next base: position 19,164,153 of record CM034472.1, read on the forward strand.
TGGAGCAGCTGAATTTGGCACACAATATGATGAGTGGGGTTGTGCCGGATGGTGTTTGTTGTTTGCCTAATTTGGCCAACTTTACTTTCTCTTACAACTTCTTCTGTGAAGAGGAGGGGATTTGCAAGAACTTGTCATCAAGAGGGGTTGCATTTGATGACCGAAGGAACTGTTTGCCGGAGAGACCGCTCCAGAGGAGTAACAAAGTATGTGAGCCTGTGCTTGAACACCCAGTAGAGTGTTTTGAGCAACATTGTAGTAACAGTAGTGGTGGTGGCAGTGGTGGTGCAAGTGGCTTGGTTCCAAGTGCAATGCCAGCAGCAGCTCCTCTGTTCTCACCTTCTAATGCTCCTACTAGTACGTAAAACATGGGTGTTTGAGATTGTTAATATAATTGTAATATCAAAATAAGATCCAAATTTGGGTAAGTTAAATGTTGTTGTACATATGTAATGTTTTTATTCGAAGTTTGTAGATAAATGTGTCATGTTGCATGCATGTAAGCCTAGAGAGAATCAGAGAAATATAGTTTTATGTGTTTATTATGTACACAACCCTTAATCGGTCTTGTTGGCTTTGAGAGGTTGAATCTTTACAATCTTCATTGACTATGATCATTTTGCGCATGGTTACAAAATGATGCAAACCCTCTTTTTGGTGTCATATTGGAGTTGTGTGAACTTCATTGGTAGATGTCTTGCCAACAGTGATCTTTACACCACTCTAAAATTGTAATTACACCCTAAATTATAGTTATTTTTAAAATTCCAACATTGTCTTTTAGACTACATTTGGTAGCCAAGATCTTTTTTGGGTTTGGGAAAACTTTTATCCCATACCAAAAATGCCTATGTTTAAAGCCAGATTTGGATGGGAAATTCTGGTGGGCCCCAAAGAGGATAGAGGCTGAAAGATCAGGAATGGATGATGAATTTGACGGAGAACATCAAGATGATGATAATGGTAATAGTAGCGATAAAAACTAGAAGAAAAGGATATAATAGTAAAATGAGAGGTGTGATTACAACCTCCTAACATTTAAAAAAGTACTAGTGTGGTGAACATACAAAAAGGGGTGTACATACAATTTGTTAGGTGTGTAAATATTGCCACTCAATTCCTATTGATCTGTCTAGAGAGATAAACATGCTCTAGGGATGCAATTTTGCGGGCCAAAAGTGTGGGTCAGTTTGTAACCAAGCTCCTCTTTGGATTTACTAATACAGAAGCCGAAACTGACTTGGGCCCAGTTCGTTAATTTTTTATAGTTCATCTTTTTATGCAATAACTTCAAATATATTTCAATCTTATTAGTTTATGGATAGTTTCCTATTATATATGGTTAGCTCTCTCCACTTATTAGGGGGCAGCAGTAATAGTCTAAGCCGTACCTCAGAGGTCTAAATCATGAGGTCCCATAATTGTAAAATGTACTTACACTGGAAAAAAAAAATGGAAAAGTAAATAAATTTCCAGCAATAACTACAAGTGTCATTACATCCATTAAGGTAAGTAAAAGATAACATGGAAGAGGACCTAAATCCAATTTAAGGACAAGGCATGACTTCTGATTTCTTCAAATTCAGCAAAGACTGCTGTTTCCTTTTCCTTTTTCCTCTGCAAAATCCATCAAATTATCAACTAACATTCATTTTTCTAATTTGTTATTTTTCTTTTCTGATTATTTTATAAAATATTAAAAAAAAAATAAATAAATAAATAAAGAACTCCCACTACCTGTTATTTATTTTAATCATTTTGTTTATTCATTTTTGGTTCTGTTGTTCAACATATTCTAACATGCAGACAAACGTTGATTAGGAGTGTGGATTTCAAGATGGCAATGAAAATAATCTTTTACACATTTAACAATTAGTACAAGATTAGTTAACTACAAAAAATGCTCATTTCTTGAAGCCGTCGTCTATGGATATGACTGAGACACTTGTATACTAAATTTGTAAGAAATTACAAGAATTGCCTCAAGAATGAAGATATGGGCTATAATTCATGCATGATATTACAGAAAATAAGTAATGAACTCAGAACAAATTGAACATGAACATGAAGGACACATTATTCATCTGAAATATTAAAGGACTTATGGGGCTTCCAAATTTACAAATTGATTATATTGAAGTTAGAAAGATTACAGGTGAAATAATAAAATTACAATCGCTGAAAATGAAAATGAGGAAAACCTCTCACTTCTCAGAAATTGCAATCTCTCAAATTTTATACCCAGTGATTGATAGTTAGATTTATGGGTCTGCATTACCAAAAAAATTACACGTTGGAAAGGCGAATTGGTCCTATGTAGTATAGACAGTGGAGTAGTCTCTCTAGGCTGGTGGTAAGGGCCGCCGGCAAGTTGGACATTCCATCTTTATATCCATCCACCGTTGTAGACAACCCGAGTGGAAAAAATGATCACATGGCGTCACCTGTTAAATGGATATCATCAAATAAAATTCAAGGTTTAGAAGAAAATCAACTTAAACCAGCTCAGAACAAGTTAAATACCAACCACCCACATACCATGCAATCATTCGAACGCTGTGTAAGATCAATGGCAGTCATGCAAATAACACAATCCGTGGCATGATTTGAATCTGGATCAAACCTTCTATAATAGCTATATTTCTCAGGTAGGATCTGCAAAACAAGAGATCAAGTTTCAGCTAATTATAAAACACATGTTACAACACTAACAAATATTTTGTTGAGAGCCTTGGTAGCAAAAATGTTCACCTTAGCCAAAAGAGTAGTTATCATTCACATAGGTATAGCAGTATAGAACGCCAAGAAATTTGTTAGATTATTCCTAAATGGCATATACTACAAGACAGTACATAGATCGAAGGTTTGCAGGCTGGCAAATAATCTTGTGCTTTTATGACCTAAGTAGGGAGATTTTAAGAAGATCACAAACTGGAGATTCACATTAAGAACATCCGCTGATAATAAGAAAATAATTTCATAGGCTATTGCATTCGCATGAAAAGGTACCACACTACCAATCCAATACAATGTGCTCCACCTAGAATGAATGGTAAATGTAATGCTTTTCATACATTGAGTTATCAGTCATGGAAAACAGCGGAAAACAAAAAGTATTTTGCATAAAGAAAATAAGCAGAGTTTCGTCCAACCAATAAATATTTTGTTGAGAGCCTTGGTAGCAAAAATGTTTACCTTAGCCAATACAGTAGTTATCATTCACATAGGTATAGCCATATAGAATGCCAAGAAATTTGTTAGATTATTGCTAAATGGCATATACTACAAGACAATAAATAGATTGAAGGTTTGAGGGCTGGCAAATAATCTTGTGCTTTTATGACCTAAGTAGGGAGATTTAAGAAGATCACAAACTGGAGATTCACATTAAGAACATCCGCTGATAATAAGAAAATAATTTCATAGGCAATTGCATTCACATGGAAAGGTACCACACTACCAATCCAATGCAACGTGCTCCACCTAGAATGAATGGTAAGTGTAATGCTTTTCATACATGCAGTTATCAGTCATGAAAAACGGCAGAAAACAAAAAGTATTTTGCATACAGAAAATAAGCAGAGTTTCGTCCAACCTGACGAGGAATGAACCATCGGGACCCGAGGTAGTGCTGAAGAAGAAGAATGGATGCTTGCAGTCCAATAAATACACACAAACATATACACCAATTTTTATCAGGCTCAATCCGCATGAAGTTGTGAGGGCATCCAAATATATATAATGGGATTGCTAGTCGAGTAACACTTATGCCTAAAATGTAATAAGGATGCAAAAATTTTCTTGAATCACGTACAACATTGGTTATAATTTGAGGTATCCAAAACGAGTACGTAAGGAGAAGAATAGGTCGCAGAAAATTATGAAATTCATACATAACCAGAATGCCTCCCAAAAGAATCCCGTCTGCAATAGTAAGAACAATTGGATCAAATTAGCAGGACAATTTCAACACAAAATTATGATTGCATATATCACATTGTCAAGTAAGGTTTTAATTGCATATGTAGTTCTATTATTTGTTTTAATTGCATATGTAATCCTGTAAATAAAACTTGTTACCTGTAAATTAATTAGTATCTCATTTGTAAACACAAACCTTACATTAGGTGATAGCACTTACAGAAACGGCTATATAGAACAGAGAGCTCACGCCTCATTGTCTCCCAACCTTCACCATTATTCATAGGTCGACTTGCCTTCCATATAGCAAGAAGATATCTCATCTCAAAGATGGAGAAGACTACAAACTTGAAAAAAGCAGCCGTTGCAAAAGCATTAAACAAGGATTCTGTGAGCCAAAAAGTAAGATCCATTTACTAACAATTTGAGACAAACAAATATTTCAAAGACTGAGCAACAGGATGAACTTTGCATGGACAAATGATGTAACACAGAAAACCAATTGTTGTATAAGTGGCAAGTACAGGACACCAGTTGCACAGCACATAGTGTGAATGATTCTCTCATGCATACAAATCAATAATAATAAAATTAGCAGAACTTGTGGATTTTGTAAATCAAAGATGGGAGCAGTCGTAAATCAATATGAACATAAAGCAACTCAGACATGGTGCATGCTAATGTTTATGTGAATGGAGAGTGCATCAGTGCACAAGTTCATTTATATTAGTTTATCAAGTAAAGCTTCGATTTGATCTCTACCAAGTGGGTTCATGAGATCTAATCCCTCAAAATGTGTCACAAATTAGGGCAGATGAGTGAAATACAACTAATATTCCAAGTAACCAGATCTTTTAATACGGAACTACGGAAAAAATTTTGCCATGTATTCCAAATATAATGTTAAAGACATGAAAATTCTAAGTTAGGGATGATCTTACACAAAACACTACATCCCTAACATATTATTACATGATAACTTCATATGTTATTGTTGTTTATATGAAATTCACAAAGCAGTATATTAAAAATTCTTGAAATTTAGTTGCCGCTGATTCTTCTCTAAACTTACCAACCAGTATTCCTGCAGTCAGATGCAGAAGGCAAAGATATGCATCCATGATTGCTTGTTGTCCAATCATTAGAATTGAAACTTTGGCAGCCCCCTAATAATGGCAGATCATAACCACAATAACTTATCCGGACTTAAAAATTTGATACTACCATATACATCAATGACATTATGTAAACCTAGATTGTTGTTTCAAAGATATGTATAAAGTAAAATTCTTACAGATTGAGTGTTGCTGTGTTCCATCTGTCGAATTAATAAGAGAACCTGTAGGAAAGATACCTGAGCAAAGATATTAAGGAATCCATCCAAAACTAACTAATACCATGGTGATGAGCCACAACATTTAGAAATACATAAAGGATACAAAGGTGACCATTAAGGTATAATTCACTGCTTTGTTATAGTAAACTTCAATGTTGACAGAAGTAGCATTCAGTAGTAAGGGTGAAAAGCAATCCCCATCATCATCCACGGCAGGACTCTCCATAAATCCTTCCATATGATAACGATCATGATCACTCTCTGCAGAACAGAAGCAACAGGAAAACTTAGTATACTTATTGTATATACATGTATCTATTACATGCATTCAAGAGCGAAAGAAAAGATTTTATTTATTTAAGAAAAAAAGGGTATTGAGTTCATGTGCAGAGAAAACTCAATTACCATGTTGGTTTGAGGAGACACGTGAAATTTGGGCAGCAATTTCAATGTTACAATGTTTCTCCATCTCATAAATTGGTGCTGCAGTGATCAATTATAAGATTTAACTACACTTGACAAAAAGATAAAACATATAATGTTTAATTACAACGTAGCACTATTTCAAACAAAAGGTCTAAGTAGACAATATTACATTTTTTCCTCCTCCATATTTTATCTCGTGGAGATTCTTGGAACACCTGTGATGAGAAAACTCCAAGCTGCTCATGAAAGTAACACATCTTAGTGCTTAGATCCCCATCAATAAAGATACATAATAAAATGATAATACACTAATCTAGTGACCAGAGCCATACATCTCCAAAAGCAAGTATTTATCACATACACACTGGGCCAGGAAAATTTAACCCGGAATACTAGAACAAAAACACAATTCCCACTTAAAATCCCAATTCCCACCGAAACTCTTCCTACAATAAAAACCCAACTTCATCTAGAAAAATTATGACCCAAGTCCAACCTTGTCACACTAAAATTAGGGCACATGAATTAATATCGGTTTACAAAGATTGAATAAATTTACGGGCAAATTTTAGGGGCCTCTCCTGAAATTCCGCTAAAATAAAGGGGACACTGTTGGGTTGTCTTTTACATTGATGATCCCAAGGAAGAGGCTTGACAAAACTGACGGGGGGTCTGGAAACAAGTCTTATGATATTAGGAGAGGTTTTTGAAAAGTCAAAAACTATATAGATCAATGTGGATCTAAAGTATATCATTTATGATTTAATAAGAAGTATTACCAAATGATATGGATTTGATAAAATATAATCTTCATCTTGGCCCAATTCTCCCTCTTTTCCACTGCAGTAGACCAATAGAGCATGAAAATTAGCATATTAGAGTTGAAACGAAACCAGAAACCAACTTCACAATATTACCAGCAAGTATATAATTAGAAGGAAAAAAATTTTCAATTAAAAGTAAGATTGGGAATATCCTCAAAATTTAGATGTAGGGGGTATAGAGAATCAAATGATTCAAATTGAGGTTAGTAAAACTTGCCTTGCAGATAAGAACTAACTTCCATCTCTTAATAACATAAACCAAACTGAATCTAGAAATTATTAGTATAAGAAAAATAAAATTATAGACCAAATAATCAAAGCCACTGGCATTCTTAAAAAGAGAACCAAGTGTTCAACAATTATTGTCCTTAAAACTAGCCAAGATTTCAAGATGTCCCAAACTTCATGCACTTTTAGTAATAATGTATAAATTGATGACTGTCGTACAAAAAATGACAATTTAAATTGAATGCAAGCATGCAGAGATTATGACCATCATCACTAACATAATTAGAGTTGAATATATTTATCACTTTCAATGAATTGTATCAGAAGCAAAAATTGGCATTTAAAAGGAACAATAGAATTCAAAAGCAAACACTTAATGCTGACCGATTCATGCTCTAGAAAGGACTTATTAGCTACAATGTACTAAGATAATTAAAACCGACGATAAACTAAAATCCATGAGATTTACCTGTTAGCTACCATTCGAAGCTGTCTAAAAGGCCATATATATACACCTTCTACCCTGATTTGAGCACCACCAACATTATGCTCATTGTCAAACACATCATGAAATATAATCACACCCTGTTATCAAGCATATGAAAGAAAAACATTATCTACCTATATACCACCAAAGGCAACATTATGCTCGCCACGAGCAATCAAACATTCAAGCAAACACTTCATAACCATTAATGATGTGTTTCCTTCAATATGATACATTTAAACTATAATTGAAATCTCTCACCTGAACATAGTGTACACCATTGATTTTTGTTGGACTGCTAACTAATTCAATAACAGAATTGCCATTGGATTTTCTGAAATTTGGAAACTTGGAAGAGCTATTCGTGGAATCTAGAAATTTCCAAGACCCTGCAACTCACATGTCCAAATATACTCACCTCAGTATTGGAGTACAAGGACAACGGAATGTCCATTGATGTGCAAGAAGATTGAATGTATTACATACCAACAGAAAAATAGGTAATCCAGGACATTACAATGTGCAAAATATATCAATGTTTTAATAAATTGTATTTCTATTTATCCATCCAAATTAAAACTGGCATAAAACCAACTTAAGATGCAGATGCAGATGCAAGTCAAATAAAAGAGGTAAGCAAATAGAGTGAATACAAAAGAGGTTAAAATTATATGAGGGTTTAATAGAGGTTAGAATTATACAAGAGTATCTGAAAAGTCTGAAGCTTTCAAAACTCCTAACAGACTATTAGGAAAATGGCTTTTTCAAATTCCTTAGTGATCTGATTTTCAAAGACTATTCCTAGAAAATTCCATTCCAGACAGCCCTTCTTAATTCTAACGGCAAAAAGGAAACCTGAAAAATCTTTTTCTTTCCAGATTAGAATTTTACTTAGTTCTTATTTTTCCAAACAGGTTAGACCAAAGAAGATCCTTCAAACATTGCAGCTTAAAATTTTCTGAAATGTTTGAAAGCTTCAGACTTTTCAAGAACTCTTGTTCTAACCTCTTTTGAACTCCTGTATAATTTTAACCTCTTTTATTTTCATTTTATTTGCTTACCTCTTTCGTTTTCACTTTATTTGCTCTGATACCAAATAAAGTGAAAACAAAAGAGGTCAGCAAATAAAGTGAAAATTATTGACAGGCTCATTTGAGTGCCTAGTCTACAATACTTGACAACTAGTAAACAATTTTCGATCCTGGGAGCCTACGGACTTTAATAGTTGGTCTCAAAGCATAACCAACATATATTTATATATCATATCAATAAACTAAATCAGTTCATTCTAAAAGACAATTTTCATTTCTTTTTGTTTTATTTTCTCTTTAGTTTTCTCATCAATATTCTGTGCACGTTAGATGCATCACATCTAACTAACAGAAAGAAACAATATTCAGGATTGGTGCACTTGGATGAATCAGCATATCAATTGCCCAACAAATGCCTCACGATAACAGGGTTTTGAAAAGTTGGCACCTACAATGAGTGATGATGAATGTCTACAACACGAACTTCAAATCACATAAATAGTTGAGGCAATGGCTCTAAATTCTGTTAATCAGTCAATTCTAGGCATAGATAAGTAACTTCAAATTCTAAAATTAACTTATTTACATGTATGTGATCCAGAGAAGGAGATAAGAACAACGATCCAAATTAGGCCTCAACTCATAATTATCCAAAAGTGGCCAGCCCTGGAAGAAAGCTAGTTTGAATGGTGTTGGGTGATAATACTTAGATGATAACCTTCGTCCATCTCCAATGAATTAGATAGCTAGTCCACTATGTTGAAGCCAAGTGTTGGAATTTTCTTTGATCTTTTTATAACTCATTAACAACACCATGTCCCTCTCTTAGAAATCCTTTTCCTACTTTTCCCAGAGCCTTCATCCTGATGTCTAGTTAAATTATTTATATGAAACCACCACAGCCAAGCAAGCAGGCATGCACCATTCATAAATGAAACTTCATTACTGACAGAGCAGGAATTCAGAAAGGCACATTTTAAACTTGTTTCTCGCAGATATGCAAAATTTACATATATTCCATATAAGAATTCAATTTCCTTAATAAGTATGGCCATGATATCATTAAGACCACATCACTATTCCTTTCAATCTTCAATATAAACTATTGATGACCATTCATCATCCCTGTCATGTTTCTCCCCAAATTTCTCTGTACAATCCCAGTCAAATGGCAATGCCAGGCTAACAAGCCAGAGACTGAAGTAAATTTGTCCACACTGAGCAAAATCAAGATTAGTATGAATAGCCGTATTAGGTTCAGTCATCACTCAAATTTGATAATGTCAAACCTCACATGTGTGTTTTACTGATAAACTTTACTAATATCTTTCTATAAAATCACAATATCATCCATGAAGAACAAAACTACAGATATTATAATTTCGGGATATAATCTAATAATTGAAAATCATAAACAAGCTACAAAACTAAGATTTTTATATAAGAAATAAATCTGTAGGTCACAACTAACTGCCTAAATTAATAAATATGTAACTTACAAACCTCGGTAAGTTCCTGTTATGTTCCATGGAGAATATGAACCCAACTCATTTTCATCTTTTCTAACAAATAGCCACTGTAAAACAAATCATCAACAAGCAAACAAATGAGTTTTCTGTTTCCCATCAGATATATCAATAATTGTAAACTATTGTTTAGCATAGGAAAAAAAAAAAAGAGTAAAATTCTAAGTTAAACTAATTACATGGCATAAATCCGATCTTAAATATAAAACAGTGATAAAGAACACCTCAATCCTTTTCTCACATTAACAGAAAATTAAAAGATGTTTTCCCAGGTTATGACAAAGAAAGTGGACATGTAAATAACTGGTTGGTGTTTACCCATATAATATTATACTTAAAATCATTACCAGGATAAATTTACTTTATCCTTTTTGACAAATTTATAGAAGTAGTTATATCAATCTAATTTCTTCTTCAGAATTTCCCTTTTACATGGTGCAAATTCTAAGTGATTTTTCATGGTTTTCCAATGAAAGCATCAGATTCAGCACAATGTTAAGTTGCAAAAGCAAACTTAAAACTTTGCATACCATTTCACAACATTACTTCAAAACAAAAACCCAAATACAGAAGCAATACAACAACAACAACCGAAACGAAACGTAACTATCATTTCACTATGTCATCCAGTCAAAAATAACACAAGACAAGTTTAACCAATCAAATTTGCATTTTTCATATCCAAATTCACAACTTTTATCCAAATCCTCCTCAAACACAATAAACAAAAACACCAAATTAAATTACAATTAACCAAAACCGGAACAACTAACACAAAACAATAATAATCACAATTATAACGACACCAACCTCATCGCCCCATGACCTTGCTCGGTCCCTCAACGGTCTGAGTCCCGCCACAGGCTTCAAAACAGCAAAAGCAAACCACAATCCAAAAACAACCCAAAACAAAAACCCTAACTGTCTCCTCCTCCACCACAAAACACCCAAACTCCCGCAGGCAACCATATCAAATCCCTCTCCCCGCTCAATCAACTCCAATTCAAGTCTACAACAATACACTGCTCACCAAGCTGATGATGATCATCATGAGGAAGACAAACGAGACTAGAAAATGACATGAAACCAACTCTCATGAAGAGGAAGGTGACTTCAAGTGGAATCAAACATTTTAAGTGAATACCAAACAATCAGATACAAGAAAGTGAGAGCTCAACTGACTTTGAAAATATTATTATAATTCTAATTATATAATTAAATATAAGCAACTAACTTGCAACAAACAAAATATGACCTTCACTGGAAGATCTTGGACCAGATTTTTCTACGAAATCAAAATATTTTTACAAAACTAGGTGCAGCTTCTATACGATGCTTTTGAGAGAGACGGGGGGTGCTGCTTTGCTGTCGTCGTGGACATGTTTTCTGCTTTCTATTCTGGTTTGGTAATGAAGGTCAGAGAGAGAGACACACCGCTTGGTAAAGGCTGCTTTGTGTACGCGCTGGTTGGAGCGTTACTCTCACCGTCCAATTGTGAGTTGATACTTGGAATAGTGGAGTACAGTGCTTGGGATGAGTCGTAAAATTTTTTAATTTTATTGTGATGTTATTGTTTTTTTTTTTTTTTCAACTGCTGATGTTATTGTTTATTATTGATAATAATTTGGAGGATTTTTAGAAAGTTTAATGTCGGATTATGAATGTGAAACGTACGACTATAGCCTATAGGTGGGTGTATAAATGATTAGAGTCGAGACTTTTATTTTCCTTTTTATGGAATTCAATAACAGATAAATTAGACCAATCTAACCCACCTAAAAACTAAAAGAATCCTATTGGACCAATTCACATATATATATATATATATATATGGGTCAAGATCAGATTAAGTGGCAGTCAAAATAAGCTGTTGTAAACTTGGAGATAATCGAAATTTTTTAGGTAAAGGGTTGTGGTTGAACCAAAAGCCAATTATTATTTTTTTTTAGAGAGCACAGAAGCCAATTATTAAAGGCTCAAAGTAGTCCATTTGATGTCAAGCGTTGCCCCAATTATTCAATTTAACATAACTACAATACTATTACATGACAAAAAAAAATATTATTAAATTTTTCAAATATTTTATCCAAATATATATTCAAATAATGAGATATATAAATTTTCAACATCCTATTAATTATCATATTATCTCATAATTTATAAGATGTTGACAACTCATGTATTGCATGAATTTAGGCAAAATCTTTAAAAAACTTAACATTACTCTAAACAAAAATTACTACTAAATCTAAATCTCCTACTGGTATAATTTAAATGAGTAATGTTTGTCTTTCCAAATGTTTTGTTTAAATCTATTTTCAAATGATATAAGATATGAGTTGTAAAAATCTTATAAATCATAAGATAATACAATAATTAATATAGTGCTGATAACTCTATGTTATATTATTTGAACATGAATTTAGATAAAGTAATTTGGAAATTTTAATATTACTCAATTTAAATTGTGAGTTTAAATTATCTTCACACACCTTAAACTTAACTTTATTGTAATACTATATACATCAGTGTCCTTAACTTTAAAATATTAAGATGACTCAATCAAATTCATTCATCACATTCTCTCTTTTAAAACAAATTTTTTATTTTATTTAATTTAAATATAATAGATAAATTTAATTGGTTCATCATAATTTTTTAAAATTATAAGATATTAATAGTAGAATTACTATATAAAAATATATATAGTCATTTTCATGAAATGATATTAATTAGATTTTTTGGCTTTTTAATTCCTAAAGAAATAAGTATATCACTTTGTTTTTTCAAAAAACAATAAGTGTGATTCCTGCACACGGTTGTTTGACATTAAATACTGATGTGGCTGTTCGCCCGCGGCTCACTGTTGTTGGTATTAGTGATGCTAAACATTTGGAAGGATGTTGAAGTGGCAGTGCTGAATGTGGCTTCTGAGATCGCACTTTGTAGTAATTTTCGTGTAGAAGCTAATATTGTTGTTGATGATGTTGAGATACTTGGCAGGGAGATTGGTGTTTGTACTTTGTAGTTGTCAAGCTATCCCGGCTGGCACATAATCTGGTTTCCTTGATATTATCATTTATGGGGGATCTGTGCTGCTGCTTTTTGTATTTTTCCTTTGGCTTGGTTTATAAAAGTTGTTTTATACGTTTTTTTTTGGTTAAAAAAAAAAATGATTCCCAAAAATTGTTTAATGTAGTGCATTGAAACATTGATTTTAAAAGATTTTATAATTGTAAAGCTATTTAGTAGCTACCTCACGAGTCATTATCAAAGAATATTAAAAGTAGTAAGCAAAATTAATATAAAGAGCAGAGCGTAACATTTCAATTATAAAATAAAAAATAATATTTCATTAATTTACTACTTTGAACTTCATAAAGGTGTCAATAGTAAAATAGTGCAAGAAATAAGTAATTTTTTAATAATAGTAAATTCGTAATCATATCTTATAACTCATGTTTATTTATCCCAAGTTGCAACGCTTTTGCAAATAATCTAGGCATATAATCACATGACTAAAAAATCATTTTATTTCCTCTTTTAAAATGGTCAGAAATTCAATATATACCTACAAATAAAATTTAATCATTTGCTAAATAATATTATTAATTATAGTATAAGACCTGAAGCATGCATGGTTAAGTATCTCTTTCGATTCTAAAAGCTTAAATCCCATTCTTATCGAATTTATGAATAGTTTATTTTCAATGAACTTAAACTCCGTTCCTAACCATAAAACATTATAATAATAATAATAGCGCAATATCCGGTCGAGAATCGAAAACGGCAGCGTTTCCTTGGTCTCCGCACAGATTCTAAACCCAAAGCCCTCCACACCTTGGCGTGACAGTCTAACAATGGAGGAGGCAACGGTGAAAGGAACGGTGACGTCACTCTCGTCAATGTTTCCAGTGGAAGACGCGCAGAAAGCGGCGAAGCGCGTGGAGGAGGCGCTGGCGGAGAATGAGCAGGAGCTGAACCGAGTAAAGGAATTCATCGCCGATAACTCATGCCTCATAAACCTAGTCCAGAAACTCCCCGAAGAACTCCACCACGATATCATGGTAACTCACGCCACCTGTCAATTACACGACTCTCTCTATCTCTCTTTGTTTTCCGATTTCGTTTTTGTGGTTTTGTTAATTGCAGGTTCCGTTTGGAAAAGCAGCTTTTTTTCCTGGTCGCTTGATACACACCAATGAGTTTCTGGTAATTAAAAAAAACGATTTTTTTTAATAAAATTTGATTTTATGTGTAAGCTTTGATTGATGAGTTTGGAAATGTAATTTAGAAGAGTGTACTTATAGGTGCTTTTGGGAGAGGGCTATTATGCTGATAGGACGTCGAAGCAGACAGTTGAGATTTTGAAGAGAAGAGGGAAGGCTTTGGAGTCTCAAGTTAATTCTCTCAAGGCGATGATGCAGGACCTTCAAGCCGAAGCTTCCTTTTTCGATGCCACAGCAAGTGAATCCGCGGTAAGTTGTGCTGTTTTGTTTATTTACAAGAACGTGTGTAGTACTAATATGTGTATACAATAAGCTAGAAGTTGATATTCTAAATGTTTTTCTTGGAAGTCTTGCAATGGATGCTTTGGTACGGCAAGATATAGAAACAACATTTTGTTTTGTATCGGGTTATAAAGGTGTCATTTTTCACTCCCTCGAATGTTGATGGTAATAAGTAATAACAGTTAAATGTTCACTGGCAGCTTGTCTTTGTGATTATGGAGTTTTTTTGCTACAGTTAGTGAATGTTGGATAAATCATTTGGCTGTGTTGTTTCCGTCAACAATGTTAATTTTGATGCATATGACAGGAGGGTCTTGTTGAGATAAGGGAAGAATATGTGGAGGAGAATTTGTCTGAAAGGGCATCTGATTCAGGCAGGTTCTTGTCGTCTTACTGTTCTAGTTTTCTGTAGCTTGTTGTGAAAAAGTCTTATTGAAGTGTGTGGTGTATGTGTTTATTAATTTGGTTATGTCACCAGTTTTCTTGCTTTCTTTCATCCCTTTAGTTTTCTTTATCATTTTAATTACAAAGTCTTAAAGTATGCTGGTCTAAATAGATTCTAGAATTTAATATTATGTTTTGTGTCAACAATATATATTTTAGATATTAAAGCCTCAGATTAATATTCTATAGAACATTGGATACTGCCCTGGATAGAGCTGATGGCACAAGTTGATTAATTTAGCGAACTATATTAGTTGAAACTTAAGCTTAGTTGTATGGTAAAGGATGCAGTAATCCTTTGTTTGAATTATTCGTCTAGGTAACGATTGGCAACAGGGTAAGCTCTTAGAAAATGTGATACAGTTGGGGTTGATAATCCAATGTGGATCAGCTGTTGTTATTCTTACTGATTGTAACAATGCACATCAGCTAGAGTTTATGTCATTTTAAGGAGGAGAATATAAGTAGTTATTTGTTCATTGCTTAAAGAGCAGGCTGAGATTCATCATCAGTCTGATTTATTGCGAGTTGCGAAGAAGTCCCGTCTAGCACCAAAATAGTGTCCCTACACATGTATATTTCTTTGATCAATGTATGTCTTTTTGGTTCTGTCACATTGGAGAAATCGCCAATTTTTGTCAGAAGGCTGATTTGGTATGTATAGAGAAGGATATTACCTCTTTCTCATATGAGAGAATTATTGTGTATCTGCAACTGTTGAAAGTATTTTTAATCTTTTTGAGACACTCTTGATACACTGAGCATCAATGTAATGAATGAAATACAGAATTATCATGCATATTTGCAAATTTAGTTTCAGATATTGCATTGGTAACACACATATGGGTATGGAATTAATTGAGTTCAGAGATTGTCTGGTCACACCAATAGAGTTCTCTATGCATTCTTTATTTTTTGTTGTTTGTTGTTCTGCTGGCTGGGTGGGGCTAGGGTTTGCTTCTATTGCTCCCTATGTTGCTTTGAGCTTTCTTTATCTGCATAGGTGTCTGCACTGCTTATCTTTGGTTTGTCTGAATGTCTTGAAAATTATATTCGTACAATAGTGCTTGCAAAAATCTGGAGTTTTTTCTGTTTTTCATCCTTGCAATGAAAGGAAGTAATTGCGAATTTGCGACTTATCTTTTTTGAAGTTGAAACTTACAGTGGTTGAGATATCTTTCTTTTCCAGGGTCAATTAAACAAGGTCTGTCTAGTTTCTCTGAAGCAGACAACACGAATGTTGAAGATGAAGAATATGCCCGTATCATGGCTAGGTTGGATGAACTTGAGCAAGAAGAACTTGCTGCTGAACTTGAAAATGAGGTTGATGAAGATAATAGAGGTAATGCATCTAAAAGTGACGATCAGAGCGATGGAGATGAGCAAGCTATCACAGATTTCAATCAGTTTTCAGAGCCAATTGCTCATGATCATAATCTCAGATATTCAGAGGTGTTGTTTATGATTATTGCTTCTTGTTAGAGGACACAGAAATAATTATTGCGATTTCATTATATCTACATGATGAAACAGGAGCTTAGGCCGAGAAAACCAGCACAACAGACAAATGATAAAATAACCTTTGAAGAGTTTTCCAATAATTATCTCCGCCAGCAGGATTTTGGTGAACAATCTGTAAGAGTGGCTACCTCAGATCCTCTTCTCAGTGGTTGTTTTTTTTTTTTTTTGGTTAATCTTTGTCAGCTACTGATATTCTGGAAACCTGGAAGTGCAGTGTACAGGATTGACAGCTCAGGCTGTAGCCAGAGGTATTTTTGAATTTAGAAAGAAAACAGTAGTTTGAGGCTTAGTTGAATTGAGTCTTCACTTCTACAGAAGATAACCAAGAGGATTCTGTTAAAATTGTGTTGTTTGCAAATAATTATGCTATTTTCTCGATGCTTATATTTGAACATGTGAGTAATATTTTTTTAGTTTCATACAATGTAAACAAACACATACTCACATGCGCTAATACTTCTCAAGGTGTCATGATTAAATGGGAGAAATTACTGCTTACATCTATCAATTAATCTCTAAAATATTTTAGAGACAACTTTCTGACTTTATTATGCTATTATAAGACTGCTTAGCATATCATGACAACCAATATTTGTGATCTGTTTCAGTTTGTATTTACTGATAGAGTGATCTCATGGCAAAAATTTGGCAGACAGTGTGAAATCAAGTTCCACAGAGAAACCTTTGATGCTTTCTGAAGTGAAAGAGAATGCTGGCACAGTGCCTTCATTAAAAAATGAGGTATTAAAGCTTAAATTCAAGTTCGATTAGCATTATCGACTCTTCTATACTTTTCTATGGCAGTGGAAGTTGTCAGTTTTATTACTTTGGGTGCCCTTTCTTTTCTTCTTAAGTGTCATTATATCCTTCATGTATTGATTGTTAAAAGGAAATCTCTAATAGCATTAAATGGTTGTGCTAATGTAACATGCTTCCCTGGTTTCCTGTAAGCTGGACTGTTGATAATTTGTCTGAAGTTTGCTCATTTGTCATTGATGCCCAATGCCGTGTGGACAATCTGTTGATACATGCTTTCATCTCAAATTCTGTTCAAAATTTTAACCTTTTGTATCATCGCGTTATACTGAGTTTTATTTGTAAATGACAAAAATCTCTAGTAAATATAATTTAATAATACAAGGTACAGAATTTGAATTGTAAGAGCTGAGCTGAGCATTCTGTTGTTCGAATCTTGTTTTCCATACTGTGTAGACAGATGGGCACATATCGGAGGGCTTTCCCCACCCTTCAACTCAACCAATTAATCTACCATTTTTCTTCTACAGGTATCTGCACAGCCTTCAAAACCAGAAACCAATAATCCCAAGGTATGTATCAGCTTGATAAGTGTAACAGTGTCAAAATTTTCGTGCTGTAAATTGTCTATTTGGAAAAATGCAAACTGATATTATAAAGAATCCAGAACTGCTGTTTCTGCATCTTTATAGTGAGTTTATAGTTGCACAAATTTCATATGAAGATGTTTGTTATTATCTCTTGCCTCTTCGGGATTAAATGTAAGGAACGTGTGATTGGAAAATGCTTTTTAATTTCTTTTTATTAGCACCTGAACTGTTGATGTTTGACAATTCTGCACATTTGAAAGGAATGTGATATGTTTCCATGCAGTCAACTATGATGATTGTTGCCAAGATTTTCTGGTTTGCTAGAAATTATCTCCGTGTTTGCTATAATAGTATAATATGTATGCATGCATGCGCATATCAAAGAGCTGCGCCAAAGCTTGCTTTTACCATAACCCTATTTCCTCAACAGATATCTGCCCAGACTTCAAAATCGGAATTTGATATTCAAAAGGTACGTTTCTGTGATAATTGTTTATTCTTAACTCACTAAAATAGACATTTTACATTACCTTTTAAATTGGTGGAGGCAGTATGAAGCATGTGATACTTCTTTATGTTATAGTTACCCATTTTATTTATATCATCTGTATTGCAGGCATTTACAGGATCCATCGTGGAGCACTCTCCAAAGATACAAACCAGTACACAGGAGCAAACTGGGACTTCATTAAAGGTATCACTGGTTGTGGTTGATGCAACCTTGACAGTAATACATTCCCTGTTTTGTTCAAATCCTAATTGTGGCTTTGACTACTACAGCCGTCTGGTTCCCAACCATCAAAACCAGTTTCCAGATTTAAGATGCAGAGAAAGTAGCAGATGGTTAAGTACATGGAAAGATGCAGGAAACATGCTTGTACCAAAGTGGAAATTACAACTGCTTCATATCTACCATCAGTACAAATTGTTCTCAGCAATCTTTAATAGAAAGGGACAATTATAGAAATTGTGTGATCATGGATGCTCGAATGCTTATTTTATTTCCGACATGACTGAACACCTTTTCCACACAGTATCATCTTCGAATCAATCAAACTCTTGTTAACTCTAGACGAATCAATTTAAACTTGGTACATTTTCATTTAATGGTGTAAAACTAGGTAACTCGAACAAGTACTGCATTATATTGTAATTTCATTTACTTTGTTCACAACCAAAATGTAAATTAATATTACTTTGTGATACAATAATATACAATGATGAGTACCTGTAATATTTGAAAAACTGCTTAAAGCCATCCTTCAACCGTTGGGCATCTTCTTTCTCTTTTTGTATTCTTGAAGCACATTCTCCATCTCTAAAGGAGTGACAGACAATACCCACTTGCTAAATTCAATCACTCCCATGCCCATGAACTGAGCCAGTAGATTGTATTGCATCTTTTTCCAGTCCTTGGACGAAGCAAGTGTGTTTTTACTCTTTGCAACATCTAATTTTCTTTTCTTCTTCTTCGAAGGGATGTCTGGCTGCCTTAAGCTATCATCCAGGGGGATGCTAACTTCTATAGTATCTTGAATTCCAGTTTGATTGTTGACAATATCTTCGTTGCGATGGGCATATACAATACCTAAACAACAGCAATGTTAACTCACTATTACCAACTTTTAATCCCATCTACAAAACACCTCCATTGGCCACTGCCTACCTCTTCATCATAAATGAAAACAATTTGAATATATATATATATATATATAACTACTTATTTTGGATTTGATTTATGGCAAGTTCAATCAGGTTATATTTCCTTGGGAAATTATCACCACATCAGTCAAATAAAGTCAATGCTGATCTCATGCTATACAATACCATACTAGCATATTATAATAAGTATCAAAAAGTTTAACTTTTCGCTTCTTGGGATTATTTTTATGTTTTTCGCATAGTTCTTTAGCCAAATACAAAAAATATACACATATATTATCTTCAAATGGAAAGAAGGTAACACCATATGCCAAGTCAGAAAAGAGTCAAGGTCGCAACTAGAGTTTCTTTGAAGTCTGTTTCGAATTGAAAAACATGAAGTTGTTGGAAAAATAAAAATAAAAAGACTGTTTTTGACGTGAGCCGAATTCAAGGCTCTCCCTAATATAGGTGCTGCAACCCAAACAGCTATATATTGAAAAACAGCATCATTCTTTTTCAATGTAGGACAAGTTAATGTTTTTATATTCAAATTTTCAACAAGAACAAATAGATATCAAATATCAGAATCATAATTCGTAAGGTAATATTAAAATACTAAGCATAATTAGATCTTCCACTAATATTAAAACGCTAATAATAATTAGATCAGGAGAAAACAGCGCAAATCACCGTGGGACAAAATAGTACTCAAAGAGAGAAATGAGAGAAATGAATTGAACTTACCCAAGTCTTCTAGCACTGGCTTACTAGTGGTTGGCCTCTCTGGATCACTAGACTTTCTGGTCTTGGATCCTGATGGAAGTGACAGATTGGCTTCTTTTGCAGGAATGATACAGGTGCCAAGCTCAATTTCCTCTTGCTGCCCATGTTCTTGCCCCTGCTTTACATGCAACTCTATAATTTCACTGGTAAAAAGCTTATCAGAAAGATCTCGGAATAGATTACAGATTCCAAAAAGCTCGCCTTGAAATTCCTTGCAATCCTGCAAGAAGGTAACTGAAGTCAAATGCACAAACTCTAAACGTTTAAATACAGAATTAAAAAGCTAGAGGAAACCAGATACTCCTAACTCTCACTCCCCTAAAACCAATGTATATATTATTTTTAAAAATAAAATAAAATAAAATAATTTTCTTATACCTGGACACCTTCGAAGTATCGTTTTTCCATTTTCCCTGAAACAGCAATATTTGATAGTTGTTGCTTATACACCTGACGAGTATAAACAAGTTCTTCAAGGGAACCAGCAGACAGGAGGCGGAAGACTATAACATGCCGCTTCTGCCCAAAACGAAAGGACCTGTCCTGCGCCTGTAAATCCTGGGCAGGATTCCAGTTTGGATCAAATATTACCACACGGTTTGCACTTGCAAGATTCAATCCAAGTCCACCAGCTCGAGTTGATATCAGGAACACCTGAAGGAAGAAATTAGACCAAGAAAAAAGAAAATTGGAGCACAAACTTCCTACTAAATTAGAACTTGAAAAACTACCTGCTTGCTTGGACTCGAGTTAAAATCATCAACAAGAGATTGACGCAAGTTCGTTGGAGTTGAGCCATCAAGTCTGGAAAAGCTATAACCTTTGCGTATAAGTAACTTTCCCAGTATGTCCAGCATCCTAAATCATGATTTAATTTCAGAAGCAGGAAAAGGAGTCATGTCTAGATGGTTGCACATAAACAGGAAATAAAAGAGACACTCAATAACAGCTACTTTACAATTAATTAATGTAATTAGATCCCAAAGAACAAATTCCAAAGCAAATTTTATATCCAGTGAGCCCATCAATTTCTATCGCCACCAACTAAACTTTCCACAACCGCCATTAAGATATTTTGAGGCTGGTTATCTTCCTTCGTTAATCTATATATTCACAAATATCTGACATCATAATAAAAATTAATGTTTATTTCCCTAGAAGCCTCATCATCAATAATATGTCCTCGTGAAAATTTAGCTACTGGCCGTCATATTTTCAGTGTATTTAAGCATGTATCTAATGATCTAAAAGAGCTCTAGATTTTCTTTCCTTCTCTCCATGTTTAAGAGATTAA
Organism: Litchi chinensis; assembly: GCA_019925255.1. NCBI lineage: Eukaryota > Viridiplantae > Streptophyta > Magnoliopsida > Sapindales > Sapindaceae > Litchi > Litchi chinensis. The sequence goes on from CM034472.1 coordinate 19,185,475, forward strand.
CAAAAGAACTCTTTTCTTGGTAATGCTCAAGAAAACATTCAGAACATTTTTTATTTTTTTCAAATAATATGAAACAAAGTGTTTTCAGATTCATTCAAACTGCATGTGAGGAGGTCTGTGTGGGGTTGGAGATCTGAATTGCAATCATAGTTTGTTGAACTTGGAAAGTGTTTTTAAGTAGATTCTGGAATGGCCCCAGCAGGTCACACATCGACATATTAATTAATCAGATGTTTTTACCTTACATTATACTGTTCTGCCCATTGTAATAATTGCAGCAAATATAAAAGGTGGAAAACTAATATACTGTTTATCAGCATAACAGATAATCACTCTTGTCTCGTCATTTTGATAATAGCCAGTTTTATTTTAAAAATGAAACTGATATTAGAAGGTCCAATAAATGAAGGTTGTAAAACATTACCTCACAGAATAACTGAACAGAAGAATTTTGTCACCCTTCGAAACCCAAGAGAACATTAATTTTTCTAAAGCTCGCATTTTGCCACAATGTTTAACATCACTCAGCCCCATGAAACTCTCGCTTTGGGCATTCCCTCCCACCAAATCAATATCTGGTCCAAAGACAGCAGAAGCAAACTCTGCATCTTTCCTTTGTTTATCTGGTTCATCTCTAGGGTTAGGCTTAATAAGCTCCAGGTGATTGCTTATCTGTGAAGAAGCAACAATTGCAACCATGAATAAATGAAATAACAAAATTTAGAAATTTGGTTTGTCTCAACCCTCGCCTATGAAATCCATTCTATTAAGCAATTGAAAAGGTTTGCATGGCATGACTGGTGTAAATAAAAGTAGCAAGTAACTTTTGTTGCAAAACCATCAAATTATGTTCCATTTTTTAAATTCATTGTACGAAGGACTGGCAATTTATAGGTTTATCAACCTGTTGAAGTTTGACAAGGCAAGGAAGGACAAGGCAGAAGGGGCATGAATCACACCCGTCAGGGTTATCCCTGTGAAGATAAGGCCAGATAATTCCATCAGGTACAGTCCTTTTGCAACATTCCACTTGTGTCAGAGGACTTCCACAGCTACAAGGACAATCCTTATTGATGAGGCATTGGATGTCTGGCAGTTGTAACATTCTCCTATATACCCGTTTTTGCAAATCACTCATGGCACAGAACACAACATTATCTTCCTTTCCCATCATAAGATGCGCAATAGTCTCTTCCTTTGTCCTCCTTAACATATATTTCCGAAGAACTGCCGCGAGGTGCTGTTTTCTTTTATCAGCAACCTTGACAAATCTTTCAGGAGCAGTTGATCTCTGGCCCTGCTTGAGAGGTTCATCATAAAACTCCCGGAAATGTTCTCGTGTTCCCAAAGACCCAGGCGCGACCCAGTCAAACAGATTGAAAAGTTCCATTATTTTATTCTGCATAATGGTTCCTGTGAGACCAATACGTTTCAGAGTCTTAAATTCTAAACATGCTATATAGAGCTTTGACTTTTCGTTTTTGAGTCTGTGTGCTTCATCAACAATCACAATCTCCCATTTGATCTCTGATAAGATGCTGCCATGAATTCTGTAAGTGTCAAAACTAGTAATAAGTACTTCAACTCTGCATGCTTCAAGTCTTTCTAGAATCAAATCACGATTTGGCCCATGGTAAATAGAGACATTAAAGTCAGACCACCTAGAGAATTCAATCTCCCAGTTCTGGATTACAGATGAGGGGCAAATTATCAACACGGAGCCCTTATTTCCAACCTTAGTTTCTTTCAATATCCTAGAGTCACCAGATTCATCTTTCCCAAACACGGCAGCAAGAAATGCAATCGTCTGAATTGTCTTTCCTAGGCCCCTGATCCAATTAACCCAAAGAAAAAATGTAATTCCATCAGCACAGTAAAGAGTTTGATACATATACTCATATACATAAAAAGGAAAAAAAAAAAAAAGCCAGGTAAATTAGAACACAATCAACCGATATCAACAAAAAATGAAAAGTGTACTTAGCACTCATACTAGTCTAGCGATGTTACTCATACGGAGGCAAAAAAAAAAAAGGCAAAAATAATCAACCAATATCAGCGCTATAAAGTTAAGTAACCAACATAACTACCATGTAGAAAGCGTAAATGCTGAAGGGGATGCGTAATATGGAGATAATTTGGGCAGAAGATAAGATCACATCAAGCAATAGTGGGCAGTTATAGTATCTATATACTGATAATGCTTTATGATATTAAATACTTGCTAACAAAGAGAGAGCACATCGCCTGCCAAAAATAGCATTCTAAACAGATCAGTGCTATACAATTGGACAATGGTGAAGACCAAACAAGACGACTAAAGTACATAGATACAAGAAAGATCACATTTTAAAAACATAACAAAAAAACGAGTAATAAACATCAACAAACATAAACAAAAGTACTCACATGTCATCACCAAGAATACCTCCATGGTTGTTTTTGTATAATTTATACAAAAACTTGACTCCCTCTCTTTGATGTTCGAGCAACCTACAGTTAATAGAAGCAGGAACCTGCAACCGAAATGAAACAACATCAAAGAAAGTAAAAACCTCGAAAAAAATCACAACTTTAACAGAAAAACCAGACAAGCATGTAATGAATTACCTGTACAAGTGGAAATTCTCCATCTTCAGACAAAATCAAAGGCTCAAATGGGCCTGTATGATCAAACTGAAACTGACCCAGTTGGGGTCTCCCAAATTCTCTATCAACTTGCCCTTTTTCCTCCTCTTCTTCTTCTTCAAGATCATGGCTTTTACCATGTTGACGCTTCTGTTGGGTTTCAAGATTCAGTTTTGATGACAGAGGAAAGTAGTCTTCTTCAAGGCGTCGAAGCTGCTGCGAAAGAGAAGATTTTGGGGGTTTTCTTGAGTTGATGAGTGGTTGATTCGATGATTCTTGGGACCACAACGACGATGATGAAGACGACTGTGTGATTGATGATGAGAGGTTGGAGCAGGGCTTCAAGCTTTCTTTGAACCTGCGCAACATAGACATGGATTGTGAGGAAATAAATAAATGCAACGGTTGTCTGGGAATTTGGTTTTGTGTTTTGTGTTTTTGATTTTTGGTTATTTTTTCAAACCGATTTCATAAAACAATAAGGTCGCTGTGAACCGCCCAATACTTTGGGTCTTCCTCCTCTTGGGCCTCTTTGAGGTTAAATCCGACTGAAAAGGGAGTTTTTTAAATTTTGAGAGAACTTTACTTTGATCCCTATAGTTTTGAAAAATTCTTGTTTATAAATATAAATTCATTTGTAACGCTCATGATCCCTTATATTTTAAAAACTCATCAAAGTAGTCCTTATTATCAGTTAACAAAATGTCAAACGTTATACATGTGAGGGTAGTTTTATCTTTTAATACTAAATAGTGTCATTAAGACACGTATTAGATGAAAATTTTTTTAAAAATAAATAAAAACAACAATTATAAGTGTATATGTAGTTAATGGAAAGAGTCTTTTTGTAACGGACTAGCCCGAATTTGGGTCTTGGGCCTTGGCCCTCACCCTGGCACTAGCCTGGCCCACACCGTCTCTTGGGGGCTGCCATGTGGACAGGTACTGTGGGATCCCCTTGCTCCCCTTTCTATCGCCTCCCCAGCCACTCGAACTCAAGCACTAAGGGTTTAAGTGCAATTGAGGAGCATGACTGGTACCAATTGAGCTAGCCCGGATTCAGGTCTTCGACCTTTGCCCTCATCCCGGCGCTAGCCCGGCCCACACCGCCTCTTGGGGGCTGCCATGTGGACAGGTGCTGTGGGATCCCCTTGCTCCCCTTTCTATCGCCTCCCCAGCCACTCGAACTCAAGCACTAAGGGTTTAAGTGCAATTGAGGAGCATGATTGGTACCAATTGAGCCTCAATTGGTACCAGCCATGCTCCTCAATTTCACTTAAACCCTTAGTGCTTGAGTTCGAGTGGCTGGGGAGGCGATAGAAAGGGGAGCAAGGGGATCCCACAGTACCTGTCCACATGGCAGCCCCCAAGAGGCGGTGTCTCATTTCTATCGCGTCCTCAGCCACTCGAACTCAAGCATTAAGGGTTTAAGTGCAATTGAGGAGCATGACTGGTACCAATTGCTCAATTGGTACCAGCCATGCTCCTCAATTGCACTTAAACTCTTAGTGCTTGAGTTCGAGTGGCTGGGGAGGCGTAGAAAGGGGAGCAAGGGGATCCCACAGTACCTGTCCACATGGCAGCCCCCAAGAGGCGGTGTGGGCCGGGCTAGCGCCGAGGTGAAGGTCGAGGCCCAAGACCTAAATCTGGGCTAGTCTGTTACACTTTTACTATTTTCTATCGATGTTAACTGTCAAATATCACATCAGAGTGACTAATTTAATCAGTTTTTGAAATGTAAGGAACCATAAACATTATAAATCGGGCTAGCTCAATTGATACCGGTCATGTTCCTCAATTGCACTTAAACCCTTAGTGCTTGAGTTCGAATGGTTGGGGATGCGATAGAAAGAGGAGCAAAAGGATCCCACAATACCTGTCCACATGGCAGCCCCCAAGAGGCGGTATGGGCCGGGCTAGCGCCGGGGTGAGGGCTGAGGCCCAAGACTTGAATCTGGGCTAGTCCGTTACACTTTTACTATTTTCTACCGATGTTAGCTGTCAAATATCACATCAGAGTAACTAATTTAATAAGTTTTTGAAATGTAAGGAACCATAAACATTATAAACGAATTCATATTTTAAAACGAGAAGTTTTTTAAAAATATAGAAACCAAAATTAAGTTCTCACTAATAATTTTTTTTTTTTTTAATTTCCCGACATCTTTTCGAGTTAGATAACTATCAAGACTAATCAAAATAAGATAATTATCGAGACCAACTAAGATAAGAATCTAATAGCATGATTTAGATGACTATTCTTAAGTAGTGGGAGAGGATTACTTGTATCTTTTTATGAATATTACATAAAATGTAAGACATTTTGTAAGCTTGAACCTGTGACTTGGAGCAATTAGGTGGGGTAGTTACCACTGCACCATCCCACTTGAGTGCAAAAGGCCTCTTCTTCTTCTTCTTCTCAATGTAATAATATAAACAGTAAATAACATCTCATCTCACAACGTAACATTAATATTTAAATACATAAAATATGTTTTCGAATGGATAAATACTTACTAAAAGCACATGAAGTCATATGCAATATGTGATATTCAATTGGTTATTGGTTTTTTTTTTTTTTTAAAAAAAAAGATTCAATGGATTATTGTTTAATATATTTTAAATTTTATTATAAATAATTACATATCATTTTTTGTTTGATGAAAATATCTCCGAATCTAGTCAAAACCTTGACAAACAGAATACTTCCACATATGTTTATTTGATAAATGTCTATCCTTCAAAAATATATATATAAAAATTAACCTATATGTCGATTTTAACAATGAAATATCAACTTTGATTTTGTATCTCAGGATCCAGAGGAGAAGTATCCGGTGTTGTAATTGTGTGGCAAATAAATAAACTTTAAACCAGTGTTGCAAAAATCGGCGATTTTCCGGCGAGAAATCGGTGACCGGCGGCCGGCCGGTCCGATAAGGGCCAGATCGGCGGTGAAAATCGCTGCTGGCGGTTAAGCGGTCGACTCGGGCGAGTAATCGGGCAGCTCGGCCCGACTCGCCCGACTCGGTCGATCCGCGCTTTTTTTTTTCAAAACTGCAACCCCAAAACGACGTCGTTTTGGGTTGATTTACATTTTTTTATTTAACCCAAAACGATGTCGTTTTGGACAGCCCAAAACGACACCGTTTTGGGTTCAGATTACAAAAACCGAAAGCTTCTTGCAGAAGCTTTCGGTTTTTGGCTGTCTCTTGCCTTCCAAGGTTTGCTTCTCCCCCACAGCACCAAACTTCTTGCAGAAGTCAGAGGTCTGCTCGCCGCCGTCAGCCCGTCGCCGTCCTGCCGTCGCCGTCTCCGACGTCTTCACCGATCGCCGACGGCAAGTACTTAATCTTTTTTTTTTTTTTTCGTTTTTTTGCTTCTAGTTTTAGGTTTTTTAGTTTTTAAGTTTTGTAAATTTTTTTTATATTAATGTAGCTTAATGTAGTGATTTTTTTTAAGTTAAAATAATGATTTGAACAAAGAAAAACTTGAAACATGTTGAAAGTTGTGATTTTTAAGTTTTTAACATATAAAGTAGCAATTTTTATTATATAATATATATTGACATTAAAAGAATCATTTATATGTTATTTTTTGCTAAGGCTTAAGAGGCTAAGATTAAGAGTTGTTTATTAAATTTGGATGATGATTTTTAATGGTTTGTGAGGATATATATATATGAAATTGTTATTGAATAGTTATTGCTTAAATTCTTTGTAATATACTAATCTAATGTTTGATTATTTGTCACTCATGTTACTTATGTACTCACAAAATGTAAATTGTGTTGTTGTTGTTGATTTGTTCTGTACTTCTGTTTCATTTGATATAAATATATAATCAAGAATTCAATATCTTTAATTTTATAGAAATATACATATATTGTGTTGCTTTTGGTTTTGTGGGAGAGTTTTGTTTTGTTGTTTTGTTTTGTTTTTTTTTGGTTTTGAGACTATTTTTTGGGTGCCAAGTTTTGATTTTGTAGGCATTGAAATTGTTACGTATTTATAAATTATAATTATGTTATGTTATGTAATGTATTAATGTTTAATTATTTATATTCTTTATAATATTTGTTGTGTTATTTGTGGTTATGAAATGCTTCAATACTTGTTGGATGATTAGGTTAATTGATACTTAGATATTCACGAATTATGGCGAATGATAATGCATCTTCGGGAGCTTCCACTACTCAATCTCTCAAGCGAAATTCAGATGATATTGGATGGGAGTATGGGATGTTGGTGGATGGGAAGAGTTTGGAAAAAATTAAATGTAAATTGTGTGGGAAGGTTATGTCCGGAGGGATATATAGGTTGAAAGAACATGTGGGCCACATATCCGGAAATGTGGCTAAATGTCCAAAGGCACTACCGGATGATGTAAATAAATGTAAAAATGCAATTATGGAAATAAAAAATAGGAAAAAAAATAAGATGATTGAGGAGAATTTAAAGAGACGAGAAGTAAATATTGGGGAACAAGGAGAGATGGAAGAAGTAGAGATTGGAGGGGTAAGGAAAGAGCGTCATTTTGTTGGCCCTATTGATAGATTCGCAAATGAAATTAATCCGGAGTTGTCACAAGGCTCAAAGAAGTTAATGCGACAACAAAACATCAACGAAACACTCTTTAAAGAGAGAACCGATCAAGTGCATAAATGGGTGACTGGTTGGTTGTTTGAGAGTGGCATTCCATGGAATGCTATTGATAATGATAGTTTCTTACGTGCTTGTGAAGCAATTGGTCAATTTGGACCGGGTTATAGGCCTCCAACGCGTTATGAAATCGGAGAGCGATATTTGCCTCAAAAGGTGCAAGAGACCAAGTTGTTGTTTAAGAGGCAAGAAGAAGAGTGGGCTCAAAATGGTTGTTCAATTATGACGGATGCTTGGACGGATAGAAAAAGGAGGAGTATAATGAATTTATGTGTAAATTGCAGGTATGAATTGCATAGAATTTATCAACTATAGTCTATACATCATTACATTGTCTATATCATTGATACTATAAATCTATAATTGATAATTTTGATAATTTATTAAATAATGCTTTATTGATGTTTGATTATTGCAGGGTAGGAACCACTTTTATTTCTTCCAAAGATTGTTCTGATGTGGCACACACGGCTGAACACATTTTCCAATACGTGAATGAATGTATTGAACAAGTTGGACCAGAAAATGTTGTTCAAGTAGTAATCGACAATGCTAGTAACAATATGGCTGCTGCAAAGATATTGAAGGAGAAGAGGCCAAACATATTTTGGACCTCATGTGCTGCTCACACCATCAATCTCATACTTGAAAGTATTGGAAAGCTTCAGAGATTTAGCAAGTTTATTGAGCAAGCAAAACAATTGACGATTTTCATTTATGCTCATCACAAAACTTTGGCAATGATGAGGTCTTTTACAAAGAAGAGAGACATCGTAAGGTCGGGAAAGACTAGATTTGCATCCGCATTCCTTACTTTACAAAGCTTGATGGATAAGAAAAATGCTTTGAAGACAATGTTTAGTAGTAAAGAATGAGATAAGTATAAATTCTCACAAAGTGCTAAAGAGAAATTGGCCTACAATTGTGTGATGAGCTTCGGGTTTTGGAATGGTATGACAAATTGTTTGAAAGTTTGTGCACCTTTGATAAAAGTGTTGAGACTAGTGGATGGGGATCGAAAGCCATCAATGCCATGGTTATATGGAGAATTAAGAAAGGCTAAGCAAGATATTAGAGAGGCCTTGAACAATGTTGAAAATAGTTATCAACCAATCATTGAAATAATTGATGGAAAAATGAAAGATCGGTTAGATTCTTCGTTGCACATGACGGCCTTTCTATTGAACCCTTATTACCACTATAAGGATCCAAAACTTTCCCTTGAAAGTGAGTTGATGGAAGCCTTAATGGAGTGTTTGGAGACTTTTTATCATGATGATATATTCTCTCAACATCAAATTATCATGCATGAGTGGCCAAGGTATAAGATAAAAGATGGTGCTTTTGGAAAACCATTGGCCGTTAAAGGATGTGAAGATGATTCTACGGATCCGGGTAAAATATTAAATGTTCTAATTCACATAAATTTAGAGTTGTTTTACTTGTTTATAAATTACTATTGTAAATTATATCTTTAGTATTATAATTATGAAAATATATCTTTTAAGAACTAGTTCTATAATTGACTAATTATTATTTTTTTTATGGTGTAGTTGAATGGTGGAACATCTTTGGAAGCCAAACACCTAACTTAAAAAAATTCGCAGGAAGAATTCTTTCGTTGACCACTAGTTCATCTGGATGTGAACGAAATTGGAGCAATTTTGAATGGGTAAGAACATATTTTTAATGTTCTAAATATTAGTTATTTACTAATTTATTTAACTTTGATTTTTAAATTTTATGTAGATACATTCGAAGAAAATGAATAGACTAACTATAAGCCAATTAAACAATCTAGTCTTTGTTCAATTCAATTCAAAATTGCTACGCAAAAAGCAAAGGCAAATTGAGAAGAATGTTGACGTGCTATTAGCAACTGATGTTGATGCTACCAATGCACAAGGATGGCTTGTTCCTGGTGGTGATGTTGATGATGAAATGGGGTCCGATTTAGAGCAAATGAGACAACTTGATGAAGATTTTGATTCTGAAGAGGAAGGTGAAAAAGAGGGGGAGAAGAACATTGATTTAGAGTTTGAATCCGATAATGAACAAGTTATGGAAGACTATTATGAAGACGAAGAGTGGTTGCATCCTCCTTGCCCTTAAGATTTTCAAGGCCTTAACCTACATTTTGGACTTTTCCTTTTTGCTTACTATTTCATATTTACTATGTTATTATTTAGTATTTGACATGTTATATTATATATAATGTTGGTTGTGTTTGAGATTGAATGAAGGACCGGAGGTCCTAAGTAGTTGTTGGGAATTGGGATGTGATAATATTTTGAAGTGTTATTATTTTTGTGTATTACAGGGTGGAATTATTGAAAAAATAGCTGTTATATTGCCGAAATTTTTAAAATATTTAGTATATAATATATATTAATTATTATATAACATATTATTATATTGTAATTATATAATTGTGTTAAAGTGGCTTTGGAGATTGTAAGAGATAGGTTTGAATGTTGAATGATATTTTGTGATTATATGATTATATTTTGAATTTTTGATTCTATAGAAAATTTTTAATTTTTTTTTACAGGTTTGACCAGTTTGACCGTCGGTTTGTCAATGAACAGTACTCGCCGATTAATCGCCAAGTTACCGATAAATCGCTAACCGTTGCCTTGCCGGTCGATTAACGGTTAGCGATTTCCGCAACATTGCTTTAAACACACAGGCGTTTTTCTCTCGAAAATTTATCGGCAATAGAATATTGGTTGTGATTATCTTTGTGTTTTTTTACTAGGAGCCTCTTTTAGGTATGTTGTATTAGTGCATATTGGAGATTTTAAAAAGTAAAACACAAAAAAAAAAAAAAAAAAAAGCATGTGAATTTTCTTGATATAACAATAGTAAACTATTGTTTATCGAAAACAATAGAAAAACTATAGGTCATCATTAGAAAAGACGTATAAACACTAATTATGCAGTTTTTTTTTTTTTTTAAGCCAGTAATAATGCTGTTTAATGTATTGATTGAGGACCAAAAAAATAATAATAAAAAGAAAAAAAAATTGGGAGTGACGTGCAAATCATCTCATAACGCAAGGTGTTTTAGTGATTATAAATATTATCTTAATGGTAAGATTTAAACATATGTACATTTTATTATCATCACATTGGAGTAATTTTGTATTTGAAACCACGTAAATAATGATTAATGAATATTTAAATGATTGATAATATTAAAAACTTTAAATCGTTTTAATTCAACATCTAAAATACATGTGTACTTACAAGTGTATTGGAAGAAATTTGAATATTCTCAAGTTGTAGCTTTACAAAGATGTTTAAAATTCAAGAAAGAAAATCATAATAGAAGATATTCTAAATCATTACTATTAAAATTTATAAATCTATGTTGATAAAATTTATTATCAATCTTTTTATATATAAATCTCATCTTAAAATCTATCAAATTTAATCATCCTAACAATTTTTTCTTAGATTAATTGGTAATCACACTCCATGTTTTAAAAGATGTTATGGTCATTTTTGCGACATGGATAAATGGGCCGCTAAAGGCTCAATAGTTGAGCCCAATAGTAAGAGACCCCGAAAGCCCAGTGCTCAGGTTGCAATACCGAACTCGCTCCCTTCTTCTTCAGCTCGTGGCTTATACTAAATCTACCTTGATGCATCTTTAGCTCGCGAGAGTGAATACATTAACTCACTGAGCTCATGCCAGACCATCTTCTAGAAGCTGGTGTCAGATCAAATCCCTTAGATTCAAGCTTCCTGATTTTGTGCCGATTAAATCTTTACAATCTCTGATATAGAATAGCAATTAATGCAGTAACAACTATAGTAATTAATGCAGTGATGGCTATGCAGGAGCAATTAATGCAGTGATAGTCATACAAGAGCAGTTAATGCAATATGATTATGTCAAAACAATTAATGTAATTATTATTTTTTTAACGTGTGTTACACTCAATTATAATTCACATTCTATAAATAGGGGTGAAATCATTTGTATTGAATAACTTAAACTAGTATTACTGTTACTCTACTGAAAATATTTCAGAGTAACATCCGTGGATTTAGGTACACTTGCTGAACCACGTAAAAATCTCTCTCCATTGCATTGTTCTTCCTCTCATTTCCTTATTCTTAATTGTTTCTATCTACCTTCATTGTCATTAATTATCAAAGTTATAGTCTGGACCTAAGAATCTTTAAGTCGATCGAAACCAGACGTCGACAAAATGCGAAACGCCAGAGCCAAGGAGGCCTTCTCGATTCAAAATGAACAAAAAAAATGTAAAAACATATAATTCTAACTTACAAATCATCCATAATATTGAAAAATATAATGAAAATAAGTGTTAGAAATATTAATATCAAACAAGATAGAATAAACCCAATAAAAATATCTGAATATACAAAATTCTATGTTAGGCTAGCATGTCGAAAAAATTAAAAAAGTAAAAAAAACCCCTTAACATCAAATGTGTAATTATATGAAATGTGAGGGGCTATTTTAGTAAAAATGATAATATAAAATAGTCCAACCTTACAGACTTTAACATTAAAAAAATAAAAATAAAAAATTCCAAACTTCTCTTTCAAAACCTTCTAGACTTATCTCTCAACAGTATGGCTCTCTCTCTCTCTCTCAATCGACTTTTCCCCTCTTCTCTCTCTCAATCGGCTCTCTCCCCCAGCTTCCCCCCCCCCCCCCCCCCCCCCCCCCCCCTCCCCCCCTCCTCTCTCTCAATCGCCATAGAAAAGGCTGATGTGAAATAGTAACAAGTTTCTCATAAGAGCCAGAGCTAAGACTTGAGTGATGGAGAAAAATGGAGAAAAAGAGATGTTTTGTCTTTTTAAAAAAAAAAAAGAAAAAGAAAAAGAAAAAAAGAAATCACTCCTTAAATTGTGTTGATCGCCTTAAGGCAACCCTAAGGTGGTTGCCTCACTCTCTAGAGGCATGGTTCTACAAATATAAGGGTTGCAATTTAGGTCACGACACAACAGGTCGATACGAATTCATTAAAAATAAATGGATGTGAGTTTAATTTAAATGAATTGGTGTCGTAATCGTGTCAACCAGCTTAACACTTTTATTAAATGAATTGAGTTTGGGTTTGTTTAACAAATTCGCAAGTTCACACGATTAATAGGGTCAAATTATAATATTTATATATTATAGGGGTCCAATTGTAATATTTATATATTAATAGGGTCAAAATATTATTTAGATTAAACAGGTAAATGAATTAACGAGTTAATTGGTTTAGATCCTTTATAATCTAAGTAATAAACGAATTAGTCATGTCGTATCTTGTCACTCGTTTATAAACGAATTCATATCAAATCCAAAAATATTGATTTATTTATTAAATGAATTTGTATCATATTAATCGAATTCATAAATGAATCGAATCGAATCTAGTTTAACCTGACACACGAACCATTTTTGTCACCCCTATATGAATCGATCGCCCAAGGTAGCTGCCTTAAGGCTCTTCAGGCCGCGAGTCGGTAAGGCACCACATCGCCTTGTTAAACATTTATCACACTTTCTCCTTAAATTTGAGAGTCTGAATTCAAATATCTATTTGCCTAAATAATAATAATAATAACAAAGACTTTTTTGAATACATAATAGTTTTAAATTTTGATTTATTCAGTTTAGATTTGTATCAAATCTAATAAAATCTAGGTATATTTAAGAAAATTATTAACTTCATAGATTTCATTCAAGGGATAGATTTAGATGGATTTTAAAATGATTTTTATAAATAAACAAATTTATAACAAATCTTACAATTTCCTTAAGGATTTCATTAAATTTTTTAAAGAATTATAATAAAATCAATATTGAGTACATAAAACCCGTGAATTCATCAAAATCTATCATTTATAAAAAATTTCATTAAACCTCAATTGTCGACGTCCAGAAACGGTCGACCTAAAAATTCAGGAGCCCAGACTACGAACGTGGTAATAAATTATGAGAACTACAATAAATTCGTAATGAAGAGGGTTTAAGGTTGGTCTGTTGCAATAAAGATGAAAGAATGTTGGTTGTAGTTGATGGAGACAGTAATGGAAAAATTAATACAGAAAGGAGGGGGAAGAATGAATGCAAACACAAAGATTTTTACGTGGTTCGACGACTGTGCCTACGTCTACGGGCCACTCTGAAATGATTCCAGCAGAGTGACGGTATACTAGTGTGGTTAAGCTTGTTTTATACAGTAAAAATCTCCCCTATTTATAGAAGGGGAGGAGATACAAAATAGTGTTATTCACGCTACAAATGATGGTTATTTCAACTAATCCTGACATAAATCATGTTGTTTTTATTGTAAAGGTAATGATTATTTCTTCTATGCACACGTCTGCATTTAATGCACCGAGAGAGGTATTATCTTCATTAAATGCATGGTCGCCGCATTAAATGCTTCTTAGTAACTGTGTAAGTGACACCGGTGAAAAATTAGGGCATTAGGTAGAACCGATGACTTGCCGCAGAGGGTATTACCTGGCGCGAGCTCCCTGGTCTGGCGAACTGCACGAGCTGAATAGGTGTTGAAGCGGGCTAAAAGTATGCTTGAACAGTTTTGGCATTGTGCGATCTCGCTATCTCGACGAGCTCGGTGAGCTCGCTGCAACGACCTGAGGATTGGACTTTCTGGGTCTTCATTCTTATTCATACTTATTGGGTCTGTACTGACCCACTTATCCAAGTCAAAAAAACGGGCATAACATCAATAAACTCAAGATTAAATACATGCCCCCTAGACTAAATACATACAAACTTTTATGGCTTATTTAACAGCTAAATTGAACACATTTCCATTTTAAAATATTTTAAATTTTATGGAATTTCAAATTAAACATACCTTCTTACTTTCCTATACTAATAGGATAAGGAAACCTCAAATAATATTATTTCATTTTCTATTGTTTGAAAAATATAGAAATTCATTAAAAGGGTATTAAAATTCACACTAATATCATTCAGTATGTAGCATAATTTGGTACAACCAAATAACGGTATAATTACATCATTTTGTAGTAATTCTATAAATTGACGAGATGCTTTAATTGTCAATTAATTCTTCAGAATTTTCTCTGCTAACTACTCAGATGAAAAATTTGAAGTTATAGATCCTTGGATCGGCTCATTAATTACAAATTATTCACTATCCAATTTTGAACTTATCAAGGTTGACCAAATTCCAAATCCCTGCTCCTTCATAATAATAATAATAATAATAATAATAATAATAATAAATCCAAATCCCCGCCATTTAAAAACATAACTTACATAAGCTAGGTGTGAGGATGAACTTTCAAATATTGACAACAACTAATTGCTATACCATTTAAAACAAGATTATATATACATGCTTCCCAATTATAACATTAATATTCAAAACACAAGATTACATTTGTGATTTATTTATTTATTTTTTATGATTGATATACCTACCTTCCTCTTCAAAACTTTTTATCTTTAAATTGTACACTGTTTACAAGATAGCCTCGTGATAAAGCACCTGGTATCACACAAAACCTTCGGGCACGTTGTTTCCCCTTTTTTTTTCCGGTTAAAATATTGTTTTCATTAAGTAAAAAAACAAAATTATGGAATTTAAAATGACAATTAATTAAACCTTTTTATCATTCTAAGGACCGTTCCATCGCTCACATGTTGCAACGTGTAATAACTCGATAAGCTATGCAGTAAAAACCTTGCTTCGAAACGCCCGCATATCTCCAGCAAATACATCCCGCATCCAGCCAGTTTTGCATCATAATTCATACCTCATATTACATGCTCTCTACAACGGTAATATCACACCTCCAATCTCTATAAAAACCCTCACCGACTCATACATTCTTCACTTCTCTCTCTGTGATCTCTCTCTTTCTCTCCTGTTTTCTAAGATAGTTTATTTTTTTTGGTGCAATTTGACTGTACGTTTGTTTGTTTCTGTAGGCAGCTCTAATGGAGTCCAAGTGGATTCTGAGCTGTTTCTTTCTTGTGTTGATGAGTTTTGCTTACTCATCTAATGGTTACAAATTCCACGTTGGTGGAAAAGATGGCTGGGTTCCAAATGCTTCTGAGAATTACGATCACTGGGCCGGGAGAATGAGGTTTCAAGTAAATGATACTCTCTGTAAGCCCCCATATCTCTCATTTAAATTCGTATCATCTCCTAATCCAAGTTTTTTCTCTTTTTTTTTTTTTTCCCAAGTTTTTCGAGGTATATAATTGATTGTTGATAAAATAAAAATAGCATTCAATTATATCTCAACCATTCATGGAATCTAACGGTTGTGTGTTATAAAATTACATGATTATGCATAATTGACTATGCATGCAATCTCACTAGTCGTGAAATCTTACTGATTCTAACTGCATTCGAAATTTATGTTTTGTTATATAAATAATTTTACCGTCTTCTTGTCAATGGTGGGTTTTTATTTATTTATTTATTTATTTTATCAGATTTCAAGTACAAGAAAGGATCGGATTCTGTATTGGTGGTAACAAAGGACAGTTACGACTCATGCAATACGATGAACCCCATAAAATCCTTAGCAGACGGTCACTCGATCTTCAGGTTTGATCATTCAGGTCCTTTCTTCTTCATCAGTGGCAATGCCGATAACTGCAAGAAGAATCAGAAGCTCATTGTGGTGGTAATGGCTGTGAGACATCACCACCAAGCTCCTCCGTCTCCATCTCCTGATCATCCCGTGTCGCCACCTCCGGCTGAGCCCCCCAAGAGCGCCGATACTCCTGCTAATCCACCAACGAACGATGAAGTTCCGACTCCGGCACCGGCCCCGTCAAAGTCGGGGTCGATGGGTTTGGGTTGTTCTGTTGGGTCGGTATTAGGGTATGGTGTTGGAATGAGTGTGGTTTTGGGCAGCGTTGTTGGGATGTTTTAGTTCGAGCCTGTGCTTGTTGATTATTTGATTATTAATTCATCATAAAAGGTTTGTTCGTGTATGGAACCGTAGAAGTGAACCAAATTGAGGGTGTTTGTTAGTATAATAGTTTTGTTCTTTATTGATTTTTTTTAAAATTTTTTTATCTTGATTAAAACTGTTTCTGGCTTTTAATAAATTTTTGTTATATATATCTTCTCTCTCATTTTTTTTTTAGTGAATTATGATAAATTTAGGTTTGGAAGAGCGGACATAACTTAAATCCACAATTTTATTAATTCTGATCCAAGAAACTTGCCATGGGACAATTTCGAATTGTTTTATAATTAATTAATGTTCGTTTATAATTATATCAAGCTAATATCTTAGATCCATATACAAATTCATGATTTAAATTGTACATCATCTCTTAATAGGAGCGGTTAAATATTTTTCTTAATATGGTTCAAATCTTATCATTATTATAAAATATAAGGTATGAACAGTTTTCTCCAAATTTAACCACATATTATTAAAAAAAAGAAGTTAAAAATAAAAAGGCTAACATCTTTATAAAAATAAGTCTAGAATGCATCTAATGTATTATATATTTAACTTTCGAATTATACTATATATCACATTATTTATGTGAAAGTTTTACATTATATGTCAAACTAACATTGTTATAAGATAGCCCAAAATGTCCTATCAAAAAATAAAATAGTAAAAAATGTATAATATGCATTAACAGTGAATAACAAATACTTTTATGTTACAATCGTGAGACAAATGAGATCGCGTTATTTATGAAAATGTTTAAAGTACATTCAGTGTGCTGTCACGTTGATCGTCGATTACAAAAACTTTATCATGCACGTTCAACTTTTTTTCCATCTTTATAAGATGTAAAATGAAAACACTCCTTCCTGTCTTTATGCATATATAAGAGGAAAAAAACTAGTCGGTATGGACGTCCATAACCATTAATAGATGCATGTATGGTAATGTTGATTTGTCCCCGTATGGATTTGAAAATTTTCAATCAGATTTGCATAGTAGTCATTATCATTAGATAGTGAATTAATTAAGCATTTACTTCTCTTTATCAATCATCAGTTTCAAATCTCATATAAAATCAAATAAGTAATGCTACAAATCATAACTTTATTTTTAACTCGTATGTCAATTGATGAGTAATTACTCGCTAATAATTATTTATTTCATCTGAAAATACATCCACTCGATAATTGACAAATTATGAGTACAATTTGAATTGGGATCAAAGACATACAAAAGGTCAAATGTCCAGTATTATTGAATCAAATAATAAATTCCATTAAATAATAATCAGCTGACCACGTCATTAGTCATTTACAACGACAGCTAGCATTGGTACTAATCAAATTTTGAGCTAAACATACATATACGAAAATCTAATCCAAGGTTAACGACTAATGAAATGAAATCACAAAAATGTACTCACAAGTCAGAATACTATCTCTATATAACAAAGAATATTGCGTAGACACCCCAAGAATAACGCATACTCTCATTTTCCATCTCCAAAACCAAACCATTCAATATCTTTCTAATTTTCCCTCAACTCCAATGAAGAAGCTTGCCCTTTCTTCCTTGATCATCTTCCTAACCACGATTCTTATGGCTGACTCGTTGCTGCTAGACACTGACGAGATCGGTCATGTCCAATACATAATATCTAGCACGAATCAAAATGGAAGAGTAAGTGTGCATTACCAATGTAACGGACTTGTAGGAGATGACTGCAAGAATGAGAAGGGAGAAATGTTGATGGGATCGGATAACATTATCCGGAGAGTATTAGCCAAAAAACATAGATATATCAGCTACGAAGCCCTGAGAGCAGACCAAGTTCCCTGCAGCAGAAGAGGCACTTCTTACTATAACTGCCAGAAGAGTCAACCGGCCAATCCTTACAACCGTGGCTGCAGTGCTATCACAAATTGTAAAAGATACACTGAGAGATATTAAAGCAAGTACTTTTTTTTTTTTTCTCCCTCCTTTTTTCGTCTTCACTTCCATGTTGTTGTTTGATTTCCGAAATAAATGTTTCGTTGCTGTGTTAGGAATTTAAATTACCGTTGTTAATTAATAATTATTAACCATAAAAAAATTAATTATTATGGTACTTTTTCGTTTTAATTGATATTTGGTAGAATTGGGTGCAAAGTTTCTGTGAGTGATAATAAAGAGAGACAGACTGATTTTTCCGGGGCGAACCAGGTTTTTATTTTTGTAGTGTGAATTAAACTGGCTAATGAAATTCCCTATGTGGATTAAAAGTTGATTTGTAATTAGTTTAATTATATAAAAAAAGAAAAAATATAAAAATAATTAGTTTAATTGAGTTTAATATTTAAACCGTACTAATTTCAATTTTCTATTGGTGGTGTGAATGAAGTCTAGATAATACAATATATGTCTTATATGTGTAATTGTAAAGGCAAAACAATCCAACAATAGTTTGTTTATAGTTTTATACATCCACTCTGTTAATTTACTTATTATCTTTTTTTTTTTTTTAGTTATAACATTACATTACAAGTTTTTTTTTTGAAATAAATAAATAAATGACGAGCCTGTATCTTAAATGATTTTTATGACATAATTTTGATTTGGTTGGTCATACTACTATACAGAATTAGCATAGATCAATTGATAATCATTTGATTCCAATCTAGGAATCTATAAAATTCAAAGATAGATTTTTTTTTAAAAAAAAAAAAAAAAAAGAAAACGGTTGTCTCTAATTTACTAGTATATAATATACAAGAATGTTGTAGCTAAATCCAAGTTTGAAAGACAATTGTATATATAAAAGCAATGACGAAGATCAAATGAGACAATCACGTTGGCACTCATGCTATGGGAAAAGATGCCATCTTTACATTCTTAATTGTAGTGGTTAAATCCATTCCATCAAATGTAGTGTAACCTATTTCCTGAAACCTATTAATATATATATATATATATATATATATATAGTGGTCGTCAAGAATTTATTGTTTCCTAATAAAGATGATTTTAAAATAAATTCATTAACGATAATCGACCCTACAAATCTGAATTTTATTATCAGCAAATGATCGTTTTAAAAAGTAATACAATTAATTCTTCAAGGTCTAGGAATGACAAGTAGAATGTGACTTGAATCAGTTTCCAAAAAAAAAAAGGTGATTTAAATCCATAATTTCATAATGTTGTGAAGAGTATGCCATTCAACCTTCTCTTCTTTTTCTAAATGATGATCAATGTTAATTAATCACATATAGTTATAAATTATGATGTGGTAAACACGATTGACAATCATAACAAATTATCATCTCATATTATATGAAAGTTTAATTTGGAATAAACTTTGGTTGTAAAGTATTATTACCTTTTATCAATAGATTTAGTATTGTAAGTAATAATCAGATATCTAATTTTTCCATGTAGAATATATTTTTTATTTTTATATTATCTAATATTAAATAAATGCTTTCAATGACAAGATGACAGATTAAAACATAAATGCTCTTTGTGGATAGACTTCTCTTATATTAAATAGATTTTCGAATTATATTTTAGAATGATATTTCAGTCAGGTCTCGAAATGTTAAGAAATATACATATCAAATAATGCAAGGTTTTTACTTTTCCGCTGTCACTTGCATAATTTGGACAATTAATTAATTTGAGTAAGTTTCATTTCAAAAAAAAAAAAAAAAAATTCCGATTTTAAATCAAAACAGTACTCTCATGTTTGTCCCAGTTATGCAAAGAGCCAAATCAACCGAGGATGGGAAGGAGGAAAAGACAATAGTACCCCTAAGTGGATCTAACGGGTGTAGCAAGTGAGAAAACAAGAGTCCTTCCTTGGCAATACCCTAATTCCCCTTGGAAGATCCCTCTTTTTCCTTTGCTTTTCTCATCTTCCAAATTTCCCTCCATTTCCCACTCTCCAGTCTCCACTATCATTTGCCACCAACTTCACACCCATCCCACTCAATTCTTTTCCAACGGTACGTATATTTGTCTGTCTTTGTCTTTGATGGATTAATGTCTGATGAATCCAAAGTGTAACCAAATTAGACAATATTACCGTTAGTAGTAGAAACTACCTCTACTATTCAGTGATCTGCGACTTTTCATTCGTTTTCCAAGATTGTCTGTTTGTTTGTTACTTTTAGAGAGATACATAAAGGCACCTGTTGTTTTGAGTGCTTGCTTTTACATTGGAAGATAAACTCATACATGATACTGTTTAAAAGTTAATTTGAGCTCATGTTTGTTTCATCATGCATTTTCACTCTGTTTCAAAGCCAAACATTAGCCAGATTGAGCATGAGAATTGTCAAAACTTTAAATATTCTTGTGTAAGTGTTTGATATCAACTTCCGATGATGAACAATGAAAATTGCAAAGAGGGAATTATTATTATTATTATTATTATTTTTTGATGTTTAATTGTAGAAGTACTTTTTCTTTTTAATCTAGGGATTCTTTAAGTTCTGATGATGGAACCTGAAGATCGCAATGAGCATTCACTAGATTTTGATGAGCATTCACAGGATGACAATGAGCATACTCAAGGAAAAAGGATGCTTCCTCCACCACTTGGAGTTTTTGAGACTCGGGAATTACTTCTTAAACATGTCCGCGATTTTGCCCAGATGCAGGGATATATGGTATCTATTAAGGATTCTTCTAGGGATAGGTATGTGACCATTGCTTGTGACAAAGGTGGTGTTTACCGTAAGAGGCTTAAGACGGGTGAGAATATGCGTCAAAGGAAGATGTCTTCACGCCTTACAAATTGTCCATTTGAGGTTGTGGGCAAAAAGGATGATGATGTATGGGTACTCACTATTAAATGTGGAGAACACAACCATGAACCTTCGAAAGAATTGTCTGACCATCCTTCTTGTCGTCGTTTTACAGAAGAAGAGGTGTTATTAATCAGAGATATGACTGTAGCAGGTAAGCGTCCCCGTCAGATTCTCAAAGCATTGAAACAAAGAAATCCAAGCCTTGTATCAGATTCCAGGAATGTTTACAATGTCAAAGCTAAAATACGTCGAGAAATGTTATCTGGTGAGCAACCTCCAGGTTTTATTGCACAGTTATATTCCATCAGGTTTTATTGCTCGATACTATTCTATCTCCATTTATGTTTTCCTAGCATAAATTTCTTTTCAAGTAATGTGCATCATCAATGTGTCAGATTTCTTGTGAGTTCAATTGGGCGGGTTGCTGCAGTTTGCAGCAGAAAATCTAACTTATAACTAGAATGTCCTGTAGAAACTAACATGTTGGTGCCATGGCTGTTTCACGTGTAAACAGTCTAGTCATGACATTTTCGGAAACAAACTGCTTCGAACTTATGAAGCCTTTTCAATTTCACTTTATCAGAATGAGAACATTGTAAGTTCAGAAACATTCTCCAAAGGAGTCTCATGGTTTGAAAAGTTATCTAACAGTTAATCACTTTGTAATTATCAAATTAAACATGATTCGCAGTGTTGAAAAGTAACTTTTACATTCACTGATAGTTATCTAATACATTCATAATAGTTAACTAACTCATATCAGTCAATATCTTGTGTATTGAAACTCAGATTTGCTGTTTCTGTTATTCCATAATTGATCTGATTCTTCTCATCAATGATATTTATGTATCTAGTGCTGAATGGTTGAATCATGTAATCTGCTTTTGCTGACATGATACTCGTATGTGTACCTGCTCCTTATAATGATACTGTTAATGATATTCCTTGCAATGCCATGGATAAGGTAGTGCAAATCTTAATGCCTGAATATATTTCAGTTGGTTATAATCCTTTTGTGGAAGCAATTCTGTTTCAACCTTAAAAAATACAGTGTCGTGCTCCAAATGCAGAGATTCTTCCTAGGCCCATTAAGTTGAATGTTTTATGGGGATGTTTTTATGTGGGTAGTCTATACAGGCTCAAGCTATGTACCGGTTCACTCTTCCGTGTGGGGCATCATTGGGCAGGTGTCTAGATTGCTTTTGTAAGCGTCTCCACATCTCATCATAAATCCCTTTAACAACCGTAACTACGTAGTTCCAATTTTTTTTAAATGGGATTTTTAATTTTTATTTATTTTTTTAATATTACAATTACAATTACATCTGATGGGATCATAACACAACACTATTTTTACTCTACTATCTAATAATGAAAAGTCTAAGTCTACAAGTGAGTTAAGAGGTAAATGTCAACTTTTTGTGGAAATGGATACTCGATCTCTGTTGTTGCTCATGAAAAGCGGGTTGGGTGTGTTTGCCATCACACCAAACAACTTGGGATTGAGATTTTTTACTTTTTTACTATAAAGAAATGGAAGTCTGAGAGGAAAAAAGAATGAAAACATGAAAAGGAAACAAAGTAAAGTCAGAAGCTGTTTCGAAAAAAAAAAGAAAAAGAAAAAGAAAAAGTAAAGTCAGAAGCAGAGACAGACCATTGCAAGGGCTTGCGTGGGTAGGTTGGGCTGGGCTGCCCGCCCTAGCCCATCTTGAATGTTGAATGTAATTACAAATTGACTCCTCCATATAGAGAATTTACAAGATATCCTCTTTCATTTTATTTATTTATTTATTTTCTAGGCCAAATGCACAACATGCATCATTTCTCTTATATAGAACAACTCTCACGCCCATTATCTAAATTCGGTTCAGTCTCTTCTCAACTTAAAAAATTTGGTCTAGTTGATTTTATGAATTATATAAGTTTGATTTTTTTTTTTGGTTTTGTTTTTGTTTTTATTTTTTGTTTTTATTTTTTGTTTTTGTTTTTGTTTTAACAGCTTAGAGTTAATATAGTTTTAGTTTATAAATTTCATATCATCATAAAAACTCTGGTTTGGTCGTCAAGCTAAGTATATTTTTGTGAATTGTTTATATAATTTATTTTATTTTATTTTAATTTGACATTCATGTGAATTGTATGTATTCAAACATTTTATTTTATTTTAAAATTTTAGAGTAAATCTAATTTTAGTGTATAAAATTTTAAGATTAATTTAATTTAAAATTAAGATATAACGAGATAAAAATCAATTGCAACCTTATGTGAATCTAAATTCAACTATATAATATATCATTTTGAAAAACTATATTATTTTAGTTTGGTCTAACCGTCTATGGAGGAAGAATTTAATTGAATTTTACTTCATTGAATGTGGTGTTTGATTATATTTGCATGGCATGTATCACTGGTGAGACACCTAATACAATGGTATATTAATTTCATGAGAGGGAAATAATGCATGAAGAAAAGTTTCTCTGCTCACTTGTAACGTCCAACAAAGCTTGAAAATAGGAAAAGTCACGGTCTGGTTCCTGTAAAACTGATTCCTTTTCTATTGATGTTTTGCATGCATGTCTCTTCAAAAGGCAAGAAAATGGAACTCTCATCATCCTCATCTGTAGCAGTAGCAATGAACGGAGTCACCGGTGGCAGTGCAGCTGGGTTGACTCAAAGGCAGACTCTGGTCCAAAACGGCCTAGCGGTGACAGGGTCGTCTCAGGCTTATCTGGAGAACAAAACAGTGCATGAAACTAAGGGTCTTGCTGCAGAGCTGTGCCGCCATTTTTATACACTTGGTTGGGTTTCGGGTACGGGTGGCAGCATCTCCATCAAAGTCCATGGTGACTCTCTCCACAACTCACACCAGTTGATTGTCATGTCCCCTTCTGGTATCTCCTCCTCTCTCTCTCTCTCTCTCTCTCATGTATGTGTGATGTATTGATTTGTGTATTTTGTCTTGTATATGATTATATATGCATCGCGTGTAGAATTTGCAATGCCCTTTTGCTCTGTTTTCCAATTCTTTATGTACATTTTAAGCAGTTATGGTTATTATTATTGTTATTGTTAGTGTTAAATTATCAATACTATTAGCATTGGTATTGTTATTATAGGTGTTCAGAAGGAGAGAATGGTTGCGGAGGACATGTATGTGCTCGCTTCAGATGGATTCATATTGTCTACACCTTCTTTGAAGCCATATCCCCATCAACATCATAAGTGTACTGATTGTGCTCCTATCTTTATGAAGGTACTTGTTGACTCAGATTTCCAGCTTTTAGCCACTTTGTTGTTGGACATTGGACTTTTTGTCTTTTTTATCGTACCAAATGTATTGAGATGTTTGAATTTTTGTTTGTAGTTTTTTATTATTCAATTTTGTAAATGATTCTTTTTTTTTTTGGGTTAAATTGTTCATTAAAAAAATAAAAAGGAATCATGAGAATGTGTGTGGTTGGTTGGTTGGCTGTAACTGGAAATAATTTTCTCGAAACAAGATAGGATTGTCCAAAAAGTGGACATTATCAAAAGATTTGATCTTTTCTTTCCAAGAATTGAAATACAAAAATGAAAATGTGAAAACGTAATGGATAACACAAAGGTTATCATATTTTCCTCTTGAATATGGAATATGGTGCTTTTGGATGCTTTGAACATGATTTTTTCCTGTTGAGGTACATCTGTTTGTGGTTGGAAGTCACTGAACAAGAAATCCATTTATGATAGTCATTGATCAATTTAATCTTTTTACTAACCATTTTTTTCCTCACCAAACAGTAATTGTATATCCTGTGTTCATTTTTCAGGTTTACGAAATGTGTGATGCTGGGGCTGTTATTCACAGTCATGGAATGGAAGCTTGTATTGTAACAATGATGAATCCTTTCTCAAAGGAGTTCCGTGTAATATATTGATCTTGACAAACTATAACTGAGAGCAAATAAATGATTAAACTCTTGCTTGCTTTCTCTCTCTCTCTCTCTCTCTCTCTCTCTCTCTTTTAAATTTAATTAATCTGTACAGTAGTTGCCTTTTAAAGGCTTATCATAGATCCTAGTACAATTTACAATTTCTTTCTTGCAATTTTTGGTTAGCGCTAGCAATATGCTAGTTTTATCAGTGTGTTGCTGCAGATATGCCTTGCGCATTTGTTGTGCTAGATAATTGGAGTTTGCATATATTATAAAATTCTGAATGGAAGAGCATAGTAAAATTTGTAACCTTCTATGTTACAGTTCAGTCTTGCATTGATAATTAAAGGATGCAAATGATTTTTTTGAGTTTGAATTTTTGCCTGAACAATCTTGGCATGGTTTATTCATCTATAACAGCAAGCACCTTTAACTGGAAAATATCGTTTTAGGTTACTTCGTGCATGATTTTTTGACTATGTCAAAGTGTGGAGGTAGTTTCAGGTAGTAATTCTGTTTGTATGATGTGTGATATTTAATGACTAGCAATAAAGCAATCGGGTGAAGTGTTATTGGTGATTTTATTTAAATTAATGTCTGGAGAGTCAAAAGCTGGATGCATCATGTACTTCTTATGGTTTCATGTCTGCATTGGCTTTTCTTGTTCTTATTGTGCAATAGGTTTCAAAATTAAAATATATATTTATTGGCCTTTTCATTTTCATATTTGTTTTAGGTTGTGAATGTTATTCTTTTAAATTTTAGATTACGCACATGGAGATGATAAAAGGAATTCAAGGGCATAGTTATCATGATGAACTTGTGCTGCCAATAATTGAAAACACTGCTCATGAAGGGGAGCTCATGGAGTCCATTACTGAAGTGGTATCTTCTTTTTCATCTTTGACAGTGCCAACAATTTCATATTTGTGCTCATGATTTTATGTTCTGGTTCATGTTTCCAGTTTACTTATAACAGTTAATAGGTTACATAGTTCTAATAAATATAGTAAAATCGTTAAAACATCACTTTTGTGGCCATTTAGGTGCTGGGAAATATCAAAAGAATTGCAAAATTTTAGAATCATAACTGTAAAAGGAAGATTATTCCTTTTTGCTGATATGCTGATCTAAAGCTTGCTTGCACAATTTGTTTAAAGTTCGTTTGGTCGCTTTACAAAATCTCTCAACTAATGCAAATTGTCATGATAATTGATAAGAATAGGTGTGATAACATGCTAAAATCGCTACTGGGGATATATGTTCTTCTGTTTAGGTATGGGAATCTTTTAATAGTTTCCTGTTGTATTGCAGAATGGTAATCTTCTAATAAGTTTGCATCACTGGGATTGCGCATAATACTTATTTTGTCATTTGGTACTTTCTTATGCTAGTAATAGATATGCCATAGCTGTTTGTTAATATTGTCCTTCATTTCAAATATATATATATATATATATATATATATTGTCCTTGAAAAGACTGCTGATTTTTTTTTTTCCTATTTTCTTTTATAGATCAGAGGTTACCCTAAAGCAACAGCTGTACTTGTTCGTAACCATGGAGTTTTTATCTGGGGTGATTCATGGATCAGCGCAAAAACACAAGTCAGTATATTGAAATGGATTCTCATTTACACACACATGCACACGCACACACACACACACACACATATATATATGTATGTATGTGTATATATATATTTGTTGTATGGTGCACTGTGATCTTAATTTATTTCTTATTTTTTATTTTTTTTTTTTTTTTTACTTATTGTGAAAATTGACCAAATTTTGCTCAAACATGACAAGTTGATTTATTTTGGGTAAACAGTTTTAAGGGGAAAGTATTTGTTTTTCTAGCTAAATTAATTAAATAACTTTGAATGGGTTCATTTTTACATCCATGTATACTCTATGGTATAAGCATAGTGAAGCGATTAGACTTTAAGATCTTGTTTTCTTGGGGTGATATTCTACTTTCGGAAACAAGTGGCTTGTTTTCCTAATATGAAGTTTTATACCAGGCTGAATGCTATCATTACCTCTTTAGTGCTGCTATCAAGCTTCATCAGTTGGGACTGGACTGGTCCACTCCAAGTCATGGTCCAATTCGTAATGTCAATGGAGTTTGGGCATCTGGCATGAATTTGAACAGGGGACTGAAAGCAGGATCTCTTAGTTTTGATTATATGATTGAGCCTTCCCAAGTAAGTTTGCAGTGTCTCCTCATACCAGAATGAATTGCAATTTTTAATGTGTCATGGCTTCTCTTGTATATACTTCCGCACAATCATTTCTACAATTAAAATTGGTCAGAGATTGTCTCATAGTTTTATTTTATTTTGTTATTATTTTTAACCTTGTAACTTATATGCTGCAGCTTTGTATACTACTTGACATGGAAGGAACAACAACCTCTCGATCATTTGTTAGGAATATTCTCTCTGCCTATGCCCGTGATAATGTGGGAAAACATTTAGCTGCTACATTTGACACTGAAGAAACTCAAGATGATATTAATCTACTGCGTTCTCAAGTAAGAACCTTTTCTGTAACAGATTTTTTTTTGGTAACCGTGGCTGGTATGCGTATTCATCAAGCTATAAGATTTCTCATTTTTCCATGACCTGGACTGGACACAACTAATTAAATGCAGTGTTATGTTCACCTTTGGTTAGCTATCCCAAAGATTGATCAGCGAAGTTTAATACATCTCCGTAAGCACGATTTAAGTATCACCATATGAGATTATCTTAATAAAATAGGATATCATATACTGGGTGGGAGATCCTTTGTTGTCATTTTCTAATGCAGTTATGTAAAGGGATAATTCATAGAAGGCAAAGATACCTATATTCTGATATAAGCTATCATTTACATTGATTCTCAAATTTGGGAAAACGAGTCATGTCCAAGGGTCTTTCGTTGACTTCATTTTTGACTCCATGCCTCTTGGTTTTTCAAGAACACATTTTGTTGACCTGAATGGACAAAAAAACATGTTGCCAAAAATAAAAAGAAACTCAATTCTCTTACGTAAAAATATGTTAGTCATTTTGTTGGGGTTGTAAATCTTCCACCAATATGAATCTCTGATTGAGAGTAAATATGGAGGTCCCTGAGTTGGTGGGTGTTTGAGAGTCTGGGGTTGGAAATGAGACTAGAAATTGTGTCATGTATATATTTTAATACTTAATTTATAAGCTCTAAAAAAAGACTGTTGGTTTCAACAAAGTTTATTTTCTTGGCAGATCCAGAATGATTTGGGTCAAGGTGTTGTCGGAGCTGTGCCTATCCCTCCAGATTATGTTGGAAAAGAGTTGGTGATTGCTTCTTTAGTCGCTAATGTGGAATCAATGATCAGGGCTGACAGGAAAATCACTGCCCTAAAACAACTGCAAGTAATCTTACTAACGGGGTATCTTGATGATTGCGCTTTTAGATTTTAGATTTTCTACTCTTATGTTTGTATATTCAGGGTCATATATGGAGAACTGGGTTTCAAATTCATGAGCTAGTTGGTGTTGTATTCGATGACGTACCAGGAGCGCTTGAGAGATGGCAAGCTGTTGGCGTAAAGGTATGTATTTCTTTGGCACTAAATGAAACCAAAGGTTAAAAAAAGAAGGGTGGGTGAATGAGGAGCAAGGAGTTAATAAAATAATCTAATGATCTTTAAATATGGATAACATATTTTCTTGTACAAGCAGTTGAATTTTCTCTAATAATAATAACAGTAATTTTATTATTATAAATTATTCTTCTCTATTATTACAATTTGCCTGTCTTTCGCTTTCAATTGTCAGATTTATAATAGCCTTTCATATTATTATATAAATTAGTTATTCTGAAATTTATAAACATTAGATCTCTAATGATTCTTGATCTTTTTGATGTATGGCTACATAATCAATTTTACCGATATATCATTTTTCTGTAATTCTTGTTCTAATTTGATTAGCAGTCTCTAAGAATGTTCAGTAGTTCAATTGACAGAAGTAAAGATTCAAAATTAATCAAGTTTTTATGAGAGTTTTTCTTATTTCTCTAACTCGAGGATGTTTTCCTTGTGATTTGTCATGAGGATTGCATTAACATATAGCAATATCTGGCCAACTTTTTGTTCCTTGTGAACGCATCTTGACCACCGTTAGCTAAAGTTGCTTGCTTAGGGAAGAACATAGATACATTACTTCCCCTGTAGCTGTTATTTTATATAGGAGAAGTTGTTTTTGAATACATTACCATTTACAGTGCTAATTTTTGGTATCTCTTATTTTAAGGTGTACATATATTCAAGTGATAGCAGGGAAACACAGCAGCTTCTATTCGCCAATTCAAATTATGGGGATCTGAGAAAATACATGTGTGGATATTTTGATACGAAGCTGGGGTACGTTCTCTTTTCATGACACTTGTCTTTAATGGTAATCTATTAGCTTACCTAGTTTTTGTGATAATTTATCTCTTAATCTGAATGTTCAGAAACAAAGATGAAACACATAGTTACATTGAGATTCTGCGAACAGTTGGAGTAGATAGACCAGCAGACATGTTATTTGTGACAGATGTCTTTCAAGAAGCTGTTGCTGCAAGGGCTGCAGGTAATGTCCTTTTTCTAGTTTGAAAGCTACTTTCATACTTGTGGACCGCCTTTTACAGCTTGGAATATTTAACAGATCCTCTGAAATTATATGGATTGGATTTTTAATAATAGTGATGCCCACTACTTATGTTCATATATTACATTTGCCATATAATTGGACCCCAATAGGTAGGAATCTAGCCCTAGCTTGCCAAATTATGTGTGCCGTAACCCGCTCTTTGTTGATCGACAATTAATTGATGGTCTTCCTAATTTATCATATTTATTTTTTATTTTATGCATTTTGTTCGATGTGGTTTTCTTGTGCTTAGTCTATTTCTGGCATTTATTAGAATTCCATTGCTGTAGATTTTACTAGAACTGACTTAAATCTCCTCTTTAATAAACTTTTTCAGGTTTGGAAGTGATAGTCCCTATGCGGCCAGGAAATGAACCTCTCCCAGAGCATCATGGGTTTAAAATGATCGAATCCTTGTTGGAAATTTGAATCGATCAGTGTAGTCCTCTGTAATTATGTGCATATTTTGATCATACATATAACATATGGGGTCCTACCTTCATGTATGTATACGTGTCCATTAATTTCAATCTTGCGTCTGTTGATTATAAGTTGGTTATGTCATTTTAATACATCCATGTGAGCAAAAGAACCAAAAGTAGATTGACAAGGGAATATCAAAGTGGGGCTGGCCCGATTTGGAGCTGAAAATGGCATATCACAGATAACCAGATGGGCAGTGTTGAATATACAAAACTTAAAGAAATTGCTGAAACTGGCACGCCATCTTGTTATAGTGCCGATCTTTTGGGTGGAGAAACATAAGATATCCCAAGGAGGCTGCCAAATAAAGACCTGACAAAAAATCTGTGCCTTCACGACTGCCTAGATGTCAAGGTGAAACTTTTCGCCGTGCGCGTAAGTACAACTAATAAAACATTTTGGACCAACATATGTGCCAGCTGTAGTCTCTCTCTCTCTCTCTTTTTATTATATATATATATATATATATATTTTTTAAAGTAAGCTGTAGTGTCTTTAAACCTACACGCATCCGAGTGGCTTTAAACAATGGGATGCATGGCCTACCTCAAGGGTGATACCTCAGTTTCATGAATTGTAGTTGTATGCGTTTGGTAGACGAAATTATTTTTGGAAATTGACACTATTATTTAGTTCTCTTCCAACCATATGTCACTAAAAGGGATTGAAAAAGTTGTTCCATCAATTCATATAGACAAAGGCCAAACGACCCAGAAAGTTTTGTCATTTTATTTCTTTTGGGTTGTTTCACCTCACCAAGTATTGGCGGTAGCATTTAACTAGGGAGAGAAAGAATCAACAACACTAATGGAAAACATAGAAGAGATTGGATAATGTACTAGTGTTAGTTAAGAACAAATTACTGAGACTCAACTCTCAAGAATCTTATAGAGGACTTGGGGTATACGCACTCTGTAGACCTCATATTGGATGAAATGCATTGATGATAGTCATCAATATCACGATATTTGTCCACCTACCATAAGGCAGTTGATGCATACTCATGATCATAATGATAAGCCCTAACCCCCAAAAGGAAATTCCACAACTACCCTTGGAGCGAGTATATACTTACACCCACATCACTTTGATGGAACAACAAAATACGTAGGCTATTTTTAAGCTAATATAAGTGCAAGTATATACAGTCAATCATTTTACTTTTTAAACACTTTATATATGAAAAAAAATGAAAAGTGAAGGTCTTCAAAAAGAAAAAACTATGGAGTACGTGAAAGATGAGATATTATCAGAACCAGTCAGCCCAACTGGCCAATACTTCAACAGCTCAGTGCTTTCTATATGTATACTCGCTGTCTTGGAATCAGAGATCCCCATTGATGATTCTTCAACCATGTCTTTGCTTAAGGATGTGTTCCTCCCCATCAACCCTCGTTTCTCCTCCATTATGGTACTACTCTCTCTTACTCTCTTTTATGTTCAACATTTCGAAAAGCTGGAAGCTGTGTATATAATATTAGTGTATTTTCATATATAGTTCTTTAAGTATAAGAAGACTGCATGCTGTTATTTTACCGAAATGAGGCTATGAAGTGTCACGCGTATTAATCAACATACATTTCATTCATTTATCTGTTTTGTCACCTTAAAATGATTTAAAAGGTTTGGAAATGTGGGTGAAATCAGGTGAGAGACAAAAATGGAGTGAAAAAATGGAAGAAGTTTGACGTGAAGCTCAAAGATCATGTAAAGGTCCCTATTTTTCCTAGTGGATTGTCACTAAAATCCTATGATGATCATCTAAGTGAATATCTATCACGAATATCGTTGGAGCAGCTTCCACAAAGCCGGCCTTTATGGGAAATTCACATCTTCAAATACCCAACAAAAGATGCAGCTGGAACTGTTGTGTTCAAGCTGCACCATGCACTTGGAGATGGCTTTTCTTTAATGGGAGCTCTTCTTTCTTGCTTACAAAGAGCTGACAACCCTTCCCTTTCCTTGACATTTCCAACTTTGAAATGGCCTTGCAAAATGGACAACCAAAGTGGCAACTTTTTCTTGGGTGTTCCTAGATTTCTGTCCTCAGCTTGCAACACAATATCTGATTTTGGATGGAGCCTTTTGAAGAGTAGTTGTGTTGAAGATGATAGAACACCAATAAGATCTGGTGATGCTGGCGTGGAGTTCAAGCCTATTTCAATTACAACAATCACTCTCTCTCTTGATCACATCAAACAGATTAAGACCAAGCTTGGTGTGGTAAGATCAATATTCTTACTCTTATTTAATGTTCTTTAACTTTTGATTTTTCTTTATTTGGTTCATAAATGACTAGTTTCTAACTGTATTTAATATTCGTTAGAAACCTCCCTAATAAATTTTTGAAATTTATGCACCGACACAGGTGATAGAAGTCAAAAAGTAAACCAAGAGACTTAGCTGAAATTATTTAATATATCAATAAATGGTTTTGATTTTATCTTTATTTTACATAGATAATTTATAGATGTACTTGCTTTTAGATTTTGTTATAAATACAAATAAAATCAAGTTTATATCTTTTGCCAATAATCTCTTCACACAATTTTTTTTTTTTTCCTTTCACAAATAAAATCTCACAAATCTTAGGAGCTCTTCCAACAACTAACAGAAAGACTTCTATACCAAATGTCAGAATTTCAGAAGGTATTATATATAATGATCTTTACACAACTCCTAAAAAAATAAATTCTTTGATGGATGTCGCAATGTACAACTGCCGTACTGATGGATGCACTTCGTGCGTCGATGTTATATGTGGCGTAACATGAGTGGCCCTGCCAAACCCATCCCACCCCAGTTTCGTATCAAGTCAAAACTAGAGGCAACATCAATGCATAAGTCAAATCCTAATAATATTATTGCATCAGGAATATTTGATGAAATGAATTCTTTTCTATTTTTGGAGTTGACATGTTCGTTTTCAAGTGTAAGAAAATTGGGACCTAGCAGAAATATGTTATAGTAGTCTTTTACCTGTGATTGAGGGCACAACTTTTTTTTTTTTTTTACCCCTTTAGACTTTCTTTTTTAAAAGGTTTAGATTTAAAAAACCGTGAAGAACTTTTGCAAGTCAACTCAATATTCATTCCAATCTTTTATTTTGGTAAATTATTAAATACCAATTTTGTCCTTCCTTATAATCTCAAAGTTTCCACTTGAGATATTTAAACTAAACTCAACAAGAATAGAACAATGATGCAAGATGTAGCAAGAAAATATTATTTTCTCCCTTCATTTTCTTTTCTTTTCTCTTTTGTCTTTTGAATAAATTCTACCTTCGGCTTAGTTTTCACTTTTCAGTGGTTTTAAAATTGGTAGGAGACCTCACTAATCAATTTTTTAACGATATATAAATAATAATAATAATAACAGGATCTTTTTATTGACATAAATAAAAATAACAGGATCTGTTTATATTTTAGTAACAACTCAAAAAAAGATTCTTAAATTTATCGGTACCAATAAAGATTTCTTTATTTTATCTTTATTTTTAATTAGATAAGCCATTAGTCCTTGCTCTGAGATTTGTTGTGAATACAAATGAAAATCTGGTGTGTATCTTTCGCCAACAATCGCTTTTATTAGAAACCATTTCTTTTAACAAAATTAATCTCACAAATCTTATTTTATTAAAAAATGCCATAATTTTTTTTTTCACTTAAACAAATGTCCAAATTTCAAATTGTAGTAAAGTTGAGTTTGCATTAACTATATTATTTGTAGAAAAAATATTAAATGAGTCGATTCATTTATATGTAGACACATGTCATATTAATATTATATGGAATTACATGGGTGGACGAGCAAATTGCACCCGTCCCACCTAATTTTGTATTAAAACTTGTGGCAACATCAATTACACTAAACCTCAATTAATCACGTTATGGTACCATATACGATAAAATTAATGTTTTCAAGTACTGAAAGAAGTAGAATTTGCCTTAAATATGTCAGGACAACTCACTAAATGTTGGCTGAAAAATATATCCCGTAAAAATGAGCCTTCAATTAATATACATTCAATGACGTAACCCCATTGTATTTGTTGTATCCTCATTGTTGCTGGCTTTGAAGAGTGGCCAGGGTCATTGTCTGCTTTTTCATCTTCTCTTTATTACTGTGAGTGAAACGTGAAAACAGCTACTCTTTGGTTGTTAGATCTGGTTAAAGTCTTGTCTCCGACCACAGTATTTTCTTATCAATACGCCAAGGTGGACGTATTTCAGACAAGTGTTATGGGCCCTAGAATTTCAAGTCCCATGCACAGTCGTCTTGGAAAGGAGAATGTAAATAATTAATTAGATCGTACACTTACATATAAATATATATGCTGAAATTTTCGGTTGGAACATAATAAGTCCTATTCTTATTATGTAGAGTTCATTTTCATTGTTAATGTCTAATCATTTTTTTTTACTAGTACATATTATAAGCACGTATATTACAACTAGGACTTTGATAAAAAATATCAAAATTTGGATCACCTTAATTTTATATCAAATCTCGGATAAATGGTGTTTTGTTCAATAAGTGTTCTTTTACCTCCATTATTGTATTTGAATTTTGATGACAAACATGATATTACGAGACTTCTAACCTTTATTATATTTTAATTAATTTATTTCTTCTCCTTTTGCAGACAATTAATGATGTAATTACGGGAATAATCTTCTTTGGGACTCGATTGTACATGCAATCATCGACTCACAAGTCAAAGAACAATACTCATTCAACAGCACTGGTGTTGCTCAATACAAGAAACATTGGAGGGTACAAGTCCGTGAAGGAGATGGTGAAACCTGATGCTGAGTCTCCCTGGGGGAACCAGTTCGGTTTCTTGCACGTACCGGTACCCGAATCAACCGATGCTGAATCTCTAGACCCAATTGAATTTGTCCTCAAAGCTCAGAAAATAATCAAGAAAAAGAGAAGCTCTCTAGCAGTTAATCTCACTGGACGGCTTCTGGAGGCTTTGAGGAAGTTTACAGGCCCTGAGGTATACAAATATATATGTTCTAGTACAAAACAGTATCATCACGTTAATTATGTGCACCAATTCTATTTTTAATAACTTCTATAATAGTTTTGTTTGTATAATATGTGCAAGATTGATTCTTCTGATAATTCTCAATTTGAACAAACTTTGGTTAAAAAAAGGATACATCATATAAATTCCATGCCAAATTTAGAATAGAATAAAAGTAGGGTTGATTTCTTTGTCTTTTCTTTTATTTAATAATTTCACTAAGAAGTATATTGCATGATGATATATTGATGACGGTTGAATTGGTGTAACAGGCAACGGCTAGGTACATCCATAGCACCCTAAAAAACTCAAGCATGACAATCTCAAACTTGATGGGACCAGTGGAACAGATGGCTTTGTCTGGTCATCCAGTCAAAGGTCTCTATTTCATGGTGGTCGGTGTTCCTCAGGTACATATCCATAAATATCTGGTTTCCTTCTGCTTTTCATCGCATACACTTAACATGGTTATGATCTCATATTATCTGTTTTGTATAATTTGGCTTACATATTCTTATTATCCTCTACTTTGATGGAACTGTAGAGTCTTACAATCACAATGATAAGTTACATGGGACGGCTGATGATTGCAGTGGGAACAGAGAAAGGATTTATAGATCCCCAGAAATTCCAGGGATGCATAGAAAATGCCTTTGAGATGATATTTAAAGCAGCACATGAAATTCATTCTTAGAGAAATTAGAAAAAATAATAATAATAAAGGGTCAAACAATAATGATCACGTATTGATTAAGCCTTCTTTACCTCCAAACGGTATACAGATTGTTTTGTTTCAGATCACACTATTTATTGTTGAAGACTTTGAAGCTTATATGTGTTTACAGGTTGTAGATACTCTCACCTGTACTTTAATATATATAAGATTTTGTATTCCCTATGTATTTTAATATTATTGGGTGTTTATCATGGATGTCTCACGTAATTGTTTCAACCGTCGCATACATGAGCTGAAAATTGAATGGTATGTATGAAAGTGTAATTAATTATATGAACTTGTGTGCTTTATATATGGTTGATTGTGTATATTACTTATAGATTTGTCTTATACTTTATAAAAAGGGAATTGAGAGTTTATTTATATATGAAGTATAAGAGGAATTGAAACTACGTAGATGACTGGCATATCTAGGTGGAGGCAGAAATTTTTATTAGGGTGGGCATTATAGGAGAAAGGAAATATTTGACAGGGTCTAAAGTGGAAAAATCACAAAATTTAAAGGTAAATTCATAATTTTTATGGAAAACTTTTAACTTTTTTTTTTTTTTTTTATGGGGAATGGGTTATCGCCCGTATGAGTCTCTCGATTTACCACCATTGATAAAACGGGAACCAATACAATAGTTTATTTGTGTACCTCCTCAGATAGTTCATATTTTCTCTTGTACTTTCATGATGGATGCTTTAAGTCCTATAATATACAATCATAAAAATGTGAGGAACTCTTTTTTTTTTGTATAATAAGAGTAGATACTGAGAGTAGATTTTCAAATGGTGCTTATAGTGTTTGATTTCATTATCTTTGATAAACTCCATCTATATTCCGTACTCATTTGTTATGAGATTTCAAAATAAATAAGGTAGTTAATTTTGATTTCCAACCAGAGGTGGCCCAAAAAAAGATGGTGAATACAAAGGAATTGGATTATTGGACCATTTGCGCCCATTTCCTTTGATGATGATAATGTGAATTTGGACCGTCCAGATTCGATTACAGTGCAACAAGTCCTTTTACTGGAGGGATGGAATAAGATTTTTTTTTTTTTTTTTCCTGAAGAACAGAGGATGTTTAAGAACAAACAAAGTGATGTTAGAACACCTAATCTGCAAACTCGAACCCAGTTCTAGAAGTAACTAACCACTCCCATAATCAAACTCAGTTTCAGACCACTCTTAGAAGCAATCAACCCCTTCCATTATCAATTTCCAAATCCAACTTCAGAAGTAAATACTTGTTACATTTATAAGTTTTATTTTATGTAATGATTTCTTACATTATTTTATAATTTTTGAAACTCTATAAATATATTTATAATTTTAGTTTGAAAAGATCTAGTTATAAATCAAATACTCTGGAACTTGATTTTTTCTAAACATCAGTTTAAAATTTGTTTATCATTTAAAATCTCTAGAACTATATCTAGTTCACTATCATTTAATTTTGAGAGCAAGTTTGTCTTACCCGAAAATTATCCCGCATCACAAAGCAATATATTAAGATGAAAGTTCAGCAATTACAAGGTCAAGTTGCTTGATGAAATCTACGTACCCAATCTTTGTAAAAGTAAAATAGCAAGGTGTTTGATAAAAGAACAAAGGAGTTTGATGAAATTCACTTTGAGATCAAAAACGAAGAACTATGTGAAAAGCAAGCCTGAGATTCATTTCTTGATCACTGAATCTTGATTACCTAAAAGCTCTGGTGACTGAGCTTTATATATTCTGTTAGTTTTCCCGCCAATCCTAATTAACTGTCAACCTGTACTTTTCAGTCAAAGTTCACTAGTCAATGAGCTTACTCTAAGTGAAATGAACCAGCATGGTTATCGGCTCAGCTGACTTGTTGTTCCCACACCCTGCAGCTTCACTAGCTGATTTGTTAATTACTTAAGCAAACTTATCATCAGCAAAGTTAACAGCAGATTTTGACAAAAATGGGCTACCTTGTTCCCATCACGAGGAACAAAATTACAAGAACGAACACCTAATGCTGAATTAAGGTGGATAATATCCTCAACCAGAGCTCCACCAACTGCTTAAGGCAACATACTCTTGATGTTAGTCACTGTCCAATCGAGTAACTCAAAAGCCCCTGTGGTGAACACAGAAGAGAGCCTCTAATAGCAAATCATTCACCAGTAGCTGGAGTGAAGCAAAAAGAACATGACCAGAATGGTCTCTAACAACAGCACTAACACCAACCGAGTTAGCTCCTGAGGGACCAAAGGCTACATCCAGATTGATCATAAAACCATTTAAAGGTAGAGGATGCCATTTACGAGTAATAACAATATTAAAAGGATGAAGCAGAACCTATTTGTGGACATGGTGAAATTCTCGAAAATGAGAGAATATATGACACGCCAAAACTTCTAAATCCTAAAATTGGTTTCCACGCACAACTGAATTTTTTTCACTCCATATTCCCCCATCTAGCAGACAAAGCAATTCAAACTCTTCACAACTGAAAATATATTTCAAACTTTTAAATCCCACTATATATATATATTTACTAATATGTGCAGAAAAATTTTATTTTATATTATGAGAGTTTTTTTTTTTTTTAATAATGAATTTTTTTTATCTACATAATATTTAATCTTGACAAATCTTGATATATTTATGATAATCATAGATATTGAATTATATTTTACTTATATTTAAAGGATATATTTCATTAAGGGTACATGTGCTCTTGCAGTACAAATTAAAATCATAAATAATTAATAAATAAATGCAAGAGAATAAAAAAAAAAACTAATTCGTTAATTATGTATGATTGAAAAAAAAAAAAAAACTAGTTCATTAATTATGTACGATAAAAAAGACCTAATTAATTCATTAATTACGTACAACCTTTCTCTCACATTTTTAAGCGGTCCATGGCCACTAGTTAATATGCCCTCTCATTTATATTTAATACAACTTTTAAGATAATAAGACGATTATAATACATGTCGGCACCTGATAACTGTCAAAACTCAAACCACTAAAGAGTAATGACATGAGACACTAGTCAATTCAATTCGAAGGGCCAACAGTTAAATGCACATTTTGCTGTCCTGCTTCATTCTAATCTTATTAGGTCTGCGTGGCAAGATAAATTTCACTTCAATGGGATTGAGACTAGAAATGTCAGGTCAGTAATCCCGAGTCACTTGGAAACTTTAGAATTCTATTGTCTTTTGTACGTGATCATCTAAACTTTAATTAAAACAATTGTGTAGTTGGACATCAATATAACAACCAATACATTCGTCTTGTCACAAAAAAAATAATCAATCTTAAAGTTGTAGGACCCATCAAATAATGTCCCTAATGCTATCATAATACTTACATTATCATTATTGAGACGATTCTGATTGAACAAAATCAAATTATGCAAAATATATATATGAACTCTGAAAATGAAAAAAATAAAAATAAAAATTGAAAAAGACTGATCTATTCTAAAGAGATCTGTCAGCTATCTGTTTTTATATATTACTATATATGAAAGTTACGAATATTTATTTGTAATCATAATTTTTATTATTTTTAAATTTAACCTTGTTTTTTGGAAAACTTAACCCTGTTTTTTTAAGTTGATACTTACTCAAGATCTACTGGTATCTACCAAGATTATACATTACTAGTGCAATCCAAATAACTATTTTTATAAATGGAAGATATATTACTCTCACAAACAGAGAAGAGAGAACGAACCACACTAGTATTTGCTAATATTCACGAGGAGGATTTGAACCTTTCACTTTATATGAGGTGGGAAGGTATTTAGTCAACTCCACTAGTACTAGTTGGTGTATAAAAGTTCAACCCTAATTTATTGCCAATTTCGTGACCAT
Organism: Litchi chinensis; assembly: GCA_019925255.1. NCBI lineage: Eukaryota > Viridiplantae > Streptophyta > Magnoliopsida > Sapindales > Sapindaceae > Litchi > Litchi chinensis. Next base: position 19,225,194 of record CM034472.1, read on the forward strand.
GCTTAATTGCTTATGATTAGCAGCTGATCATGATTAAGATCAGCAGCTAATTACATGTTGTTTTCATAACTAACTCAGGCAGCCAGGTCAGCCAGTTAGTTAGAGGTTGTTCGCTCTTTTCCCCGCCTAAAGTTGTTAGATATTCTTTTGGAATCTTGTATGATTCACTCAGATTGCAACACCTGTAACACAAAGAGGAGTATACGGATCATCCTTTCATCTTTGTATCAAACAAAGAAAAAGAGAGAGGAGTTATAATAAGAAATACAAGAAAGTCTGCTGAGCTACATTAATGGAGGCTGCTAGTTTTTCTTTTCTTGTTCTTCCAGTCAAACACATGTGCAGCTAGTGACAAATGAATGGATTTTTACAATCTCGAAATTAGCCTTTTACTTCTTCTTCTTCTTCTTTTTTTTTTTTTTTAATCCTTTTACATAATATGGTTTTTATAGGATAAAGCTAATATGATATTTTCCTCAATATAAGATCTTTTGTTTATGCTATCTACATATATTGATTATGGACTCTCTTTTTATATAGCATTAAAAGTAGTGTAAATTTTGAAATTAGTATTAGACTATAAAATGAGTTTATTTATTTATTTTAATATCAGAGAGTTCACAAATAAAGAGTAAAATATTCCAAACAAAGTAATAATTCACAAACTGATGATGTATTGAAAAAAATTATTTTCATCACTACAAGTTGTTTCAAAATATACATTAATTTTAATTCTCTCTTGAATTATCTCTTTGGAGATCCATTAATTTGGCCTTGATTAATTTGTTCAATGCATAATATACAATTTGCTTGTCAAAAATAATATTATCAGAAAGGATTTTCATTGAACTATTATTATTCTCCATTCACACCTTAAACCATTTCATATTTATTTGTCAATATCTAATAACTGTAGCTTCAAAAGAAAAAAAAAAATACTATAACAGTAAAAATTACAATATCATATCAATGATTTCTGTCTGTCTTATTTGTTTTCCTTACTTCTAAATTATTCATAATCATAGCTGGAGCAAGTAAGCCCCTAGAAATCGAAAGGACAGGATATATAAAAGCATAGTCTGAACGTGCTCTTGAAGGCGAGTGTTGAGAATTACATTCAGTTGATATTACACGCAGCTTCGAATATCATCTCAAAAGCATTCTCTATGCACGATTTCAACTTCTGTGCATCAATGAATCCTTTCTCTGCTACCACAGCTACCCTTAGCTTTCTCATATAACTTATTACGGTTACACTAAGACTCTGCAATCAAAAGAAGTTATAAACAAGTTTGCTCGCATGGTCCAGCTAGTAATCGAAAAATGCAATAAATTCAGCTAATAGAATAAAAAAAAATGTATTGTTGAAACTAACACAAGAAAATGAATTGAATTGTTTGGTTCTTTCTTATGGATTATATTATCATTTATCTATGGACTATCCAATATAAAAATGCCACTTTATCCAAAAAAGTTGTAATTTTAATGTTTTAAAATGAGAATTTTTTTTTTCCTAACAATTTAGAATTCACTTAAGATTTATTACAAATATTTAAAATAATTTTTGTGTGTATTAATTATGACATGCATGTACACCTGAGGTGCCCCAGCAACCACGCAGTAGATACCCACGACCGGAT
>CM034472.1:19227333-19241625 GCA_019925255.1 Litchi chinensis
TTGAATTGCATAACTTTTAGAAGTTGAGAAAGCAAAATGGCATAAGATTGTGAGGCATTTGGCATTTGTTGTGGGACCATCTAGAAAATGTGATATATATATATATATGGGGTTGTCTATAATACACTTAAATATCGATACATTTGAACTGATTACATTCTAAAATTACTGATTATATTTTATCATATTTGATTACAACCAAATATGATCGATTGTTGTGAATATGATCTGACTCGTTTAGTTGTAATTAGATATATTAAATACATAATTAGATATGATACAATATAATTTGTAATTATATAATACAATCACTCTTATCAGGTGTATTGATACTTAAATATATCGTAGAATGTGTTTATATATATAGCTTCACACGCGTAGGTGTGAATGTGATCTCGAATATAGAGGTTGAATTATATGAGAATATAAAACTGGTTTTTCAATGAAGTTTGAAACTTCTGGTTCCATTTATATTATGAGCCTGATCGATTGGTGCTCTATTTCTTGGACACCCAAGTTCCAATGTGCCTGATAGAAATATGAAAAAGGATTTTCCATCTCCATCCAGACAATAAATAACATGAAATTAATTTAAATTTTAAATTTGAAAAATAAAATGTGATTTAAATCATAATTTTGACATGAGGAGCTTATTATGAGCTATATTAACTTTTGTTAGAAACTAACTTATTTATTATTTATCAATCAACAAATTCATATTTCAAGTGGTAATCTTATACTAATATGTTAGATAATCTCATGTGATCTAAGAAGATAGAATCACTAATCCCATATTAAACATAAAAACCATGAAAAGGGTATATACATCAATATATGTTACAATCCAATAAATTAATCTTTTTAATTGTAGGACCATCCGTCAAATATATATATATCACTTTCAAAAATCACATAAAAAAAAAAACAATTGTAGAAATTTAACAATATATTCCGAATTTGCAACTTGTAGGTAGTCAACTTTTAATCTAACTCTAACTAAATTTAAGAACATATCAGGATTATAAACTTATTGTTATTACTAAATAAAAAAATAAATAAAATTTGCCATCATAATTTGATAACAATAACGTGTGAGTACGAGATCAAATTGATATAATGGAGAGCCTCTAAGCACGTCAATATCCATCAATTTGCTATTAGGTGGCCAAGTAGATACCAGTCATCCAAATGGTGAAGACCATACATTGGACGGCTAGTGCATTTATTTTTAGGGATAATTTTATTTTCTTTCTTATAGTTTGGTATAATAGCCAAAATACAACATTAATTTGAAAAATCACGAAGAACCTTCCTATCTTTTCATTAAATAGATAAAATATTCCTTATATTTTAACAAAATCTCCAGAAAACCCTTCGTAGTTTAAAAAAATGTCCAGAAAATTTATTATTCTTTTTCATCATTTTAATGTAAAAGAGTAAAATAAGATTTTTACAAATTATAAGGAGTAATTAGTGATTATATTAAACTACAAGTAAAATTAGGATTATCCCTTGTTTTTAATCTCCTTTATGATCTGATGATGATTAGAAGACTTTGGCCGTTGTGTTCAGATTGCATTGTTTTTTCACATCTTTACAATGACTTGCGTGTATGCAATTGGACGTCAATTACAAACCATTAATTAGTTATTTGTGTTTATCCTGTGAGTCCTTGTCACAAAAAGTCTATCAAGAGATGAAAAATTTTGTTCACCTCTCAACTCAAATCCAAACCACGTAAAAAAAAAAAAAAAGGTGGTTTTGCGGTTTACTTCGCTTAATTGCAGTGACAAGCTCCAATCCAATTTTGGATTGATTTCCACTGAATTTGTTATCTTGTTAGTACATTGTTACAGTTCGTCCGTGCAAATGTTTATCATAGATTTATTTTGTGTACTAGTTTCTGAATCCAGAATCCACATTGATTATAAATTAATATTTTTTCAGATAAAAATACATATTCATTAAATGATGCCACATTTTGATTTGGGAAGAGACATTTTGAGTTGTAATTTTTGATATTTTGAATTTGGATGTCGACGTTCGGAAACGGTCGACCCAGAGATTTTGGGGCCCAAACAACGAACAAGGTAATTATTGGGTTTGGTCGAAGTTAATGTATGTTTGATGTTGGTATGGCTTAATGGCGATTGCAGGAATGTTGGTCGTGGTTGGTAGATGAGATTTATGAATCAGTCATAAAGAAGGGAGAGGGAAGAATGAAGTTTAACACAATGGGTTTCACGTGGTTCGGCGATTGCGCCTACGTCCACGGCCACTCTGGAGTAATTCTGGCAGAGTGACAATTCATTAGTCTGTCTTCTCCCTTTGCCCATTGTATAGTAAAAATCTCCCCTATTTATGGAGGGAGGGGAGAAAATACAAAGAGAATAATAAAATAAAATAAAATAAAAGAAATACAGGCAATGGCTATATCAACTAATCCTGACACAGCCATGCTGTCTTAAATGTAAAATCATCATTCTTTCTTACATGCGCGTGTCTGTATTTAATGCTCCTGGAGAAATCCTCTCTTCATTAAATGCAGAGCCGTCGCATTAAATGCATCTTGGTAATGGTGTAGACAGTCTCTGGCGGGAAATCGTGAGAGTGGATGACTTTGTTGACTTGCTACACACGATATCTCCTGAATAAGCTCTCTGGTCAGTTAGGTAATGCATGTTGGAGAGATGTCGACGTGGCCAGGAGAGGAGGTTAGGCGGTCTAGGGATTCCTGCGATCTCGCGATCTGAACGGCCTCGCGAGCTTGACGAGCTAACAACACGGGCAGGAGGCATGCTTTGGGAGGTCTAGAAGCTGTTGCGAGCTCGTGACCTGGACGACCTCACGAGCTGGGCCTGCAACTACTGGTCCTGATCTTGGGCCTTCTGGGCCCCCGCTCTTGTCCAAGTATATAAGGCTTATACTAGCCCATTTAGACAAATCGAGAAAATAGGCATAACAGATCATGCAATCTGGCGCCTTAGCTTCACTAATCTGGCGCCCTGCCTGCCTTCTAGAAGCAGAAGCCCTGCCTCGACCAGTACGTGAGCGACCTGACATCTACAACACAGAAGGAACGACATCAGAACGCTTACAATATGCTGAGCCTAGCAAGCCACAGAAAAGAGTTCCTGGAGCTATTGTCCTATGCGTCAGGTCGCACACTTGGCCACCAAAGGCAACGGAGGCCCAGGAATGTGGGCCCGTCAGGTACTATGTCTCCCTAAATGTTTATGTTGCTAACCCTATGTCTACAGGTACCTATCAGGCAGTACAGGGACATTCTCATCAAAATCCTAAGCAACGTCAACAAATGACAAAGATCCTAAATGAACCAGCGCTATATAATCCACAAAGTGCGATTCCTAGCAAGAAAAGTCCAGAAACGGACTTCACAAGTTCATCAACAACGATATGGGACACTCAGGCTGACAGTCAGGTCGCCCCAAGTGAACACAAGTACTCAAACAACAAGCACAATAAATTTCTAAAGGCAAGGCAGGCACACAGTGACTCACAGACATGGTACGAGGACAAAAAACTGACGCTACAAACCAGAAGCAAATCCTAAAAAAGCATGAAAAAGCAAAGTCAGGGAAAAATTACCTTGTTCGAGCTGTAAACGGCTTGCTGGAAATGGCAGTTGATCCCTGAAGCAGCGGAGTCTGAAGAAGTTGTCAAGTGGTGGAAGAGGGGCAGAAGAAGCAGAGAAGAAAAATGGTGAAAAGAGGGCATTAGTGTCGTATCAGAAAAGCAAAAAATGGGAATCGGAAAAGACCTCTGAATTATATAGGCCAGGATATCCATCCGCAGCCATCCGATATAACATAAAAGCCTAACCGTCAAGAATCCAACGGCCCAGCACCAATCTCGGTCATATGCCATCATGCATGTCAGTTACAAGACGTGCACATTAAATGCGTACGGTCCCAAGGCACGTTTATGGCTCCAACACCTGTATGAACGCCACGTGTCAGCGGTTACAGTACGAAAGTTGCAACGATGCCAGAAGGCTCGCAAATGGGCGCCAATGATGTGTTTGAATCAGCTCCCAGTCCGCAGAACGCACAGAAAGCTGGGGGGTTTGATGTTATGCCCATTTTCTCGATTTGTCTAAATGGGCCAGTATAAGCCCTATATACTTGGACAGGAGCAGGGGCCCAGAAGGCCTAAGATCGAGACCAGCAGTTGCAGGCCCAGCTAGTGAGGCCGTCCAGGTCACGAGCTCGCAACAGCTTCCAGACCTCCCAAAGCATGCCTCCTACCCGCGTCGTCAGCTCGTCTAGCTCGCGAGGCCGTCCAGGTCGCGAGATCGTAGGAATCCCAGACCGCCTAACCTCTTCTCCTGGCCACGTCGACATCTCTCCAGCATGCATTACCTAACTGACCAGAAAGCTTATTCAGGAGATATCGTGTGTAGCAAGTCAACAAAGTCACCCACTCTCACGATTTCCCGCCAGAGACTGTCTACACCATTACCAAGATGCATTTAATGCGACGGCTCTGCATTTAATGAAGAGAGGACTTCTCCAGGAGCATTAAATACAGACACGCGCATGTAAGAAAGAATTATGATTTTACATTTAAGACAGCATGACTGTGTCAGGATTAGTTGATATAGTCATTGCCTGTATTTCTTTTTATTTTATTTTATTTTATTATTATCTTTGTATTTTCTCCCCTTCCTCCATAAATGTGTGAGATTTTTACTGTACAAGGGGCAGAGGCAATAGACAGACTAGTGAATTGTCACTCTGTCGGAATTACTCCAGAGTGATCGTGGACGTAGGCACAGTCGCCGAACCACGTGAAACCCATTATGTTAAACTTCATTCTTTCTTCTCCCTTCTTTATGACTGATTCATAAATCTCATCTACCAACTACGACCAACATTCCTGCAATTGCCATTAAGTCATACCAACCTCAAACACATATTAACTTCGACCAAACCCAATAATTACCTCATTCGTTGTCTGGGCTTCAGAATCTCTGAGTTGATCGTTTCCGAACGTCAATATTATGTAAATTTAACTTTAAGTATATATAGTGAGAATTGAAAACCTTAGCTCATTTTTTTTTCTTTCAATCGCCACACCCACTTAGTCTCTCAACTCCATCTCCAAGATCCCTCTCAACTCAATCATTTGTTTTAGGTTAATTCTAAAAAAACCCTCAACTTTTACATGAAAGTAAAAAAACATCTCGACCTTTTGAAAATGCAAGTTTTACAACCCCATCGTTAGAATTTTCATAAATTTTCGTTTGAAAATAAAAGCTTTCAGAGAGATAGTGAATAATGAAGTTTATAGAAAGTGTAACAGTAGGGTGTAAAACTTTTATTTTCAAAAGTCAAGATATTTTTTTATTATTATTATTTTTATGCAAAAGCTGGGGTGTTTTAGAATCCTTACTTTTATCTTTAGCAATATGAGAAATCGGATAGGGTCAAGGAATTAAGGTGCAATATAAAATTGGCAAAGTCGATTGATGAACGATGGCCACCCTTGTATGGTAGCGTTGTTAGGTTGTCAGAAAATGTATTTTCTTCAATAATCAGGCAGCCAGCTACCGTCGATTAATGAAAGATTTTTGTACAATTGTTAGGTACTGCACAATGAGGCCAGTTTACTATGCGAGGATGGATTAAATTATTTTTAAATAATTAGATTGAATAGTATTTGATTAATAAATACTGTAATATAATTAGTGCAGTTAGATTGGGATTAAAAATACTTTGATATATTTAGTACAATTAGGATTAAATAAAATCATTATACATGAGAAATTGGATGGGGGTTAAACAGTCAAGGACTCAAGGGGCAATAAAAAATTGCTTGAGTTGATTGATGACCGATGGGCCTTGAATTGTACTGTCAATGAATGACAGATTTTTGTATCATTGTTAAGCCACCTCCACCAATATTTGGATACCAAATTTTACACCATTTTGATATTTACATCAAATTTTCTTATATTTAATGTATGTTACATCAAATTAGTATAAATGATCAAAGAATATTTTATATATAATTTTTTAATCAATATATATTAAAAATTTAAAAACATATTCAATATTATACTCATTTTAAATATCTTAATAAAATATTTTAAATGATATATTTTTATAATAATTTAATATATTTTTTAATTAAATTAATTTATAAATTAACATCAAAATTGATGTTATGAACAGTGCAACACCAAATTTAGTGTTGCACTGTTCATTAACACAAAAAAATTGTTTTGGAATATTCAAATTGGTCTGTACGTTGGAGCTTGAGAATGCATCGATACATCATTTTAGTGCATTCGTTGGAGAGGGCCTTAGGTCATCTCCAATATTTGGATACCAAATTTTACACCATTTTGGTGTTCACACCAAATTTTCTTACACCAAATTTTTCTATACTCCAATATATTTTATATCAAATTGGTATAAATAGTATCTTCAAATAATATTCTATATATAATTTTTAATCAATATAATTAAAAATTTAAAATACATTAAAATATATTCAATATTATACTCCTTTTAAATATCTCAATCAAATATTTTAAATGATATTTTTTTTATAATAATTCAATATATACTTTTTTAAATTAAATTGTAAATCAACATCAAATTTGGTGTTATGAACAATACAACATCAAATTTGATAATATACTGTTTATTACCATCAAAAAATTGTCTTGAAACACTCAAATTGGTGTTTACATTGGAGCTTGAAAATGTACTTTCCACCATTTTGGTGCATTCGTTGGAGATGGCGTTGGAGATGGCCTTAGCTATTGCAATAAGGTCGGTTTCGTACGCAAAGTTTAATTAAATTATTTTTAAATATTCCCTAAGCCCATCCAGGACTTTAGTTGTAGGTAGGCCAATATTTGTATTAGCTTGGGTTTGGGATTGCTAACCTCACAATCAATTTATCGCATTGACATTCCTATTCATTAATTGATTATTTTAGTACAAAATGAAAATTATTAACTAGGTACAATCTTCACCATGAGCTACGACCTTTTCATTCGTTATATTTGACAGTTTATTGACAATTTGTACTATATAAAACGGACCATAAATGTAGTTACTGGAACAATATTCTTGGGGACTCAGTTATATATACGTGCAAGACGTTAGTGAGTAATAAAGCAATTTGAATTCTACAGCATTAGTGTTACTCAACACCAGGACGTTTAGAAGTTACAGTTCAGTGAAGGAAATGGTTAGTCCTGACGCCAAGTCATCTTGGAGAAACCACTTTGCATTTCTGCATTTGCCAATACCAAAATTGACAGATTCTGGATTTTCAGATCACCTAGAATTTATCAAGAAAAGTCAACGGATTATCAAAAGTGAACAAAGCTCTTTTGGCGTTTACCTCACTGCTAGTCTCTAATTGAAAGCGGTTGATAAATTCGGAGGCCCTGAGGTTTGTGTCTTTGATTGTTTATATCTACTAGACATAATTGACTTTTTTTTCCTCCTTAAATCTTAATAGCTCTTAATTAATTAAATTAAGATTTTAGTAAATCTTACGGGTCGTTTGTCTGAAGATTGAATAATGCTGTTGAAAACTGAAAACTGAATAGTGATTGAAACATAAAATCTGAATAATATATATATTTCTCTTATCTCTAAATATGTTGTAAACTTGTTTATTTTTTAAATTTAAAATTGTCTGAAAATTAATAAATTGATATTTATACATTTTTCACTATCTGTTATTATATAATTTTAATTGATTTAATATAAACATCTGAAAATAAATAATTTAATAAATTTTAAAGCATTTTTTGTATACATATTAATAATATTTTATTCATAATTAAAATATGATTAAAAATATAGTATTATTAACCATATTTATATATTTAAATATATTAATATATTTAAGAAAACAACTAAAAAAATGAATATTTAAATTGTAAATTAAAATATATTAATTTAATTTCAAGATAATTTGAGATGAGATATATTTATGTTTCACTTTTCAAATTTATTTTTTGTAAGTATCAAGGAGAAAAAAAAAAAAGAAAAGAAAATTTGAGTAATATAAAATTAGGGTAATTTGAAATTATGATATTTTGAACGAATATATTTGAAATAAAAATGTTTAAATGTCATTAAATAATTTACAATTAAGTGAAAAGTTAATAATTCTTCTTAATTTTTTTAGTTTTTTTTTTATAGTTTTAAATGGTTTGACCACTTAAAAAAACAAACAAAAATAACTTAATAAATACAATTTAGTATTATTAAGTTTTAAGTGGAAAAAATAAACGATCCATTAATTGTGAAGACATTTTAACTTGTTTGCTTTTTTCTTTTATACACATTCACATAAAAACTAAGGGGTTGTTTGTTTTTTTGTCTAAAGACTGAACAGTGCTGCTGAAGACTGAATGTTAAATAGTGATTGAAATCTTAAATCTGAATAATATGTTTGTTTTTTTCTCCCTTACCTCTGAATATATTATAAACTTGTTTGTTTTTTAAATCTAAAATTGTCTGAAAACTTGTAAGTTGACATTTATATCTTTTTTATTATTTATTGTTATGTAATTTTAATTAATTTAATACAAACATTTGGAAATAAATAATTTAATAAATTCAAAAATATTTTTATATACATATTAATAATATTTTATTCATAATTAAAATATGATTAAAAAATATAGTAATATTAGCCATATTTATATTTGAATATATTAATATATTTAAGAAAACAACTAAAAAAATGAACGTTTAAATTGTAAATTAAAATATATTAGTTCAATTCTAATATAATTTGAGATAAGATGTAATTAAGTTTTACTTTTCAAATTATTTTTGGTAAGTATCAAGAAACAAAAAAAAAAAAAAAATTGAATAATATAAAATTAGGATAAATTTGAAATTATGTTATTTTGAAGAGGATAGGTTTGGAATAAAAACTTTGAAATGTGATTCAATGATTTGCAATTAAGTGAAATGTTAAAAATTCTTACTTAATTTTTTCAGTTGTTTTTTTATAGTTTTAAGTGATTTGACCATTTGAAAAAACAAACAAAAATAACTTAAGAGGTACAATTCAGCACTATTAAATTTTAAGTGGAAAAAACAAACGACCTCTAAGTGATTGAGTTTTTGTTATTTTACCCCTAATTTAATGTATTTTCATTTGATAATATTTTAAAATTTTTAGCATTTTATTTAAAATAAAATTGTATTTTTATTTAATAATAAATAACAACAATTCCATTTTAAAATAATATTTTATAAAATAATATAATTTTAAATTTAAGACGGGAAAAAAAAAAAAAAAAAAAGAAGAAGAAAGAAAGAGGACGAAGGAGACATCAAGCTCTCAAGTGAAGAGCGATTGGCCTCCTCCAACCGGGACAACAGGGGCTAGCGGCCTGCATCTTTGAGATTGAAAAATTAATGTCCATGTGGGAATTATCATTTAATACTTAAGTGAAAAGCGAAAAAAAAAAATCAACCATTTAATAAGATATATGTTATTAACTTAAATTTAAGATTTAAGTAAAAAGAAAAGCAATCTAAAATTAGTTACTTTAAGTCCTAAACTAAATTAAGATACACCCTTAATGTTTTATTGGGTTATTATCATTTTTCTCCCTGACGATAGATGGATCATTATTTTTTCTTCATGATTTTAAAAGGGTCAAAAAAATAAATATTGGTCGCATGTGAGGAATGGCAATTCAATATTGGTCGGGTGGGTGGGGGGAGGAGGGGGAGGAAATGATAATGACTCATGTTTTATATCATTTTCAAATGCTCTTTTGCATAACTGTTTGTTATATGCTGTATAGTTCACCATCACCAACATCGTTTTAGGAGCAATGAATTATGTCAAAGACTTCTCTCATCTTTTCTTTGTAATATAGATTCAAGATACCTTTAGGATTTGTGAGATTAACTCCCTTATATTCTAACATTTAGTAGAAATTTATCGTAACATTCATGGTCATAGACCTACTAATTGATTCTATATTTTCTTAATTATAATGTTCATAACCTCTTTTAATGAGAGTTTATTGACTGAAAAAATAAATGAAATTTACTATATTTTAATCAATTCTTGAAATTTACTATGTTTTCAATTTGTTGAAAATTAATGAATTAAAGAGATGGAGCTCCATTTGATGGAATGGAAATTTTGTTTGTTCAAGCATGTTTATGATATTGCAGGCGGCAGCTAAATATGTGCACGGGACACTGAAGAACTCGAGTATGGCAATCACAAATATGATTGGTCCGATGGAACTGGTAGCTTTGGCAAACCATCCGACTAAAGGCATTTACTCTATAGTGGTCGGCAATCCTTGGGCATACTTATTATAAGACACCATTTTTTTTAATTAATGTTATAAGACACCATTTAGTCCAGTTAAAATCAATTTTGAGTGGATTGCCCACTTTCAAAATTTATTAGACATCTCTCTTATTAAACTATTAATTAGGCTCATCTATATTTTAAGTAAACTTAAATTTTATCTTGTACCACCATAAGTAAATGACCTTATCTGTATGCCTAGCTAACACACAAATAGCTAGTGCTTGTTGACTACTGATCGTTAAAGTACATTACATAGGAGCTCAAGTAGAAGCTGAAGAGCCATAAACATGCATACATACAAAAATAGAGTTTAAAGGAGTAGAAGAAGAAGAACAAGCAGTGCCTGTGAGCCCCATTGGACAGCACTTCAATAGCTCGCAGCTGTCGATTTCTGTTCTGGGTGTGATCTGGAAACAGAAGTGCCCATTGATGACTCCCCAAAGTTTTCTCTTCTCAATGATGTCTTCTCCCATCAGTCCTTGCTTTTTGTCCATCATGGTACTCTCTCTCTCTCTCTCTCTCTCTCTCTCTCGCTGTGAGGCTAGATTCTTTGGCAATCCTATCAGAGAAGAAAGAACAACCCATTTCTCATATTATTTGCAAGAGGGGTCCTGATCAGTCTTTTAATTTTCCTGATTTAATATAATATATTTTATAACACATAAGCATTACAATTAATTATTTTTTACATGTACTTTTTCAATTATCCATCACATGCATTAAACATACTAGGAAAAAGTTCAGATCAGAATAGTTATTCAAATTCGTTTGGTACATATGTCACATTATTAAGAAAAAGGGGTCTAGTCTAGTTTTCTGATTGGATTAAAATTAAATTAGAAAAATATAGGACGGATCAATAAATGTTACTGCGAGGATCAAAATATATCCACACTATTTCAATATATTTTATAATTAAAATAAAATTATTATATATTTCCATCATGGGATTCTCGCTCCATTTCTTGATAAGAGCTCTCCATCTTCGTCCTCTCTCGACATCTCCAGTCTCTACTCCAATGATCATGAATATGAGTTTGTTTTGTTGAAGAAATAGATCGGCATTCATTTTGGTGAAGAAGATCATCCAAATTAGGAGTGTGACTCACACTCCTTGACTTGAGGAGGAGCCGGCCGGGCCTCCTTCGCGATGGGCTTTTCAATGGAAGTGGAACTTTGTTAAAAAAAAAAAAATCCATTTTAATATTTTATAAAAGATTGCACACGAGTAATTATAGGAGAGAAGTGATTTTGTCATAGAAGAGCGAAAAATAGTAAAGTTATTTGGAAGGACCAAATTTAATAACTCCACTAATTTTTTTGGCCATTTTAAATAATTTTTGGCTATAATACTGTTGCAAATGTATTGAGATTTACAAAGATATGAAGAAGAAAAGAAGATTGATATAGGGCTTAAGAGAATGAGAGCAAACACCATATAATCTTGATTTTCATTTCCCTTTTTTATTTTTTTATTTTTTTCCTCTCTTGCTAGTTGCTTCGCTTGTACCTTTGGTTGCTCAACTACCTAAACATAAGCTTGATCAGATACACTCAAGTGTATGGTAAGGTTTTAGTTAACCAATACTAGTGAGCCCTTGGCTGACCAATTCTCATCTGACCTCAATACTCCCCCCCAAACCCAACTGATTAAGATCAGTAAGTTTGATTTTGGTCTTAGAGAATTGGTTTTATGAAATGTATTTCACTATAAATGTCGAAAATGTCTTTTTTTTTTTTTTTTTAAAGGAAATACATTTTATAAACTAATAAAAGGGGAATACCTGGCTACATCATAATCCACCAGTTTGATTAATTAGTTTGAAAGAGTTCCAGTCCAAGTTGTGGAGCTATTATAGTTTAATGCCCACTTGGCAATGCCCTAGGCTACATCGTTACCACTTCTAGGAACATGATGAATAGAATTTACATTAATATTTCCCAGAGCTAATCTGATATCATGAATTATGTTATCAATGTCGCTTCTAGCTAGATATTCTGTCCAAAATGTCTTCTCACAATTGTTCATTATTGCATTTATATTAGTGGCTACTGGCAAGGCAGGTTGAAGAGTAGATAAGCGCAAACATGTTCTCCAAATACAATTTCATTAAACTTCAAGGAATGTTTGTGTATATACCCCTTGAAATTAAGCAAATTAAGACCAATCTTGGAGTGGTAATTTTCTTATTTCCTCCTAAACCCATTAAATGATTTCATTGCCTCAAACGGCTGGATCTTCGGTCTCACTGGTAATTGTTAGCTATTAACACCTGAAAACATGTAATGCTGTAAAAAAAGGTTTGATGATATATTGTGTTGTTGTATCAATTTCCGATGTAGTCTCTATCCAAAAAGATTACGATTTTGGTTGTTTACACTTTACACACAATTCGCCAATAGCAATTTAATTGAATAAGAATTCCATGGTTGAAAATTTAATCAAGAGCCGAGAAATTTGATTGGAGTCAACCATGCTATTCCAGACCTAACACAATGATTGGCACAAAATCCCTCCCTCTGTCTCCTTTTCACAATCATTTCTTTATTCAAGGATTTGCTCTCAAATTTTTGTATTATAATTAACTTGTTTTTAATCTTGTTATGGTATCTTACAGTAACTATGGCTTCATTAATTAATATCCTCAAAGGTGCACTTGAAGTCGTGCATGGAAAACGCCTTTGATATCATATATGATAAATATTTTAGAAATTGGTATGTATATACCTTTTATTAGGTTGTAATTAGCTTAGTAATTCAAGATATTTTCCAAGTGTCTTTTGCTCCACAATCGTCTAATCAGTGGTCCATGCCATCGTTAAGCTTGCCTTTTCTCTGGAGGAGGGAAACCATTTTGATTGCGAAGGTTCTTTCACATATCAATAATATTAGAGAAAATCCCAAAAAACAACATGACATATGAAATAATATCCATTTATAACACATTGTTTAGTTTTTATCCATTTTACCACAAAAACTAAAATCCAACAGAAAGTGTGATAAAAGTTAAAAAGATCATTTTAACCTTGAATTTTTTATTAAAAAATATAATAATCATAAAATAATATTTAAAAAAAGAATAAAGATTAAAAAATACAAAATTTAATTAAAAAAGGTGGAGATCGAGATTGGATCTCCATCAGCAAACACCAACTAGAACATCATCAACACCATCTAACAACATTCATTACCTACAATCATCAACAGCAAACCACCATCAAACACCATCCATCATCCATAAACACTATAAAATCATCCAAAACACCACTATCAAATAGAATCCATCACCTACAAACACTATAATACCATTTAGAATACCATCAACAAACACCATGATCAACAAACATCATCCTACAATAATCATCCACAAGTAAACACCACAAATTTCTGTTAAAAAATTAAAAAGAAAAATGACTAATAATCTCCACAATTGGAGATCATCATGGTCTCCGATAGTGGAACCACGATAGAGACCTGTCGACGTTGATTTTTGGTCTCGGTCGACTGGATGATCCAACGCCCAATACCTGCAATAAAAAAGCACACCAAAGAGAGGAGAGAAGAAGAACAAGAGATAGATGCACATAGATTTTTACGTGGTTCGACAATGGTGCCTACATCCATGGGTCACTCTTAATATATTTTTTCAGAGTGACTGTAATACTAAAAATCTTCCCCTCTTTTTTTTTTTTTTTACAATGAATTTTCCCCTTCTATTTATAGAGGAAGGGAGATTACACTTGAGTGATGTACACGTAAAGAAATCAACTACTCTGACATAGCATTTATTGCATTGACTAACAACTCTGTCATAGTCATACTGCATTAATTGTCTCCTCGGGATCTGGAATAGCATGGAGCTCGCTGGTACGAGAGCTGAGAGCTGGAGGCTGAGCTAGTTGAGAGCTGAGAGCTCGATGCTGAGCTAGCTGAAAGCTGGA